>CM069154.1:44620339-44640339 GCA_035221665.1 Okamejei kenojei
TGGAATTAGAAATGTGTGCAGAAATATGCGTGGCAGGCGCACGGCAAAATGCACGTCCCCTCCTGCGGGCGGACGAAGGTGAGTAGTTACTTTTTTTTCTCGGAGCGACAGGCTGTACAAAGCGCAACGTCTGAGATCCTGCCTCAGGTCTGAATGGATTGGAAACAAGAGAAGGAGGGAAACGGAGATCTAAAGGCATGGACCATATCTGCCCAGCAAGAGCAATAATGTTGAAGTGTGTCCGCGATTCGTGCAGTGGTGCAGCTGTGACTTGTGTCCCCGATGTTACTGTGCAGTCTCCATCCGTTTTCCGTGAACTGTCGCCAAGATTTTCAAGTATTACCGTTAATATATAGTCATCGCTTTGGCAAAATTATCTATATAAGTAATTGGGTGGCCATGTGTTCAGCCCAAGATTGGAGGTTAAAAATATTTATTAGCATTTATTTCAGAGAAATTTGAAATTAATTAATTCTCATTGACAGGAATTGACAGTGTCCATCAATACAAGGGAAACGTTGACAAAACTGGGTTTACCGCTGGACTTATTGACCGTTCTGACGATGGTCTTCATGGGGAGTGCTTCGTGCCCCACCAGACAGGAGAAGGAGGCTCCGCTCGCCCACTGCTCTGCCCCAACGGATAACAGGCTGTAGATGAAGAAGGTGTGATTGCCGTTCTCCGCCTCCACCTCGGTGTTCCTGTACTTGCTCCCATCCACCCGCTTGTCATCAACTGTCCACGTGACGAAGACCCTGCGAGGGGAGAATCCTCTCACAAAGCAGGTGAGGGTGATAGTCTTGTGCGCGGAGATTTCTTCTGTCGGCGGCAGAAGGACTGAGACGGACGGTGGCAACAGGTGTTGACCTACGGAACAATGCAAATGGCGTTTATTATACAAGACGGTGAAAACGATTAAAAGGTAATATATTCGTACGCGAGTAAACTGCCAACCGACAGTATTAACTGCATTGCTTCCCCCTTTTGTGACTTGTCTCTTTGTTCAGACATAGACACCCGAATGTGTGTCTCTGCTGTGCACGGCAGAAGATTTGTATGAATCACTTCACACACTCACAACACAAGATCAAGCCATCCGCCCTCTCTGATCCGTGTTATTTCGGATGACCATGCTCCTTATGTCATTTATTGCTAAATGCAGTTCTACCTTGGTTCATCTGTCTCATTCAATTCCCAAGAGCAACTGAATGAGACTTTATCAAACCAACGCAGGAGTGCGTTTTCCAAATGATGGAATTCTAAAATGAATTCAGGGATCGCAGGAAACAATGAGCACGTCAGACAGTGTGTACGCAAAAAGACAGTAAGAGATGCTTTTGTATGACGTGGGGGAAATGACCCATTGTTACGTTACAGAGATGATGTTGGAGGGAGTTGAGAGGGGAAAGGGAATTTCGAAATGGGCATTTTGAACTGTGCAATACAAGCAAAACGGAAAACAAAACACTCCGAGGCTCTTTGTCTGCGGCCTTCCTCGGCGTTATACCTAATCCCTCTGGCAAGCTTTCAGAATGGCATTCCTCCGGCCGTCTGTGGATGTAGACCATTTGAGTCAATGATCTAAATGAAGGCGATGTCTTTCCGATATACGGCATTTGAAGGTTTTTTACATTTAAAATTCGAGTAACTCGTTTCATGTGCCTAGCTCAGAAACGGACATTTCTGCTACAAGTGAGAGCATCTGCGATTTACTCCCACCATCGCCACATGGTAATTTGGTAGGCAACCCCATATCTGTGCAAGTTACAACACGGTGGGCTATTTAACAAGCGCGGCGATGCTCTGAATGCCCATATTGTACCATGGACCAGAGACAACGTGTCCGCACGTTGACTCGCCGTAAATTATCATCGATGTTTCCAGTAACCTGTCCGCACCTCATATTCATGCAAAGTCATCTCGTCTTCTCTCTTTTCCAGTTCTGACCAAGAACTCAGTGAAGTCTTAGCACTATTTCCTTTTGCATAGATATTGCTTCGCCGACGGAGTGATCTCAATCATTAATTTTAGCTTAATCTCAGAAGAAAAGTGCACGTCGCCTCTGGCCCACAGAGCATCGCTGCAGCTACCCCGGCTCACCTTTCTGCCAGTTGATTCGTTCAGTTTTCGGAGTCGGCATATCATCATGCCTCACCACGCATTCGAAATCATCCCCACTCAGCCAGGCATGAGTCGAAATGTTGACTTTGCTCTCTACGATATCCCCACGTTCTGTGGGCTGGATCTCGGATTCCAAATGTTCCTTTTTGCGGTTCCAGGATACTGTGATACCATAAGGTGCATCGGATACCACACAGGTTAACGTTACGGCCATCTCCATTAACACTTGTTCAACAGGTGGTGGAAGGATTGTAATCTTCAGTTCGCCGCAGGAACTATCGTCTGCGGCACAATAATTAATGTGAACATAAGCATTTCCAGGAGTTTACACCCCAAAACCCGCCCCCAAAACTTTAATGAGTACATGACCCCTTCTGAGCAGTGATTCTGGGAACATGGGTCGTAAATCGTCATGAACTGACTTTTGTCTGTGTGCAGAGAACGACACAATACATGAAATGAGAGATCTCACCATAGGTACACAATGCTGGAGTACTGTATCTCCGCGGGTCACGCACCATCTCCAAGAAAATGAATACGTGCCGTTTCGGGTCTGGACCCTCCATTAGACCGAGAATCGAGGGGGGTGGGGGGTAGAGGTATTAATAGGTACAAATATAAAAACAAGGATCTCCACCTCCTTGCCAGTGATGACCCACTTATACCATCTCCACTGGCGTCCTCCTCTTGGACTTCAACCCTCCTGGATATTCTCATTTCTAACTTCTGACGTGGCATCGGCCGTTTTAACCGTCCCTGCAGCACTGACATTAGCATCAAGCCGCCGACAAGGGAGGTGCCTTGGTCGTCTGGCGAGCTGTCCTCGACCGGCCGAGGCCAGATCCCAACGCTTCGACATCTCGTACTTAATCCTGGACCATGGCTCCACATTATCTCGCTGATCATCTTTAATTTTATCACTTGTGGCTGTCTGCCCTACAAAGCCGCAGTACCTTATCGTTCCTCAGCCCGTATGGCGCGGTTTCACCTGCTCCCCAAAATCCATTAATTGATTCTGCCAGCTCCAGTCCCCCTGGAATCATTTCCATGCACCGCGACTCCATCCCATCTCCTCTGATCCAATCCCTCCCGACCTATGCCCAAGACACGTCACACGTCATTCATTTCTTCAATTACTTCAGTTCTCCAGCCCCCAGTGCCCTCAAGTTTACCGTGGGCGTTCAGTTACTCTACACCTCCACCCCCCGCCAGCGAGGGCTTAATGCCCTACGTTTCTTCATTGACCGCTGAACCAGCCAATTTCCCTCCACTAACACTCCAATCCGCTTAAAGGAACTGCTCCTCACTATCATCAACGTCTCATTAGAATCCTCCCAATTAAAGGCCAGCATGGGCCCACAGGCTCTTATTGGCCCCAGCTTCGGCTGCCTCTTTCTCCGCTAGATTGGCGATTCAAAAGGTGCTACTTCCTGCACCAATGGAGAACGCACGGACACCATTATCATTATTACAAATTTCCACCCTGCACTCAAATTCACTTGGACAATCTCCGACCTCCCTCCACTTTCTTGATCTCACTGGCTCCATCACAGGAGAAAGCTATCGTCAAACTTCTATGACAAACCTACGGACAACCACAGCTTGTCATCCTGCCTCCTGCAAATCCTCTAACCCCTGGTCACTTATCCCCTCTCTCCATCATATCTGCATCGAAGATGAGCTGTTCCATACAAGGACATCTGAGATGTGCTCATTCGTTAGGGAACCACGTTTCCCCTCTTCTATCATAGATGATGCTCTCACTCGTGTCTCCTCAGTATCCTGCAGCTCTGCTCTTTCTCCCACCCCCCCCCCCCCCACCCCCGTCTCAACAGGGACGGAGCCCCCAAAGTCCTCATCTTTTACCCTGTCCGCTGTCACATACTGCACATAATCCTCCGAAATTTTCGCCACCTCCAACGGGATTCCACCATCGATCATATCTTTCTATCTCCACCTATTTCAGCCATTCTCAGAGAACGTTCCCTCCGCAACTCCCCATTTAATTCACACCTTCCTGCAGCAATCAACCCATCCCTTGCAACAGCAGGGATGCAACACTTATCCAGATACCTCCTCACTCGACTTCATCCAGGGATGCCGACAGTCCTTTCAGATGAGGCAGAGGTTCACTTGCACCTCCACCAACCGCTGTATCCGCTGTTGTAGATTTGGGCTCCTGTACATCGGTGAATCAAAGCACAGACTGTGGCGGTCGTTTCGCTGAACACCTTTGCTCTGTCCGCCTTGCCCTAGGCGATCACCAGCTTGCCAAACACATTAAACCCCACCCTATTCCCACGCTGCCCATTCTGCCCTGGGCTTCCTCCACTGTGAGAGTGAAGCTAAAAGCAAATTGGAGGAACACCTCCTCATATTTCGCTTCGGCAACCTAAAACTCAGCGGTATCAATATTGACTCTAATTTCATGTAACCCTTGCATTCCATCTGTCTCCATCCATCTCCCACCCTCGTCATCCGACTAGTTTAACTGCGGTCCTGTTTCGTTTTATTCGTTGTATCTACTCGTTATCACCATTTCCAGAGCAACAATGGGCCATTGTGGCCTCGACCTTTCCTTGTTCATCGTTGCAGGCTTTGATTTGTTCTTTTCATACCTTTAATTCATTTGTTTGTACATTCTCTACCTCTAGTTTCCCTCTCCTCTGATTCTAAGTCAGAAGAAGTCTCGACCCGAATCGTCACCTATTCCTTTTCTCTGCACATGCCTAACCCGCTGTTACTCCGGAATTACGTTTCTACTTTCAGTGCAAACCAGCAGTTACACTTCCATCCTACACATCGGCTTTCACAAAGTTAGTGAAGTACTACCACGGTGAGCGCTAATGTTTACACTAATATCCCGAGACACACCACGGATGTATTTCTTACCTGGAGACCTACTGATGTTTTGGCTTTTCAAATCTTTTTCATGGTCGACTTGGCAGGTATAGACGGAACCTCCGAACCACTCTGCAGCTGGGATTGTCAACTGGCTGGTCGCCAAGAAGTTACCGTTACCGTTCACCTGGAAGGCGGGAGAGGTGACGATGCCAGAATCCACTCGCTTTCCATTCTTCAGCCAGTTCACAGTAAATTTCGCTGGGGTGAAATCGTTGACCAAACACACGGCGATCGCTTTTCTGCTGCGCTTATCAAGGGCAGTTATTGTAATTGTGACGATTGGATGATGTACCACGCGATCTTAAAGAAAATAAACTTAATTGGAATTGTTCATAAACTATCGTCGATTAATAATGACACCCAATATTTTGATCAAAAAAAGAAATCACTTTTTCTGATTAAAAGTAACCGTCCACTCACTTGGACTTCCCGAGATGCTGCTAAATTCTTTGTTGATCACATCGAGTGCTGTAAATGGGGACACTATAGCTCGGTAAGTCGTTGTCACGGGGATGGAATGGGCCGACTGTTCTACTTTTGTCCTCTGTGACTGTGTCTGTGCTTTTAACACTCTTGATAATGTTCTCAACATGATGCACTCAGCCGCTTCGATTGTTCGCGAGTTAAAATGTAACCCATCTATGGATGGATCAGTTCCTCGCGAATTTTACGGATGTGCTCGTGATGATAATAAATTGATCAGCATCTTTTCAAGCTCCCTTCCAAATAAATTTGTGTTTTTTATGATTTTGTAAATGGTGAATTGTCTCGATGTTTGAAGCACCGCCTTTCGTTCCGGCACAATACCGAATGACGGTGCTTCGGTATTATAAATATCGCTCTCGCCCCTCGGTGCCTGGAAACAAAACTCACCGTTTTATCGAAAAGTAGATGTCGTTTGATTAAAAAAGGAAGCAAAGGGCTGGAATAATTTGGCAGGTAAGGCATGGGTCACTTTCTATTGAGACTTTAAGCCTTTGATAGTTGTTGAGAATGGAGTTTCATCAGTGTTCTAGATGTTACATGGCATCTGTGGATGCAGCCGCACTTTCACATCACTATATAGACATGAATTGTCTGTCTTTGACTAGATGGGTCCTGGAGCTCAGATGAACGTTCGACAGTCAGCATGACATGAAGAATAAAACCGAACAGGGCACATCAAGTCAAGTACATATCTTCAATTGTCAAATCCCGCGAATAATATGGATCGCATCATGGCCTGGTTCGGCAACTTGAACATCCAGGAGCGGAAAAGACTGCTAAAATGTTGTGACCACAGGCTCAATCCATAATCGGCTCGGACCCCCCATCATCAAAGGGATGTATCGGAGTCGCTGCCTCAAAAAGACAGCCAACATCATCAGAGACCCACACCACCCTGGCCACACACTCATCTCACCACTGCCATCTGGAAGAAGGTACAGGAGCCTGAAAACTGTAACGTCCAGGTTCAGGAACAGCTTCTTCCCTACAACCATCAGGCTATTAAACACAACAACCTCATAAGGTCTGAACTACAATAGATTATTATTATACTGTTATTGTTTGTTTTGAGTGTGTGTGCTTGTATACATGCAAACATTTAATTGTTCTATCTGGGACAAAGAAACATAGAAAATAGGTGCAGGAGTAGGCCATTCGGCCCTTCGAGCCTGCACCGCCATTCACGGCTGATCATTCAACTCAGTATCCCGTACCTGCCTTCTCTCCATACCCCCTGACCCCTTTAGCCACAAAGGCCACATCTAACTCCCTCTTAAATATAGCCAATGAACTAGCCTCAACTACCTTCTGTGGCAGAGAATTCCAGAGACTCACCACTCTGTGTGAAAAATGTTTTCCTCATCTCGGTCGTAAAGTAATTCCCCCTTATCCTTAAATGGCATAAGATAATAAAACATTCTTGACTCTTGACTCTCGACTCCACCCTCTGCCTCGCGGTGCGCCCCAACACGAACCTGGTACTTTCACTTCATACTCTTTTTGGTCGTGTTGAACCACGCAGAAGATGTCACCTCCCCCTGCCTCGGTGATGGTTAACTCGCTGCTCCGGGTGTAAGTTCCCAATTTATTGAACACTGCCGGGTAGTCCTTCACTCCGGTGGTCAGTTGTTTATCATCTTTCTTCCAAGAAACACTGGTGCCCACAGGGGAATAGCCCAACACCAAACAACCATAGGTGAACGAACCACTGGAGCCGTGATCCTCGCAGGTGAAGAGAATGGAGGGGCTGGGCGCGGATGGAGCCGCTGCAAGGCAAAGGCCAAATGAATGTTAAACTCTCTCTCTTGCTCGTTTTGTAAAATATTCAGTGCGACGACATACAGCAATTCGTTAAGTAGTTTTCTATTTCATACAACTTCACCTGAGTATCATAAACTATTAGTTAATCATTCCACCTTGTTCCCACCTTGGGAAACATCGGCTGAAAACTTTTTGGGGTGCCAATATCAGTCAGTTACTGTCAAATGTATGCACAATTTCGAGTTGGAAATATATCGATAGGCCTCCAGTATTAATTACTGTAAAAGTCCCAGGGTTTCTCAGGAATGCTCAGTGGCTATAACTAACATTGGCCTATGAGTTACAATCTCACCAAACTCCTTGTTTCGACAGGGGATGATGGAGCAAGGGCGGAACTACGGGATACAGTGTCGACATGTGTGAGAGCCTCATCTATGGTAAAAGTGGGGAATGCCCGCTCCCTAAAGAATGAGGACCTCAGATATCCTGGTATGGAACAACTCATCTTGGGAGCAGTTGCGCGGAGATGGATGAATTTGGGAGTAGGACATGAAGTCTTTGCAGGAGGCAAGGTTGGAAGAGGTGTAGTCCTGATAGCTGTGGGAGTCCGTAGATTTTTAATTTATGTCAGTCGATAGTCTATCTCCTGCGATGGAGATGATGAGCTCAACAAAGCGGAGGTATGTTGACCCGGTGAATTTGATCGTACGGTCAAATTTTGTAGACAATGAAGTCGATGAGTTTTGCATGGGTTCGGGGATAGGGGCCAGTCTGGGTCAGGGGTTGTCCCATGTACCAACTAAATGGAAATTGGTGAAATGATGAGCAATGTTGGAAACAAAAGTTTCTCTGCTATTTGAATTATAGAATAGGTAACGCACTAATCCGTGAACAGAGTGGGAATTCCAAATCAATGGTTCAAAGGCGGGTTTGACTGATGTTCAAAATTACATTTGCATTTATTTAATTAAAATTAAATAATTTAGGTAGGTTTCGCTTGGGCCATTGAGAGTGCCCATGGCTAAACTTTTGATTTGGAGGAAGAAGGAAGAGTGTTTGTTTATAAATGGTTCAGAGATTATCCGATAAAATCACAGAAAATGGAAGGATAACTGTGGTTTTCCATATCGGGTCCCGGACATTATTTGGAAGAAAACAAAAATAAACGATCACAATCTTCTTCGTGAAATTTGGCCTTAAATGTGTCCGTCCAACGAAACCAACTAAGGGGGTGGATGGGATTGAAATGGCAGCTGTTATTTAACGACAAATAACACACTTAAAATGTCACTTTTTTACTGTATTTTGGTGTCCCATCACTCACGGAAATATACCGTTCATATGTATACCGACAGTAATTGCATAGTGAGTAAAGCAAACCAGCCAACAAGAACATTACATTCATACCAGATTAAAAACATTAATGAGATTGCATTGGTAAGGATTAAAATTAACTCTCTTAATATAATGTCTGAATTAATAAAAGTTATGTACCACAACTTCTGGAAAATAAATGTAGCATATAAATTGTAAGAACATGTAAATACTTCGTAATTAAATAGCACAGGTTTCAATATTTGTCTGTGTGCACCATTGCCTTAATGAATTCAATAATAAGTGGATAGGTATATGGACGTGAAGGGAATGGAGGGGTATGGTCTGAGTGCAGGTAGATGGGACTAGGGGGAAACAAATGGTCGGCACGGACTGGAAGGTCCGAGAGGGCCTGTTTCCGTGCTGTAATTGTTATATGTTATTCAATTAAAATGGATGTTATGCAATGACGTTTCCAGCATCTTTAAAACGAGTTTACGTTTACAATGTAATCGGCACTGAAGTACGAATGATTAACATTGTATCACTGTCCGATAGGAAACGAATAAAAAATACACCAATTATAAATTACAACCTGCAGTCTATTAAAACAAATCTGAGTTTGCTTCGTGACTTCAACAGGAAAAGGCTTTCATTCATGTAGCGGAAGTCTACTTTTAATAGTGGAAATGCACAATGTTGCTAAATCAATGTTTTAATTAAATAAATGCAAATCTAAATTTGAACGTCACTCAAACCCTCTTTTAAGCTATCAATTTCAATTCCCACTCTGTTCAAGGATTAGTGGGATACCCTTTTTTATAATTAAAATTAAGATAGTCAGGGGATATGGGGAGAAGGCAGGAAAGGGGTACTGATTGGGGATGATCACATTGAATGGCGGTGCTGGCTCGAGGACCGAATGGCCTCCTCCTGCACCTATTGTCTAAAATAGCAGAGACATTTTCGTTTCCAACATTCCATTTAATTTCCCAATTTTTCATTGTTTTACCGTAACTATTCGTAAACCTGACATTTTTCATTAGCAATTTACTAAATAGAGGAACATTTTAGGTTTAAATGACATTGGGAGCCATAGACAAACACAAATTCAAATTCCCTTTCTAATAAATCCATGGATTAAAAGTTATTCCAAAGCAACAGCTGTTCCGAAATATCCCCATTTTACATTCAACGCATTTTCCAAATGGGCAAACTCGTGATCTTTGACAGAAAACAGAGAAATGGGTCATTGGGTTAGGCAGCATTTGTGGAAAGAGAAAACCAAGCATTTCCCAGCCCGACTATCGTTGGGATACTAAACCATGGCAAATTCAGTTTCGATTAGAGATATAGCATGGAAATAGATCATTCTGCCAACCAAATCCACGGCGACACACAAGTTCCACGTTATCGCACCCACTCCCGACCCACCGGGTTCAATTAACCTGCAAACCTGTACTCTTTTGGGTTGTGGGAGGAAAGCAGAGCACCAGTAAGAAACCACAGGGAGAACGCACGGTTCTCACAGTCTGCACCTGATTTCGGGAACGAAGCCGGGTCTCTGGCGCTACCAGTTGTCATCCGGCTCCCCTCTATGGGATTTGTCTTTCGCCACAGGCTGCGTGACCCTCTAGGTATTTGCAACATTTACTGTTCCCATTTATGATTTCTAGTAATTTCTTCTTATTTTTAAACATATATCTTCTTTGCGTTTGTTGAAATAACCTAATCCGACACTTCATACAACAGCAGTGCCCACCCGGTCGCTGCCGTTTGAGTTGAACGTACAAACACGTCAAATTTCGCAACAACGCGTCTCCCGGCTGGATCACACCGCCGATAGGATGAATCGCATAACACAAATTTGCTGAATCTCTTCACAAAAATCCAAATATCTCTGTCCAAAGACCAACGAAATTCACTGTTCCAATGACCACAGAGCCAATCGTTGTTAAAATGACGTCGAATAACACAATACACATGGATTACATAAATACCATTTCCATATCATGTGAATTTCCTTCAGTTCCCCCGTCGCCCTGGTTCCCCTGTCCCCCAGTACATTGTCATTCACGGACTTTGCTTTCTTAGCTTTGCTGTAACATCGGTTCACATGGCCAACTCATTGTACTTCAAGACAGACAAAAAAAGGTTGGAGTAACTCAGCGGGACAGGCAGAGTTAGTCCAGCTTTGTGTCAATCGTCAGCATAAATCAGCATCCACAGTTCCTTCCTGTTCATTGTACTTCAAGATATATAACTGCGCAATTAACCCCGACACTGAACCTTGAACATCTGTGTGTTGCTGCAAGAAATGCTTACTTCTACCATGCAAGTTTTGTTAGAGATTGGATTAAAGGCGGCAAGGCGATTCCACTAATGAATACATACACTTTAAAAACTTGAACATTTTACACCCAGGATTTATCCGTTTCTGTCGTTTGTTTCATATACGCGGAGAAGAAACAAACTGAGACAAAGTACCTGCTGTTGATCAGAAAATACAGTTAGATGCATCGCAGACCAAGGACCACAACAATCTCAAACAATTAGAAAGCACAGTGAAAGCAAATTGATGCATATTTTCCCACTAATTAGGAACAAAACTGTATCCGTTTCATAAAGGATCGAATGTCATAGCACATAAGGCAAGTTTAAATGGGGAATCTCACTGTAGCGGAATAACATAACATTCTAGAGCAACATCGATCCGACATTGCAATGAATGGGTAATTAATGTAGAAGAACAATTTAATACAATTCTTGGAAATATAGAGTAAAATTACAACTGGATAAATCTAGAGACTGAATAGGATGAAGTTTCTTACCGCTGGTTACCGTTACCATGGTGCCTCCTGCCCAGTATTCAAGAAACCTGTGGTTATATCTCGCACAGTAATAGACAGCGGTGTCTTCGATCATCAGGTTCCTGACCGTCACGGTGAACATATTATTCGAATTGTCTTTGGACGGAGTAAATCGGCTTTTTATCCCCGGAGCGAAGTACTTGGTGTTAGAGTGACTGTAGAAGAGAAGCAGCCACTCCAGCTCCTGCCCGGGGACCTGACGGACCAAAGCCATCCAGGAGATGCTAAGAGTGAATCCGCTGGTTTTGCAGGGTAGTGTGATGGAGCCTCCAGGACGGGCGGTCTCTGTCTTGGGCTGAGTTAGAACGATTTCGGAATGGACACCTGCAAGTTAAAAAAGGCATGGATGGTGAGGATAAAATATTGACCATTAATCCCCGACTCTAATTAACAAGAGGAAAGAAATTGCGAGGGTTCTAGAGTAGGTAGAAGGGGAATGGTGTAGGGGATATACCACTGAGAAACGTGCGTGAGGAATTTGTCCAATTTATTACTCACGGACTATTAGCGCCAGGAACAGACTCAGTGAAACCGCCGCCCACATCCCGCTGGGAAGTGTGACCCGGTTTGTTTCTGTACAGAACCACGCAACAAACCAACTGCAAGGAAGTTGGACTTCAGACCCTCTTAGAGAGAATTAAATACCCGGCAAAAGAGGGTGCGGCTGTGGGCGGGGGGCCTGTAAACCGAGAGGTGCAGCGGGCGGAGCTGACACACGGCTCCCAACTCAACAGCAAGATGGACTCATGCTTTCACATCTATTTACTGATACAGATGCACAAGAGGTTAATAAAACAGCGCGCTTTTCCGCCCCTTACAAAATATAAACTCGTGGTATAGTTGTAAATAAGATGGTTTAAAGATTGGTTTCATAGTGCAGTTTTTTTGTAAAATATGTTAGGAACTCTTAGAATAAAGGGGGGTCATTTAAGACTGAGGTGAGAAAAAACGTTTTCACCCAGAGAGTTGTGAATTTATTGAATTCCCTGCCACAGAGGGCAGTGGAGGCCTAATCAATGGATGGATATGAGAGAGTTAGATAGAGCTCTAGGGGCTAGTGGAGTCAAGGGATATGGGGAGAAGGCAAGGCACGGGTATTGATAGCGGACGATCAGCCGTGATCACAATGAATGGCGGTGCTGGCTCGAAGGGCCGAATGGCCCCCTCCTGCACCTATTTTCTATGTTTCTATGTTTCTATGAATTCCTCAAATTTATATTGAAATGCTTCTGGGTGTACGTGTGCTTGCGTATGTGAGAGGGAGAGAGGGGGGAGGTGAGAAACAATATTTGAGCAAGAAAGACAGACAGACAAACAGACAGACAGACAGACAGACAGGCAGGCAGACAGACAGACAGACAGACAGGCAGGCAGGCAGACAGACAGACAGACAGACAGACCTGCTGGAGAAACTCAGCGGGACAGGCAGCATCTCTGGAGAGAAGGAATGTGTGACGTTTTGGGTCGAGACCCTTCTTCAGACCTCCAGAGATGCTGCCTGTCCCGCAGAGTTACTCCAGCAATTTGTGTCTAGCATCGATTTAAAGCAGCATCTGCAGTACTTTCCTACACATTCGTTGTTATCAATATGAGCCGTTGGAACAATATTGGGACTGTCCATTCCAATATCCATATAACATAAAACCATATAACAATTACAGCAGGAAACAGGCCCTCTCGGCCCTTCCAGTCCGTGCCGACCATTTGTTTTCCCCTAGTCCCATCTACCTGCACTCAGACCATACCCCTCCATTCCCTTCACGTCCATATACCTATCCACTTTACTTTTAAATGTTAAAATCGATCCTGCCTCCACCACTTCTGCTGGAAGCTCATTCCACACAGCCACCACCCTCTGAGTAAAGAAGTACCCCCTCACGTTACCCCTAAACTTCTGTCCCTTAATTCTCATGTCATGCCCTCTTGTTTGAATCTTCCCTACCCTCAATGGGAAAAGCTTATCCACGTCAACTCTGTCTATCCCTTTCATCATTTTAAAGACCTCAATCAAGTCCCCCCTTAACCTTCTGCGCTCCAAAGAATAAAGACCTAACTTGTTCAACCTTTCTCTGTAACATAGTTGCTGGAACCCTGGCAACATTCTAGTAAATCTCCTCTGTACTCTCTCTATTTTGTTGACATCCTTCCTATAATTAGGCGACAAAAATTGTACACCATACTCCAGAATTGGTCTTACCAATGCCTTGTGCAATTTTAACATTACTTCCCTACTCCTATATTCAATGCTCTGATTTATAAAGTCCAGCACACCAAAGGCTTTCTTTACCACCCTATCTACATGCGATTCCACCTTCAGGGAACTATGCACAGTTATTCCTAGATCCCTCTGTTCCACAACATTCCTCAATTCCCTACCATTTACCATGTACCTCCTATTTTGATTTGTCCTGCCAAGATGTAGCACTTCACACTTAACTGCATTAAACTCCATCTGCCATCTTAGAAACATAGAAACATAGAAATTAGGTGCAGGAGTAGGCCATTCAGCCCTTCGAGCCTGCACCGCCATTCAATATGATCATGGCTGATCATCCAACTCAGTATCCCGTACCTGCCTTCTCTCCATACCCTCTGGTCCCCTTAGCCACAAGGGCCACATCCAACTCACTCTTAAATATAGCCAATGAACTGGCCTCAACTACCCTCTGTGGCAGAGAGTTCCAGAGACTCACCACTCTCTGTGTGAAAAAAGTCTTTCTCATCTCGGTCTTAAAGGATTTCCCCCTTATCCTTAAGCTGTGACCCCTTGTCCTGGACTTCCCCAACATCGGGAACAATCTTCCTGCATCTAGCCTGTCCAACCCCTTAAGAATTTTGTAAGTTTCTATAAGATCCCCTCTCAATCTCCTAAATTCCAGAGAGTATAAACCGAGTCTATCCAGTCTTTCTTCATAAGACAGTCCTGACATCCCAGGAATCAGTCTGGTGAACCTTCTCTGCACTCCCTCTATGGCAATAATGTCCTTCCTCAGATTTGGAGACCAAAACTGTACGCAATACTCCAGGTGTGGTCTCACCAAGACCCTGTACAACTGAAGTAGAACCTCCCTGCTCCTGTACTCAAATCCTTTTGCTATGAAAGCTAACATACAATTCGCTTTTTCACTGCCTGCTGCACCTGCATGCCTACTTTCAATGACTGGTGTACCATGACACCCAGGTCTCGCTGCATCTCCCCTTTTCCTAATCGGCAACCATTTAAATAATAGTCTGCTTTCCTGTTTTTGCCACCAAAGTGGATAACCTCACATTTATCCACATTATACTGCATCTGCCAAACATTTGCCCACTCACCCAGCCTGTCCAAGTCACCTTGCAGTCTCCTAGCATCCTCCTCACAGCTAACACTGCCCCCCAGCTTAGTGTCATCCGCAAACTTGGAGATATTGCCTTCAATTCCCTCATCCAGATCATTAATATATATTGTAAATAGCTGGGGTCCCAGCACTGAGCCCTGCAGTACCCCACTAGTCACTGCCTGCCATTGTGAAAAGGACCCGTTTACTCCTACTCTTTGCTTCCTGTTTGCCAGCCAGTTCTCTATCCACATCAATACTGAACCCCTAATACCGTATGCTTTAAGTTTGTATACTAATCTCTTATGTGGGACCTTGTCGAAAGCCTTCTGGAAGTACAGATATACCACATCCACTGGTTCTCCCTTATCCACGCTACTAGTTACATCCTCGAAAAATTCCACAAGATTCGTCAGACATGATTTACCTTTCGTAAATCCATGCTGACTTTGTCCAATGATTTCACCACTTTCCAAATGTGCTGCTATCCCATCTTTAATAACTGACTCTAGCAGTTTCCCCACTACCGATGTTAGACTAACTGGTCTGTAATTCCCCTTTTTCTCTCTCCCTCCCTTCTTAAAAAGAGGGGTTACATTTGCTACCCGCCAATCCTCAGGAACTACTCCAGAATCTAAAGAGTTTTGAAAGATTATCACTAATGCATCCACTATTTCCTGAGCTACTTCCTTAAGTACTCTGGGATGCAGCCTATCTGGCCCTGGGGATTTATCGGCCTTTAATCTATTCAATTTACCCAACACCACTTCCCGACTGACCTGGATTTCACTCAATTCCTCCTTTGACCCACAGTCCCCCTGCTATTTCTGGCAGATTATTTATGTCTTCCTTAGTGAAGACGGAACCAAAGTAGTTATTCAATTGGTCTGCCATATCCTTGTTCCCCATGATCAACTCACCTGTTTCTGACTGCAAGGGACCTACATTTGTTTTAACTAACCTCTTTCTCTTCACATATCTATAAAAACGTTTGCAGTCAGTTTTTATGTTCCCTGCCAGTTTTCTTTCATAATCTATTTTTCCTTTCCTAATTAAGCCCTTTGTCCTCCTCTGCTGGTCTCTGAATTTCTCCCAGTCCTCTGGTATGCTTCTTTTTCTGGCTACTTTGTACGCATCATCCTTTGCTTTGATACTATCCCTGATTTCCCTTGTTATCCACGGATGCACTACCTTCCCCGATTTATTCTTTTGCCAAACTGGGATGAACAATTTTTGTAGTTCATCCATGCAGTCTTTAAATGTCTTTCCATTGTATATCCACCGTCAACCCTTTTAGAATTAATTGCCAGTCAATCTTGGCCAATTCACGTCTCATACCCTCAAAGTTACCTTTCTTTAAGTTCAGAACCATTGTTTCTGAATTAACAATGTCACTCTCCATCCTAATGAAGAACTCAACCATATTATGGTCACTCTTGCCCAAGGGGGCACGTACAACAAGACGGCTAACTACCCCTTCCTCATTACTCAAAACCCAGTCTAAAATAGCCTGCTCTCTCGTTGGTTCCTCTACATGTTGATTTAGATAACTATCCCGCATACATTCCAAAAAATCCTCTTCCTCAGCACCCCTGCCAATTTGATTAACCCAATCTATATGTAGATTGAAGTCACCCATTATAACTGTTTTGCCTTTGTCGCACGCATTTCTAATTTCCTGTTTGATACCATCCCCAACTTCTCTGCTACTGTTAGGTGGCCTGTACACAACACCCACCAGCGTTTTCTGCCCCTTAGTGTTTTGTAGCTCTACCCATACCGATTCCACATCCTCCAAGCTAATGTCCTTCCTTTCCATTGCGTTAATCTCCTCTCTAACCAGCAACGCTACCCCACCTCCTTTTCCTTTCTCTCTATCCCTCCTGAATATTGAATATCCCTGGATGTTCAGCTCCCAGGCTACGTCACCCTGGAGCCATGTCTCCGTGATCCCAACTATATCATAATCATTAATATCTATCTGCACGTTCAACTCGTCCACCTTATTACGAATACTCCTTGCATTGAGACACAAAGCCTTCAGGCTTGTCTTTACAACGCACTTACCCCTTATACAATTTTGCTGAAAAGTGGCCCTTTTTGATTTTTGCCCTGGTTTTGTCTGCCTGCCACTTTTACTTTTCACCTTGCTACCTATTGCTTCTACCCTCATTTTACACCCACCTGCCTCTCTGCTCTTGTACCCATCCCCCTGCCACATTAGTTTAAATCCTCCCCGACAGCACTGGCCCACTTTTCCAAATGGCCCAAATCTCTCTGTAGACTTTGAAAATCTACTTCATTATCCACAACACCACCTATCTTAGTATCATCTGCATACTTACTTATCCAATTTTCCACCCCATCATCCAGATCATTGATGTACATGACAAACAACAGTGGACCCAACACAGATCCCTGAGGGTTATCCTAGATCTAGTGTACATCGTAGATTTGGTGTGCCAAAGGGTCTGTTTCCATGCTGCATCTCTAAATTAAACATAGCAAATCACCTCATTCTTCTAAGGAAGTAGAGGCGTTGAGGCATTATTTATTGAGAGAGTCAACCTGATTGGTCGAGAACAGATATTCAGAGATATGCACATCGATGAAGGCAGGTTTGTAGATCCTCAGCCCTCTTCTAAAGTCAACAAGCAGTTCCTTTCCTGATGTTAAGAGCAAGGTTGTTACCATTCGCAGTCGACTGATCTCTTTCCTATATGTTGACTCATCATCATCTGTTATTTCCCCCAAAAGGGCGGTATCATCAGTGAATTTAAAGACAGTTGGTTCAGTATTTAGGAAGACACAAACAATCTCCCAGAAATAGTAGGGGACCGAGGATTTAGTGGGAGGGAGGAACTGAAGGGAACCCACGTTAGCCAGGAAATGATGTTATGTAAACTGTTGGGACTGAAGACAGATAAATCCACAGGGCCTGATGGTCTGCATCCCAGAGTACTCAAGGAGGTGGCCCTAGAAATCATGAATGCATTGGTGATCATTTTCCAATATTCTCCCAACTGGATCGTTCCTGTGTACTGGAGGGTAGCCATTGTAACTATATTTTTTAAGAAAGGAGGAAGAGAGAAAATGGTGAATTATAGACCAGTTAGCCTTACATCGGTCGTGGGGAAGATGCCTGAGTCGATTATTAAAGATGTTACAGCGGCGCATTTAGAAAGCAGTGACAGGATTGGTCAAAGTTGGCATGGCTTTATGAAGGGAAATCATGCTTGACTAATCTTCTGGAATTTTGTGAGGATGTAGATTGGATAAGGGAGAGCCAGTGGATGTGGTGTATCTGGACTTTCAATAAACCTTTGACAAGATCCCACACAAGAGATTTGTGTGCAAAATTAGATCACATGGTATTGGGGGAAGGGTATTGATAACGATAGAGAACTGGTTAGCCGACAGGAAGCAAAGAGTAGGCATTAATTGGTCCTTTTCAGAATGCTTCTTCTCCTTCTTCTTCATCTGTCGTGTGTCTTTTAGACCTACAGCTCCGTTGAGGCGAGCCAGGCCAACATGTCATCGTCCAGGTCAATCAGACGTCATTCATCATTGGTGTTTGGGGCAACTGGTGATTATGTGCTCCACTGTCTGTGTTGGGTCCCCACACTCGCAGGAGGCGCTATCCACAAAGCCCCACGTCTTCATCGCTAGTCCATAGCATCTGATGCCTGTCCTCAAGTAGTTGAGGGTTGTCCACTGCTTTTGGGGCAGGTCCTGGCCATGGACGTTCACGGGGTAATTGATGTACTGGTGTAGCCTAGATGGTTCCGCTGACTTCCACTGGTATCTCCATCTCGTCTTGAGCCAGGTGGCCTTAGAAGCGTCAGCCGGTGTTGTGCAGAGCAGCTCGTGGACTTGTGTGGCAAAGGGGCGCCGTGACATGAGGCGCACTCGTCATGATGTCTGTGACGATCTGATGTAGGAGGTGGGATTCACTGGTTTGTGTCTTTCGAGAGAGGGCCAGCGTGGCTGCTTCTCGTCTGATGTTGGCTGGGGCGATGCCAGCGAGGATGGGCAGTTGGTTTACTGGGGTGGCTCGTAGGCATCCGGAGACAGTCCGCAGGGCGCTGTTGAGGATAGCATCCATCTTCTTGGCGTGAGGGCTACGGCACACAGTACTCAGCGGCTGAGAACACCAGGGCCACTGTGGACATGCGCAGTGTCTTCGTCGTGGCTCCCCATGTGGTGCCGGCTAGGCGGCGTATCAGTGTGGCACGGGCACTTGTCTTTGCCTTGGCACCTTCCAGGTGTTGTTTGAATGACAACGTTCTGTCGAGCTTCACACCGAGGTACGTGGGGACAGGCTGGGACCACAACCGGGCGTTATCCACTATGACATTCATCTCGCGGGTCGCTTCCCTGTTGTTGAGCTGGAACATTGAAGATGTTGTCTTACCCATGCTGAGCTTCAGGTGCCAGTTCCTCAGGTATGAAGACAGGATGTTCATGTCTTCAGAGAGGCCCTCTTCTGCTGCTTCCCAGGATGGCTTACGGAGTAGGATGGCCAGGTCATCAGCATAGCCATACTTCTTTGACTGGGTTGCCGGCAGGTCATGGATGTAGATGTTGGACAGCATTGGTGCCAGCACCAAACCAGAATGCCAGACTGACAAATTATGTGCGGCAAGGCTCAGTGCTGGGACCCCAGTTATTTACAATATTTATTAACGATTTAGACGATGGAATTAAATGTGTTATTTCCAAGTTAAGTTTACGGATGACACAAAGCTGGGTGGCAGTGGGAGCTGTGATGAGGATGCTATGAGGCTACAAGGTGACTTAAAATAAGACAGATGCATGGCAGATGCAGTATAATGTGGATACATGTGAGGTTATCCACTTTGGTGGCAAGAACAGAAAGGCAGTTTATTATCTGAATGGTGTCAGATTTGGAAAAGGGGAGGTGCAACGAGACCTGCGTGTGCTTGTGCATCAGTCACTGAAAGTAAGCATGCAGGTACAGCAGGCAGTGAAGAAATCTAATGGCATGTTGGCCTTTATTGCGAGAGGATTTGAGTTTCAGAGCAAGGAGGTCCTACTGGCAGTTGTACAAGGCCCAGGTGAGATCACACCTGGAGTATTTGGTCTCCTGATTTGAGGATGGACGTTATTGCTATTGAGGGAGTGCGGCGTAGGTTCACCAGGTTAATTCCCGGGATGGCGGGACGGAGAGGCTAGATGCAGGAAAAATGTTCCCGATGTTGGGGGA
>CM069154.1:44645339-45128554 GCA_035221665.1 Okamejei kenojei
TTGCCCACCACTGACGTCAAACTAACAGGTCTATAATTGCTAGGTTTATTCTTTGAACCCTTTTAGAACAATGGAACAACATGAGCAGTACGCCAATCCTCCGGCACTATTCCCGTTTCTAATGACATTTAAAATATTTCTGTCATAGCTCCTGCTATTTCTACACTAACTTCCCTCAATGTCCTAGGGAATATCCTGTCAGGACCTGGCGACTTATCCACTTTTATATTTTTCAAAAGTGTCAGTACTTCCTCCTCTTTGAATCTCATAGTTTCCATCGCTACTCTACTTTTTCCCCTTAACTCACAGAGTTCAATATCCTTCTCCTTGGTGAATACCGAAGAAAAGAAATTGTTCAATATCTCCCCCATCTCTTTTGGCTCTGCAGATAGCTGTCCATTCTGGTTCTCTAATGGTCCAATTTTATCCCTCGTTATCCTTTTGCTCATTGGCTCTGACCTTTCTTCCATCGAGATTTATCGCAGTTGCTGCCTCAAAAGGCTGGCAGCATCATCAAGGACCCACACCACCCTGGCCACACACTCATCTCCCTGCTACCTTCAGATAGAAGGTACAGGAGACTGAAGACTGCAACGAGCAGGTTCAGGAAATATAGAAAATAGGTGCTGGAGGAAGCCATTCGACCCATTGAGCCAGCACCGCCATTCATAGTTCCCCACAGCCATCAGGTTATTAAACCTGGCTCGGACAAAACTCTGAACATTAATAATCCATTGTCTGTTATTTGCACTTCATCAGTTTATTTATTCATGTGTGTATTTACGTATATAATGGTATATGGACACACTGATCTGTTTTGTAGTCAATGCCTACTATGTTCTATGTGCTGAAGCAAAGCAAGAATGTCATTGTCCTATCAGGGACACACGGCAATAAACTCACTTGAACTTAACTGTGAACATGTATCATATCCCTTTATTTACCAACAATGGCTGGGATCAATAACATTCTCTGCATACATATGAATGCCACATGTGACAAATTCACAGATGCATAGAAAATACAATGATAAATTAAGATTCAAGTCATAGAATGTTGGAACGCAGGAAACTTTAATTGCCCGTATGCACCTTAAATTTTCGACACTCCTCGTGTTTTCCTCACAAATCGGTAACATAGAAACATAGGAAATAGGTGCAGGAGTAGGCTATTCGGCCCTTCGAGTCTGCTCCGCCATTCAATATGATCATGGCTGATCAACTACTGAAAAGTACTGTAAACTACTGTAAACAGTAAACAACTGTTTCTATCTATCTCCTCAGATAACTCTAGTGGATTCTTCTTCATATATCTCTATTAGATTTTTCGACACCATCCGCCCAACCAGTGCAGTCTGAATCATTGAAACACTATCCAACAAATATGCTCATCGATTGATTGTTTAGAAACATAGAAACATAGAAAATAGGTGCAGGAGGAGGCCATTCGGCCCTTTGAGCCAGCACCGCCATTCATTGTGATCATGGCTGATCGTCCGCTATCAATAACCCGTGCCTGCCTTCTCCCCATAATCCCTTGACTCCACTAGCCCCTAGAGCTCTATCCAACTCTCTCTTAAATCCATCCAGATAGAATATGCCTTCATTCAACTTTGCTCTTTGGAAGCAGCATCTGAAAATCAACACCACGTGAATCATCCCTAATCTCCAATCACTGCCCCGATCTACAATCCTCTCCTGCACTATGCCATTCATTAATTTCCTTCCGATCTCTTCATGACATTTTAATAGAATTTTGTGTTTATTTTATTATCAATTTCCCCTCCTACGTTTTATGTAACCAATCTGGATATTGACATTGTATCTGTATGGTGACTACACATTTCACTGTTCCAACTAGTACATGTGACAAATAAATGTATCTTGATATTTATCAAGGAGGGACTCGGGTAGAGGGGGCTAGGGGTCAGGGTGTGGGGCAAGAGCCAGAGAAGGGAAGCACTCGGACCCAAAATGTAGGTGAGAAAGATGAAAAAGATAATAGACAGAGAATAAGGGATGGTGGGTTTCTGAAATGTGTATATTTTAATGCTAGGAGCATTGTAAGTAAGGTGGATGAACTTAGAGCCTGGATTGACACCTGGAAATTTGATGTTGTGGCAATCAGTGAAACATGGTTGCAGGAGGGCTGTGATTGGAAACCTTGGAAATTCGAAATCCTATTCCAGGATTTTGTTGCTTCAGGTGTGATAGAATTGGAGGGACTAGAGGGGGAGGTGTTGCATTGCTTGTCAGAGAAGAGATTACAGCAGTGTTTTGGCAGGATAGATTAGAGGGCTCATCTAGGGAGGCTATTTGGGTGGAACTGAGAAGTGGGAACGGTGTAGCAACACTTTTAGGGGTGTATTATAGACCGCCAAATGGGGAGCGAGAATTGGAAGAGCAAATATGTAAGGAGATAGCAGATATTAGTAGTAAGCACAAGGTAGTGATTGTGGGAGATTTCAATTTTCCAAAAAATAGACTGGGAAACACATTCTGTAAATGGGCTGGATGGTTTGGAGTTTGTAAAATGTGTGCAGGATAGTTTTTTGCAGCAGTACATAGAGATATCGACCAGAGAAGGGGCAGTGCTGGACCTCCTGTTAGGAAATGAGGCAGGTCAGGTGACGGAGGTATGCGTTGGTGAGCACTTCGGGACCAGTGATCACAATACCATTAGTTTCAATATAATTATGGAGAGAATCAGAACTGGACCTAGGGTGGAGATTTTTGATTGGAGAAAGGCTAACTTTGAGGGAATGCGTAAAGATTTTCAAGGAGTGAATTGGGACACTTTGTTTCATGGGAAGGATGTAGAAGAGAAATGGAGGACATTTAAAGGGGAAATTGTAAGAGTACAGAATCTTTATGTCCCTGTTAGGTTGAAAGGAAATAGTAAAAATTGGAAAGAGCCATGGTTCGAAAAAAGAGAGATATCTACAATAATAATAGGAGGCATGGAGTAAAGGAGGTGCTAGAGGAGTATAAAGAATGTAAAAATAATCTTAAGAAAGAAATTAGGAAGGCTAAAAGAAGATATGAGGTTGCTTTGGCAAGAAAGATGAAAGTAAACCCAAAGGGTTTCTACAGCTATATTAATAGCAAAAGGATAACGAGGGATAAAATTGGACCATTAGAGAACCAGAATGGACAGCTATCTGCAGAGCCAAAAGAGATGGGGGAGATATTGAACAATTTCTTTTCTTCGGTATTCACCAAGGAGAAGGATATTGAACTCTGTGAGTTAAGGGGAAAAAGTAGAGTAGTGATGGAAACTATGAGATTCAAAGAGGAGGAAGTACTGACACATTTGAAAAATATAAAAGTGGATAAGTCGCCAGGTCCTGACAGGATATTCCCTAGGACATTGAGGGAAGTTAGTGTAGAAATAGCAGGAGCTATGACAGAAATATTTTAAATGTCATTAGAAACGGGAATAGTGCCGGAGGATTGGCGTACTGCGCATGTTGTTCCATTGTTTAAAAAGGGTTCAAAGAATAAACCTAGCAATTATAGACCTGTTAGTTTGACGTCAGTGGTGGGCAAATTAATGGAAAGGATACTTAGAGATAATATATATAAGCATCTGGATAAACAGGGTCTGATCAGGAACAGTCAACATGGATTTGTGCCTGGAAGGTCATGTTTGACAAACCTTCTTGAATTTTTTTGAAGCGGTAACTAGGGAAATTGATGAGGGTAAAGCAGTGGATGTTGTCTATATGGATTTCAGTAAGGCCTTTGACAAGGTTCCCCATGGAAGGTTGGTTAAGAAGGTTCAATCTTTGGGTGTTAATGGCGGAGTAGCAAGATGGATTCAACAGTGGCGGAATGGGAGATGTCAGAGAGTAATGGTGGATGGCTGTTTGTCAGGTTGGAAGCCGGTGACCAGTGGGGTGCCTCAGGGATCTGTGTTGGGTCCACTGTTGTTTGTCATGTTCATCAATGATCTGGATGATGGGGTGGAAAATTGGATAAGTAAGTATGCAGATGATACTAAGATAGGTGGTGTTGTGGATAATGAAGTAGATTTTGAAAGTCTACAGAGAGATTTGGGCCATTTGGAAAAGTGGGCTGAAAGATGGCAGATGGAGTTTAATGCTGATAAGTGTGAAGTGCTACATCTTGGCAGGACAAATCAAAATAGGACGTACATGGTAAATGGTAGGGAATTGAGGAATGCTGTGGAACAGAGGGATCTAGGAATAACTGTGCATAGTTCCCTGAAGTTGGAATCGCATGTAGATAGGGTGGTAAAGAAAGCCTTTGGTGTGCTGGCCTTTATAAATCAGAGCATTGAATACAGGAGTAGGGAAGTAATGTTAAAATTGTACAAGGCATTGGTAAGACCAATTCTGGAGTATGGTGTACAATTTTGGTCGCCTAGTTATAGGAAGGATGTCAACAAAATAGAAAGAGTACAGAGGTGATTTATTAGAATGTTGCCAGGGTTCCAGCAACTATGTTACAGAGAAAGGTTGAACAAGTTAGGTCTTTATTCTTTGGAGCGCAGAAGGTTAAGGGGGGACTTGATTGAGGTCTTTAAAATGATGAAAGGGATAGACAGAGTTGACGTGGATACGTTTTTCCCATTGAGGGTAGGGAAGATTCAAACAAGAGGACATGACATGAGAATTAAGGGACAGAGGTTTCGGGGTAACGTGAGGAGGAGCTTCTTTACTCAGAGGGTGGTGGCTGTGTGGAATGAGCTTCCAGCAGAAGTGGTGGAGGCAGGATCGATTTTAACATTTAAGAGTAAAGTGGATAGGTATATGGACGTGAAGGGAATGGAGGGGTATGGTCTGAGTGCATGTAGATGGGACTAGGGGAAAACAAATGGTCGGCACGGACTGGAAGGGCCGAGAGGGCCTGTTTCCGTGCTGTAATTGTTATATGGTTATATGGTTAATGATGGACTGGGCAGCGTTTACTACTTTTTGTAGTCTTTTCATCTCCAGGGCGCTCAAGTTGCCAAACCAAGCCACGATGCAACCGGTCAGCAAGCTCTCTACTGTGCACTTGTAGAAGTTAGAGAGAGTCCTCCTTGACAAACCGACTCTCTGTAATCTTCTCAGGAAGTAGAGGCATTGATGCGCTTTCTTAATAATTGCATCAGTGGTTTCGGACCAGGAAAGATCTTCAGAGATGTGCATGACCGGGAATTTGAAGCTCATGACCCTTTCAACCATCGACCCGTTGATATAAATGGGACTGTGGGTCCCCATCCTACTCCTTCCAAAGTCCACAATCAGTTCCTTGGCTTTGCTGGTGTTGAGGGCCAGGTTATTGTGCTGGCACCATATGGACAGGAGAGAATGTTGACAATTTAAAATAAATGTCTCTGATGTAATCTGTTCAGAGATTTGCATTTCTTCCTCACTTTATCTGTTTTCCGCATCTGGGGAAACATTGATTCTGATTCTGTCCTTCAGTAAACAAACCTGGGTCTGCGGGTGTTTAAATCAGCATTTATTTAAATCAGCTCATCTCTGTTTCCAGCCACTTTGAGAGCAACACAAACAAGGCAATGAAGATATAATTATCGACGCCGATTGTATGTTTTAACGATATTGGCAGTTGGCGCGAATCAACTAAATTGTCCGAGGGAGTCTATTTTATCATATCTTGTTCAAATAAAATGGTGATTTTATATTACGGATTCACTTCAGAATATTATTTTGCTGTCCACTTGAATCTCCACTTGAAGAAATGTCTAAGCATGCGAGGTCAATGGAGGAATCGAGTTCTTTCCACACCTCCACTGTAGGTTTTTCATTATAAACACACATACACGTACGCACACACGAATACACACACACACACGTACGCACGCACAAACACACACACACGTAGACACACACGTACGCACGCACAAACACACACACTCACACACACACACACACACACACACACACACACACACACACACACACACACACACACACACACACACACACATACACACTCACTCACACACACTCACACACACACTCACACACACACGTTCGCACGCACAAACACATACACACACACGTACACACACACACACACACACTCACACTCACACACACACTCACACACTCACACACACACGTACGCACGTACAAACACACACACACACTCACACACATGTATGCATGCACGCATACACACACACACTCACACACATGTATGCATGCACGCACACACACACATACACACACTCACACACATGTATGCATGCACGCACACATACACATACACACATACACGTACACACACACACACACACACACGTACATACACACACACACACACGTACATACACACACACACACGTACACACACACACACACGTACACACGCGCGCACCCACACACACGTACACACACACACACACACACACCCACTCACACACATGTATGCATGCACACACACACACACATACACACTCACACACATGTATGCATGCACGCACACATACACATACACACATACACGTACACACACACACACACACACACACACACGTACACACACACACACGTACACGCACACATACACGTACACACACACACACACGTACACACACACACACACACGTACACACACACACACACACACACGTACACACACACACACACGTACACACACACACACACACACGTACATACACACACACACACACACACACGTACACACACACACACACACACGTACACACACACACACACGTACACACACACGCACACACACACACACACACACACATACACACACACACACATACATGAAGCACGATCCACTGTCATTTACATCCAGGCCCAAGTAAGAATTTAATTGTACCGCTCTCGGCATTTATGAAAATTATACATTCCTGATACTTGACGCGTCATGTGTTAGAAACATAGAGGAAACATAGAAACATAGAAAAATATGTGCAGGAGTAAGCCATTCGGTCCTTCGAACAGGAACCATCATTCAACATAATCAAAGTCAAAGTCAAAGTCAAAGTAGGTCAAGCATCCATAATTGTCATTCACACCTTTGGGTCTGAACGAAACTTTGTTGCCTGCAGTCATAACATATAATAAAAAATAAAACACACAATAAACACATATTTGGCATCCACCACAGTGAGTTCACCAGGCACCTCCTCACTGTGGTGGAAGGCAAAAGTCTTAAAGTAAGTCTTAAAGTCTCTGTCTTCTTCCCTCCTTGTTCTCCCTCTGCGCTGAGGGGATCCAGGCCTCCGATGTTGTCGTCCACCAGGCCCGCGGCCGAGCCTTCGAAGCCGGGCTGCCGCCACCGCCGTCGCCGGAATGCTGGAACCCCGCCACAGCTCTAAAGCAGGGTCCGCCGCTGGAACCCGCCACAGCTCTGAAGCCAGGTCGCTGCTGCTGGATCACTGGAACCCGCCACAGCTCTGAAGTCGGGTCGCCGCTGGAACACTGGAGCACCGCAGCTCTGAAGCCGGGTCACCGCTGGAATGCCACCGCTGGAACTCCACTGCTGGAGCACCGCAGCTATGAAGCCGTTCCGCCGCTGCAACGCCACAGCTGGAACGCCGCTGGAGCACCGCAGCTCTGAAGCCTCTGCTGCCTTTTGTGGTAGAGAATTCCACAGATTCACAACTCCCAGAGAGTTACATTTTTATCCTCATCTTAGTCCTACATGTCCTATCCTATATTCTTAAACTGTGACCCCTGGTTCTGGACTCCCCCAACATCGGGAACATTTTTCCTGCATCTAGCCTCTCCGTCCCGCCATCCCGGGAATTAACCTGGTGAACCTACGCCGCACTCCCTCAATAGCAATAACGTCCATCCTCAAATCAGGAGACCAAATACTCCAGGTGTGATCTCACCTGGGCCTTGTACAACTGCCAGTAGGACCTCCTTGCTCTGAAACTCAAATCCTCTCGCAATAAAGGCCAACATGCCATTAGATTTCTTCACTGCCTGCTGTACCTGCATGCTTACTTTCAGTGACTGAT
The DNA here is from genome assembly GCA_035221665.1 of Okamejei kenojei. Classification (NCBI taxonomy): domain Eukaryota; kingdom Metazoa; phylum Chordata; class Chondrichthyes; order Rajiformes; family Rajidae; genus Okamejei; species Okamejei kenojei. Next base: position 44,653,317 of record CM069154.1, read on the forward strand.
GCACAAGCACACGCAGGTCTCGTTGCACCTCCCCTTTTCCAAATCTGACACCATTCAGATAATAAACTGCCTTCCTGTTCTTGCCACCAAAGTGGATAACCTCACATGTATCCACATTATACTGCATCTGCCATGCATCTGTCTTATTTTAAGTCACCTTGCAGCCTCATAGCATCCTCATCACAGCTCCCACTGCCACCCAGCTTTGTGTCATCCGTAAACTTAACTTGGAAATAACACATTTAATTCCATCGTCTAAATCGTTAATAAATATTGTAAATAACTGGGGTCCCAGCACTGAGCCTTGCTGCACATAATTTGTCACTGTCTGGCATTCTGGTTTGGTGCTGGCACCAATGCTGTCCAACATCTACATCCATGACCTGCCGGCAACCCAGTCAAAGAAGTATGGCTATGCTGATGACCTGGCCATCCTACTCCGTAAGCCATCCTGGGAAGCAGCAGAAGAGGGCCTCTCTGAAGACATGAACATCCTGTCTTCATACCTGAGGAACTGGCACCTGAAGCTCAGCATGGGTAAGACAACATCTTCAATGTTCCAACTCAACAACAGGGAAGCGACCCGCGAGATGAATGTCATAGTGGATAACGCCCGGTTGTGGTCCCAGCCTGTCCCCACGTACCTCGGTGTGAAGCTCGACAGAACGTTGTCATTCAAACAACACCTGGAAGGTGCCAAGGCAAAGACAAGTGCCCGTGCCGCACTGATACGCCACCTAGCCGGCACCACATGGGGAGCCACGACGAAGACACTGCGTATGTCCACAGTGGCCCCGGTGTTCTCAGCCGCTGAGTACTGTGTGCCGTAGCCCTCACGCCAAGAAGATGGATGCTGTCCTCAACAGCGCCCTGCGGACTGTCTCCGGATGCCTACGAGCCACCCCAGTAAACCAACTGCCCATCCTCGCTGGCATCGCCCCAGCCAACATCAGACGAGAAGCAGCCACGCTGGCCCTCTCTCGAAAGACACAAACCAGTGAATCCCACCTCCCACATCAGATCGTCACAGACATCATGACGAGTGCGCCTCATGTCACGGCGCCCCTTTGCCACACAAGTCCAAGAGCTGCTCTGCACAACACCGGCTGACGCTTCTAAGGCCGCCTGGCTCAAGACGAGATGGAGATACCAGTGGAAGTCAGCGGAACCATCTAGGCTACACCAGTACATCAATTACCCCGTGAACGTCCGTGGCCAGGACCTGCCCCAAAAGCAGCGGACAACCCTCAACTACTTGAGGACAGGCATCAGATGCTATGGACTAGCGATGAAGACGTGGGGCTTTGTGGATAGCGCCTCCTGCGAGTGTGGGGACCCAACACAGACAGTGGAGCACATAATCACCAGTTGCCCCAAACACCAATGGTGAATGACGTCTGATTGACCTGGACGATGACATGTTGGCCTGGCTCGCCTCAACGGAGCTGTAGGTCTAAAAGACACATGACAGATGAAGAAGAAGGAGAAGAAGCATTCTGAAAAGGACCAGTTAATGCCTACTCTTTGCTTCCTGTCGGCTAACCAGTTCTCTATCATTATCAATACCCTTCCCCCAATACCATGTGATCTAATTTTGCACACAAATCTCTTGTGTGGGATCTTGTCAAAGGTTTATTGAAAGTCCAGATACACCACATCCACTGGCTCTCCCTTATCCAATCTACATCCTCACAAAATTCCAGAAGATTAGTCAAGCATGATTTCCCTTCATAAAGCCATGCCGACTTTGACCAATCCTGTCACTGCTTTCTAAATGCGCCGCTGTAACATCTTTAATAATCGACTCAAGCATCTTCCCCACGACCGATGTAAGGCTAACTGGTCTATAATTCACCATTTTCTCTCTTCCTCCTTTCTTAAAAAATATAGTTACAATGGCTACCCTCCAGTACACAGGAACGATCCAGTTGGGAGAATATTGGAAAATGATCACCAATGCATTCATGATTTCTAGGGCCACCTCCTTGAGTACTCTGGGATGCAGACCATCAGGCCCTGTGGATTTATCTGTCTTCAGTCCCAACAGTTTACATAACACCATTTCCTGGCTAACGTGGGTTCCCTTCAGTTCCTCCCTCCCACTAAATCCTCGGTCCCCTACTATTTCTGGGAGATTGTTTGTGTCTTCCTAAATACTGAACCAAAGTACCCGTTTAACTGTTCTGCCATTTCCTTGCTTTCCATTAGAAATTTACCTGTCTCTGATTGTAAGTGACCTAAATTTTCTTCACTGATCTTTTCCTTTTTACATATCTAAAGAAGCTATTGCAGTCAGTTTTGATATTCCATGCAAGTGTTCTTTCATGCTCTCTTTTTCCGCTCTTAATTAACCATTTTTTCTTCCCCAGTTGAGTTCTAAATTTCTCCAAGTCCTCTGGCCAATTTTTATATCCTCTTCCTTGGATTTAACACTATCCTTGATTTCCCTGGTTAGTCACGTTGAGCCGCCTTCCCCATATTATTTCTTTCTCTAGACAGGGATGAACACATTTTGGAGTTCATCCATGCGGTCTTTAAATATTTGCAATTGCATCTCCACCGTCAGTCAACACTTTAAGTATAATTTGCCAGTCTATCCGAGCAATTCCCGACTCATACCCTCACGTCTCTTAATAGTTACTTAATAACATTAGACTTGGTGCTGCATATAAAAGATGCTTCAATCCCTTTTGTTATTACATATGGTCTTGGAAACAACACATCATTCCTCCACAGTGAACATATTATAATCAGTTTCCATTTAAATCGGAAAAGGCATTTCCCTCACATTTGCTTCACTCACGCTTAAATCCATTTTAATTTACGTGAAGCTGCCACCATGCAATGGGCATCAATGATAGGCTGTTTTATACAGTAAATTGCTAGATTTTGAAGAACATGGATGTGCTGAGGGATCTTGGAGTCCGTTCAGAGCTCGCTGCAGTTGGCAGCTCATATATATGGTAAAGTGGACGTATGGTATGCTTGCATTCATTGCTAGGGCTGTTGAGCATAAGGGTCAGGAAGTCATGATGCAGTTCTATATGTGTTTGATGAGGCCGCAATTGGAGTATTGAGTATAGATCCGATCGCCCCATTAAAAGGGAAGAAATGGAGATTTTGGAGAGGGTATAAAACCGGTTAACCAGAATGCTGCCTGGATCAACCACAGGGAAAGATTGGATATCCATGGATTGTTTTCGCTGGAATGTCGGAGGTTCGTGGGTGACTTGATAGAAGTATATACAATGATGACAGTCATTGATAGGGTAGACATTCAGTATCATTTTCCAGGATGGAAATGTCCAACACGAGAAGACATAGCTATAAGGTGTGAGGGGGAACATTGAATGCAGATGGGCTAGGCAAGTATTTTACACAGTGTGGTACAGACCTGGAATGTGGTGTGGGTGGATATGACAACGGTGTTTAAGAGGCTCATTGTAGGTACAGGGAAGTGCAGAGAGTACAAGGATATGGTTCAGGACAGGCAGATCAGTTTAACTGGGCTTAATGTTCGCCACAAACATTGCTTTCCTAAGGTCCCGTTACAGCCAATATTCAATAAATCTCTGCACCTGTGTATATATTATTAGTCTGTTTCCTGTATTCACCACGATCAGAGGTAACATGCATTTTACCTGTATCTATTTTACCTTAATCTCACAATATCATAATCATAATCATACTTTATTAGCCAAGTATGTTTTGCAACATATGAGGAATTTGTTTTGCTATATAGTCATACCAATAAAAAGCAACAGAACACACAAAATACATTTTTACATGAACATCCACCACAGTGACTCCTCCACATTCCTCACTGTGATGGAAGGCAAAAATTGTTCAACCTCTTCCCTTCTTTGTTCTCCCGCGGTCCTGGGCCTCGAGCCTTCCGTTGATCTTGACTTCCATAGCCGGCGGCGGTCCCACCGTGTCAGGGCAATCAAGCTCCTGCATCGGGGGGATCTCAGCTCCCCGCGCCGGGCGATCTGACCCCCAGGTCGGGCTGGTCAAACCTTCTGCGTTGTTGAAGTTTCCCAACTCGGCCTCTCCCGAGACTGAGAGGTCTTTGATGTTAAAGTCCGCAGAGCGTTGATCCCAGGCAAGGAATCGGCTTCGATGTAAGTCCACGCCCCGCGGTGGGGCTCAATGTCAGTCCTGAGCAAGGCCTCCAGCTCCATGATGTTAAGCCGCAGAGCGACCGGAGATATGACCTGGAAAATAATCCCATGTCCGGCAAGGTAAGAGATTGAAAAAAACTTTCCCCCGACCCCCACCCTTACCCCCCACATAAAACAAACCAGAGAACATTAGCACAAACTTTCAAAACACACTAAAAATAATAAAAACAATGATATATTGTCCAATTCTTGTTTTATCTAACCTTGTCTTTGCCCTGCATAAACCATATTAGACCCAGCCCCTATATTCATTAAACTCACTGTACATGAAAAGGAAATAATGATCCGTTCTTTTCACAATGTATCGTGTTTTCTTTTCTCATATTTAGTTTTGTTTAGTTTGGAGACACAGCGCGGAAACAAGCCCTTCGGGCCTCCGAGTCCACGCCGACCAGTGGTCCCCATATCACTAGCACTATCCAACACACTAGGGACAATCTACATTCCTTTCCAAAGCCAATTAACCAACAAAGCTGTATGTCTTTGGAGTGTGGGAAGAAACCGGAGCTCCCAGAGAAAACCCACTCGGTCACATGGAGAATGGACATACACCGTACAGACAGCCTCCAGTCAGGATCGAATCTGGGCCTCTGGCGCTGTAAGGCAGCAGCTCTACCACCTTGCCAGCCTTTCGCTCCATATGCCACTGTGCCGCCCCTATATCTACTATAATAGTAAGATTAAATGAGAACTTACCAGTTTGAAGTTTGATCTTGATTTTATGAGGAGTTACGATGAGCGATTACGTGAAGAAGGCTGTCAGTCATCATGCGCGTCAATCTTCAAAGCAGCGGTGTGGAATCACAGATAAAAGGTGTTGACCTAAAGATAGTAAGATTGGAAGAACTAGAACTACCAGATGACCTGATAATATGAGAGTTGGGAGCGGTGGGCACGTAATCGCTCATCGTAATTCCGAACTGGTAAGTTCTCATTTAATCTTATTATTTTACTTCGGAGTCATGTGAGTGACTACGTGAAGATTTCAAAGCTCTGTGATTTCACGCCGGTTCAAATCCAGGCGTCACACACTGAATGGATTGACCATGGATGAGTGAGAAAAAATGTTAAAGCATTCAGACATAACATGGTTAAGTAACAAAACTGATGCGTTAATGCAAAATGAAAAACAATAATGACCCCGCTCAACCTGGGGGGAAACTATAAACAGAATTCAAAATGGTACGTGCAAACACCCCCGGTCCGGCAATAGGTTTGTTATAAAACCGGCGGAACATCCTCTCATTGGTCCATCCTGCCACCGCTAGGATGCTGTCGAGGGGCACGTCCACAGCCCTTGCTGCCGACGTTGATGCTGCCCTGGTGGAGTGAGATTTGTAAACATCAGTATCTACTCCTGCAAGTGCCATTACCTCTTTTAGCCATCTGGAGATGGTTTGTGTGGACACCCTAAGGTGTGGTTTTTGTGGCTGATTAGTACAGTTAAATCTGTGCCTCTGAGGCTGCTGGTGACTGTAACTTAGAGGTGCAAGTGATCTACCACACACAGTCGAGGAACTTCGGGGTATGCCAAGAACTCAAGCCTGGGTCCCGGCACCCCGGCTCTGCTCTGTTTTACTAATTCATTAATGATAAAGATTATGGTGTTGGCAGTGTTGTGCATGTTGTCGAGTCACAGTTTGTGTAGGGTCTGGACTCGTTGCGCCGTAACGAGCGTCATTAACATGACCACCTTGAGGGTGAGCTTTCGTAAGGGTAATGTGGCGGCTGTTCCCCACTGTCGGTGTAGTGTCAGCACTACACTTACATCCCATGTGTTGGTATATCGAGGCCTGGGCGATGTAGTGTTATATATGCCTTTCATGAATCTGGTGATAAGGGGATGCTTCCCCACTGGTAAGGCCCATTCCCAGTACTATATATGAGGACAGTGCACTCCTTGCACTGTTGATGGTACTGTAGCCTAATGTTTGGTCATGATATAGAGTTAACCATATAACCATATAACCATATAACAATTGATAGGAACAGTTGATAGGAATTCTAAAATGTCCGTGATGCCCACTGTGTCATATGTGATGTTAGATGCCCTGCAATATGTCTCCCACTTCTTGATGTGGGAAATATACTGCTTTTGTGTGCTGTCCCTCCAGGCCGCTGTAATAACATCCACCGTTCGATCTGCCAGTCCGAGTCCCAGGAGAGGTGTCCTCAGAATCTGCAAACCAACAAATTGATTCGGTCATGTAGCGGATGATGGTCCCCCGTTACCGGGTGTACAAGCAGCTCCCTGCTGTTGGGGACAGCCATCATGGGCTGTGTCGATTCCCAGGACAAGTGGGGACCAAGATTGTGTAGGCCGATCTGGCACGACCAAAATACTGGTGGCATTGTCCTGTTTTATTTTGACCAAACATCGGCTGATGAGGGAAAACGGTGGGAAAACATACAAGAACATTCCTCCCCAATACAGTGTGAAAGCATCCACTGCTTCTGCCCTTGGATCGGGCTCTCATGAGACATATTTGGGTAACTGGTGATTTAACCTGGAGTCAATGTCCGGCATGCCATACCGGCCCACAATGTCTGTAAACACTTCATGATTCAACATCCATTCTGTGTTATCATTAAATTTTCGTGACCTAGTGTCCGCCACCATATTATATCTACCTGGCAGGTAGATAGCCGAGACCCAAATGTTCCTTGCAATACACCAATGCCAAAGGAGGTTTGCCAATTTATCACATGACTCAGATCTTATTCCACCCATGTGATTGACATACGCTACTGCCGTGGTGTTGTCAATCTGAAGTTGTACATGCACATGATGCATGTTGCTGCAATAAGCCTTTAAACCATAGAGCGCTCCCAACAATTCTAAGTAGTTAATGCCATATTGTTGCAATATTGATGATTCCTGCACATTCCATCTGCCCCCGCAGCTGGTGTTGGTATCTGTTGCCCCCCCAGCCCAGCCACTTGCATCGGTTTGTATTATAACCAATGGTGTGTCAATTTGAATTTCCTTAGAACAATGACGTACATTGGTAGCCCACCAGTGTAACTCCGCAATAGCGTCTGGTGGTAAATGCATATGTTCCCCGAATTTGCCTGCATGAGCTTTGAGGGCTCATTCCTTTGCTCTTTGTAAATTTTGGTAATGCAATGGTCCATAGCGTACACCTAGAAAGGCTGCAACAAGCTTGCCAATTATGCTAGCTACTTGTCTGATTGTTGGTCTCTGATTAGCAATTAGCTTATTGCAGGCTTCCTTCAATGCTGATTGCTTGTCCTATTGCTGGCAGAGTCACTGACATTTGATTTGAGTTGATGGTAAACCCTAGGTAATCAATTACCTTGATTGGAGTCAATTTTGACTTAACTGGATGGATCACAAATCCCAACCTCTCAAACATGTGTTTGGTGGCTGAAACAGATGCGATTGCTGATTCCTTTGTGTTGCCAATTATTAGAATATCATCCAAATAAGACATCACAATGTGGCTCTGAGCTCTTAGCAGTCCCAGGACTGGTTATAGTAATTTTGTAAAAAGCCTGGGTGCCGAAGTCAGTCCATTTGGCAATGTCTTGAATTGCCACATCTGCCCCATCCAGTTAAATTTCAAATATCTCCTGTGTTCCCTATGTATAGATACAGAGTAATAAGCATCTTTGAGGTCAATGCAAGCCAAATAACACCCTTTGGAGACCAGCTGTAACAAAGTTGTCCATTTTTAAATGTTTATACTGCACATGGGTATTGAGTTCCGTCAAGTCTAGGATAATACGACTCCCTCCATCTTTCTTTGGCTTAGGGAATATATTTGATACAAATTGGTGTGATTCTGGGTGAGATCTCTGAATCACCCCTTTTGCTTTTAAAGGTTTCAGCCGGTATCTCAAACCTTTCCTGTTGAGGGAACAGATATGTGCGGTTTGGTACATTTTGAGTGAGTGGTGCTGAGCCAAGAAGGAACTCTATTTTAATCCCTCCTACACTTGCAGTATGAACGGGTCTGCTGTTATCCAAGTCCATTCATTAAAAAACAGTTTCAACCTTCCCCCAACTTGTGAATTAGAGGTGTGTGATTTGTCCCACAAGGGACTAGAGAGTCCTACCTTTGGTGTTATCGCCTGTGTGGTCCTGGCCTCCTGCCTCCCTCCCTGGAACTGGTGGGCTCTGCCTCCTGTCCACGAGCCCCTTGGCTGGTTGCGCCTGTTGTGGAAGGTGGCATAAGGATGCCCTTGTAGTGATGAGCCCCTGGGTGGAGTTGGAGTTCGGCTCATGAGGCGGAGAGTCTTGGCCTCATCATCCACCTGCTTCGGCAGGTCTGCCCCAAACAAATAGTTTGCCGGTTGTACATTGCTGGCTTTACACAGCACGACAAACTTCGGGTTCAGTGCCGGTCGTATGGCACTCTTCCGCAGACAGTTAATTTCAAACAAGGCATTGCAGAGGAGCCCCACTGCATCCTGTTGTGTCTCCGTCAGTGGCCCGCCATCAATAGACCTGGCAAAAGCCGTTACCCCTGAGGCCAGTATTTTCAGAATTTTCTGAAGTTTTATTTCCTGGGCTCTTACCCTTGGCCCTATATGGCCCCAGATGGCATGGTTTACAGCAGGCACACTGAGGGAGGCACAGTTGACAGGGTTGCTATATCGGCCCGTTGTCTCCTCCATTACCTGGTCCTTTAGCTGGTGCGAGGCCAGGTCGTTAATGGTGGTGGCCAGTTCTTCATCCAGAGCCTCTCCGGTATGGGTGGGTATGGCAAACCTGGACGCCAACAATGGCACAGTAGCCCCTAGATCCCCAGGGTGTTCTCCTGATGTGCCTCCCTGCTCTGAGTCAGGGTACTGCTGACTCTGGGCACTCCCATCTATGGATAGGGAAACACTTAACAGCCCTGTATAAGGTGCTGCTAACGCGAGCTCCCATGGAGACCCGCCGTGATACTGCTCCCTCCTCTGGAGCAGATCATTCTGGAGGCACCTCTCCAAAAGGTGCTCCATCTGTGAGAGACGTCCACAGACGCTTCCCATAGTGGGAGGTGATTCCTCCAGCCCGGACTCATCAGAGTCTATGGGTCTAACAGACTTGTGTGTGGCTTTGCACCCCGGTGGGGCTGCCACGCTGCTCTCCTGTAGCACCGTCTGCTACCGCTGGTTCCAACACCGGCGGCCTTGAAGGTGACTCGGACAGCCGTCCGCTACCCGCAGCCTCGCGGTCTTCCGTAGCCGGCTTTGCTGACCGCTTCCGCACCTTCGACATGGTAGGTCCGTCTGTTGAAAGAAAATTTACAACCGAAACCCACCAAGCAATGACAAGCAACCAAGTAAGTAACTAGTTTAAACACTTACCTCGGTTTTTAAAACTTAAAAACCGAGGTAAGTGTTTAAACTCGCTGGAGAGAAGCAATCGCGCCTGCCAGTCCATCGTTGGTGCTTGCTTCAGACGTAATGACGCGCATGACGACCGACGGCCTTCTTCACGTAGTCACTCAAGTGACTCCGAAGTAAGATACACCTTGTTTAAGGGCTATATTTATTTATATGATATTTTGAATCTCTAAACTAAAAAAACAAAATAAGTATAGTACCATGTTCTGAAGCACAATTCCATGTCACATTAGGCCTTACGGCTCCATAATTTTGCACTGAAACATGCATCCATCTGTCAAGTCCAATGTCTGTATATGCTTATATCACAATCTGCCTTAACCTTCTGTACCTTACACTGAGCAAACTCCCCAATAGTCTTGCATAGACACTGCATAGACCATAGAAATGTACAGCTCAATTACATGTCTTTCGACTCACAATCTCTCTCAATCCTGGCTTAATCCTGGTGAGCTTGCGCCACTCGTGGATCCTGATACCTGTAACTTTTTCAGCTCACCTAGGCTCTCCGGTCGCGGCGGGGGCCTAACCACTGTGTTTGAGAAGCATTTCAACTGCCGCCTTCTGAACACTGATAATTTCTCCAGTTTTGAACATAAACTAATCATAATTGGTCTAATCTGTCCACTTTTAATTGTTCTTGTGTATCACCCACCAAATATGCATAAGAACTTTCTCACAATTTGGTGATCTTATCACTAGCTTGTTCCCCAAATTTGATCATGTCCTGATTCTTGGTGACTTTAATATTCATGTCTGCTGTCCCACAAAGCAGTGAATTTATGAACCTGGTTGAATCCTTCAATCTGACTCTACTCACCACTGGACCCACGCACAAGTTTGGCCATACACTAGACCTAGTGCTAACGTCTGGTCTCCCAATTTGTAATATAGAAATTATTGATGCCTATCTGTCTGATCATAGTGCAATTATATTTGATGCATCTCTGCCTTTCTCTCCCTCAAAATCCCATCTCGCTGCTCGCTACTCCCACTACGTAAACTCTTCGACTGCCAGTAAGTTCTCTGAGGCTTTCATAGCCGCCCCCGACATCTGCACTATTCAGGTGTCTCCCCTCCATCTCAGCACTGACAACCTCATTTCTTTATTCAATATTACTTGCTCTTCCATCCTGGATTCTGTTGCCCCTCTTAAAATGAAAAACCCGAAGCCTAAAGACTGGCCCTGGCTCAAAGACACTACTAGAGCCCTAAGAAGAGAGTGCAGAAAATCAGAGTATAAATCTGATAGGCTTCAAATTTCCTTTGAACTTCTGAGAAACAATCTTCACAAATACCAGTTAGCCTGACTTCGGTGGTGGGAAAGATGCTGGAGTCAATTATTAAAGAGGTAAAAATGGGGTATTTGGATGGCAGTAAAAGGATTAGTCCAAGTCAACATGGATTTATGAAAGGGAAATTATGCTTGACTAATCTTCTGGAATTTTTTGAGGATGTGACAAGTAAAATGGATGAAGGGGAGCCAGTGGATGTAGTGTATCTAGACTTTCAGAAAGCCTTTGATAAGGTCCCGCACAGGAGACTGGTGACTAAAATTAGAGCACATGGGTTGGGGGTAGGGTGTTGAAATGGATAGAAAATTGGTTGGCAGACCGGAAACAAAGAGTAGGAGTGAACGGGTCCTTTTCAGAATGGCAGGCAGTGGCGAGTGGAGTGCCGCAAGGCTCGGTGTTGTGGCCGCAACAGTTTACCATATATATTAATGATTTGGAAGAGGGAATTAGGAGCAACACTAGCAAGTTTGCGGATGACACAAAGCCGGGTGGCAGTATGAACTGTGAAGAGGATGGTAGGAGGTTGCAGGGTGACCTGGACAGGTTCAGTGAGTGGGCAGATGCGTGGCAGATGCAGTATAATATAGATAAATGTGAGGTTATCCACTTCGTCGGCAAAAACAAGGGGGCAGATTATTATCTCAATGGGGTTAGGTTAGTTTAAGGGGAGGTATAGCGAGACCTGGGTGTCCTTGTACACCAGTCACTGAAAGTTGGCGGTACACAAAAAGCTGGAGAAACTCAGCGGGTGCAGCAGCATCTAAGGAGCGAAGGAGATAGGCGACGTTTCGGGTCGAGACCCTTCTTCAGTCTGAAGTTGGCGTGCAGGAACGACAGGAAGTGAAGAAAGCTAATGGAATGTTGGCCTTCATAACAAGAGGATTTCAGTACATGAGTAAAGAGGTTCTTCTGCAGTTGTATAGGCCTCTGGTGAGACCACATCTGGAATATTGTGTACAGTTTTGGTCTCCTAATTTGAGGAAGGACATCCTTGTGATTGAGGCAGTGCCACGTAGGTTCACGAGATTTATCCTTGGGATCGCGGGACGTTCATATGAGGAAAGATTGAAAAGACTAGGCTTGTATTCACTGGAGTTCAGAAGGATGAGGGGGAATCTTATATAAACATAAAATTATAAAAGGACTGGACAAGCTAGATGCAGAAAAAATGTTCCCAATGTTCCCAATGTTGGGCGAGTCCAGAACCAGGGGCCACAGTCTTAGAATAAAGGTGAGGCCATTTATGACTGAGGTGAGAAAGAACCTTTTCACCCAGAGAGTTGTGAATTTGTGGAATTCATAGAGGGCAGTGGAGGCCAAATCACCACATGGATTTAAGAGAGAGTTAGATAGAGCTTTAGGGGCTAGTGGAGCCAAGGGATATGGGGAGAAGGCAGGCACGGGTTATTGATAGCGGACGATCAGCGATAATCACAATGAATGTTGGTGCTGGCTCGAAGGGCCGAATGGCCTCCTCCTGCACCTATTTTCTATGTTTCTATGTTTCCACCAGGAAGCAGTAAAGTCTGCGAGAACACAATACTTTTCCGCCCTTATTTCCAAACCGCTCATAACTTTTTTATTACCATCACCTCAATCATATGTCCTGCCTCCAACACCAGCTTAACTGGGTGCCCTGCTAAAATTACGAGGAATTTACTACATTTTTCACAAGCATAGTTATGAACAGGTGTGATTGGAGGGACCAGAGGGGGAGGTGTTGCATTGCTTGTCAGAGAGGATATTACAGCAGTGCTTTGGCAGGATAGATTAGAGGGCTCGTCTAGGGAGGCTATTTGGGTGGAACTGAGAAGTGGGAACGGTGTAGCAACACTTTTAGGGGTGTATTATAGACCGCCAAATGGGGAGCGAGAATTGGAAGAGCAAATATGTAAGGAGATAGCAGATATTAGTAGTAAGCACAAGGTAGTGATTGTGGGATATTTCAATTTTCCAAAAATAGACTGGGAAACACATTCTGTAAATGGGCTGGGTTACACAAAAAGCTGGAGAAACTCAGCGGGTGCAGCAGCATCTAAGGAGCGAAGGAGATAGGCGACGTTTCGGGTCGAGACCCTTCTTCAGACTGGTGGATGGATGGTTTGGAGTTTGCAAAATGTGTGCAGGATAGTTTTTTGCAGCAGTACATAGAGGTATCAACCAGAGAAGGGACAGTGCTGGACCTCCTGTTAGGAAATGAGGCAGGTCAGGTGACGGAGGTATGCGTTGGTGAGCACTTCGGGACCAGTGATCACAATACCATTAGTTTCAATATAATTATGGAGAGAGTCAGAACTGGACCTAGGGTGGAGATTTTTGATTGGAGAAAGGCTAACTTTGAGGGAATGCGTGAAGATTTTCAAGGAGTGAATTGGGACACTTTGTTTCATGGGAAGGATGTAGAAGAGAAATGGAGGACATTTAAAGGGGAAATTGTAAGAGTACAGAATCTTTATGTCCCTGTTAGGGTGAAAGGAAATAGTAACACTTGTTTCGAAAAAAGAGAGATATCTACAATAATTATAGGAGGCATGGAGTAAATGAGGTGCTAGAGGAGTATAAAGAATGTAAAATGAATCTTAAGAAAGAAATTAGGAAGGCTAAAGGAAGATATGAGGTTGCTTTGGCAAGAAAGGTGAAAGTAAATCCAAAGGGTTTCTACAGCTATATTAATAGCAAAAGGATAACGAGGGATAAAATTGGACCATTAGAGAGCCAGAATGGACAGCTATCTGCAGAGCCAAAAGAGATGGGGGAGATATTGAACAATTTATTTTCTTCAGTATTCACCAAGGAGAAGGATATTGAACTATGTGAAGTAAGGAAAAAAAGTATAGTAGCTATGGAAACTATGAGATTCAAAGAGGAGGAAGTACTGACACTTTTGAAAAATATAAAAGTGGATAAATCTCCAGGTCCTGATAGGATATTCCCTAGGACATTGAGGGAAGTAAGTGTAGAAATAGCAGGAGCTATGACAGAAATATTTCAAATGTTATTAGAAACGGGTATAGTGCCGGAGGATTGGCGTACTGTGCATGTTGTTCCATTGTTTAAAAAGGGTTCAAAGAATAAACCTAGCAATTATCGACCTGTTAGTTTGACGTCAGTGGTGGGTAAATTAATGGAAAGGATACTTAGAGATAATATATATAAGCATCTGGATAAACAGGGTCTGATCAGGAACAGTCAACATGGATTTGTGCCTGGAAGGTCATGTTTGACAAACCTTCTTGAATTTTTTGAAGCGGTTAATAGGGAAATTGATGAGGGTAAAGCAGTGGATGTTGTCTATATGGATTTCAGTAAGGCCTTTGACAAGGTTCCCCATGGAAGGTTGGTTAAGAAGGTTCAATCTTTGGGTGTTAATGGTGGAATAGCAAGATGGATTCAACAGTGGCTGAATGGGAGATGTCAGAGAGTAATGGTGGATGGCTGTTTGTCGGGTTGGAAGCCGGTGACCAGTGGGGTGCCTCAGGGATCTGTGTTGGGTCCACTGTTGTTTGTCATGTACATCAATGATCTGGATGATGGGGTGGAAAATTGGATAATTGGGGTTGTGGATAATGAAGTAGATTCTGGGCTGAAAGATGGCAGATGGAGTTTAATGCTGTTAAGTGTGAAGTGCTACATCTTGGCAGGACAAATCAAAATAGGACGTACATGGTAAATGGTAGGGAATTGAGGAATGCTGTGGAACAGAGAAATCTAGGAATAACTGTGCATAGTTCCCTGAAGGTGGAATCGCATGTAGATAGGGTGGTAAAGAAAGCCTTTGGTGTGCTGGCCTTTATAAATCAGAGCATTGAATATAGGAGTAGGGAAGTAATGTTAAAATTGTACAAGGCATTGGTAAGACCAATTCTGGAGTATGGTGTACAATTTTGGTCGCCTAATTATAGGAAGGATGTCAACAAAATAGAGAGAGTACAGAGGAGATTTACTAGAATGTTGCCAGGGTTCCAGCAACTATGTTACAGAGAAAGGTTGAACAAGTTAGGTCTTTATTCTTTGGAGTGCAGAAGGTTAAGGGGGGACTTGATTGAGGTCTTTAAAAATGAAAAGGGATAGACAGAGTTGACGTGGATAAGCTTTTCCCATTGAGGGTAGGGAAGATTCAAACAAGAGGGCATGACATGAGAATTAAGGGACAGAAGTTTCGGGGTAACGTGAGGGGGAACTTCTTTATCAGAGGGCGGTGGCTGCGTGGAATGAGCTTCCAGCAGAAGTGGTGGAAAATTGAAAAGGATCGATTTTAACATTTAAGAGTAAAGTGGATAGGTATATGGACGTGAAGGGAATGGAGGGGTATGGTCTGAGTGCAGGTAGATGGGACTAGGGGAAAACAAATGGTCGGCACGGACTGGAAGGGCCGAGAGGGCCTGTTTCCGTGCTGTAATTGTTATATGGTTATATAGTTATAACATCATATCGAATATTTCCCCTCCCATCCGTGACCTGGCTGTCTCATTGGTCTGTTCTTCAAAATTAGACTGTTTCCAACCCGTTACTCTACCATCCCTTGTAAAACCATCCCATGCACCACCATGAAATCTACTACCCGCCCTGTGAATGTAAAACGTGAATAAGCGCTGTAAGATTGTTCTGTAAAGGTAAAATGATGAACTGGTTTAAAACTTAAAACGTCTGCTGACCAAAGTTGCTGACTATGTGGCTGCAGGTTTCAGGAAGTTGTGGTCATGAGAAATACACATTGTCCTGCTGTTGCTGCATATTCTCGACTTTGGTATTCCCCGCACCCGTTTGACTGAGATGGCTGGCGACCAGAAGGCTGAGGAATATACAAACCACCGCGCCAGAAAGTCTGAGAAATGTACCTGTCTTAGCCCTAGTATTGTTCCACTAAATAACATCTCCCCATGTGTATGTGCCTGTTATCTTGACCATTGCGTACGTGTCTGTTGCTTAATTGGGTAATGTGTGAGACATAAACGGTAGCATTAAAAGTATATAAAGCATTACGACTAAAGGCTTTGAGCTTGACTCTTTGCTAGGTTGCTGACCTGTGTAAAGACTCCTGCCGAATAAACATACGTTTAAACCAACACAGGTGTCCGGTCGATTATTGTCAAAACAGCCGATGTAAGCAAAAACCGAGTTCAACACCCCCTCGACGTTGCCCCCTCTGCCCTTCTGAAGGATGTCATTACTATAGCCGATCCCAGCATCCTCGCCATCTTCAACAGTTCTCTGGCCACTGGCACTGTTCCTACCTGCTTCAAGCATGCGGTGGTCCAGCCCCACCTGAAAAAAACTAAACTCGACCCCACCTTGCCAAGCAGCTACAGACCTATTTGAAAACTGCCTTTCCTTTCAAAAGTCCTTGAAAAGGTAATTTATGCCTTCCCTTCAGCAAAATACTGTCTTGGAAACTGCCACAGAGTGTTGCCTTGTTGAAGGTACATAATAACAGGCATGTACGGAAGAACAGGCGCACGGAGGATGCCATCACAACGGCACTCCACTCCGCCCTCTCCCACCTCGACAACAGAAACACTTATGTGAGAATGCTGTTCATCGACTCCAGCTCAGCATTCAACACCATTATCCCCTCGAAATTGATTGCCAAACTCGATGACCTGGGCATCAACCTCTCCCTCTGCAATTGGTTACTGGACTTTCTGACCAACAGACCACAGTTTGTTAGGTTGGATAACCACTCCTCTTCTACGCTCACCCTGAACAGTGGCGTACCCCAGGACTGCCTGCTGAGCCCCCTCCTCTACTCCCTCTTCACCTACGACTGCATACCTGTACATGGTACCAACACCATCATCAAGTATGCAGATGACACGACGGTGATTGGCCTCATCAGCGACAACGATGAGTCGGCCTACAGGGAGGAGGTTCAGCGATCCTTCTCGATCTCAGCGCAGCATTTGATACAGTCGACCACACCATCCTAAATGGCCGTCTCCAGTACGGGGTTGGTATTGAGGGCACTGCCCTTAGCTGGTTCGTCTCCTACCTCAAAGGTAGGAGTTTCTCTACCAACATAGGAAACTGTTTCTCCTCCCTAGCTCGCCTCTGCTGCAGAGTTCCACAAGGTTCCATCCTTGGCCCCATTCCCTCCTCCCTGTATATGCTCCCCTTTGGCCAAGTCATTCAAAGGAACAAAATTTCCTTCCATTGCTATGCAGACGATACACAAGTCTATCTCCCTCTGAAACTCAATAACTGATCAAATCTACTTGAATTGAATTGAATTTATTTATTTGTCATTCAGACCTTTCGGTCTGAACAAAATTTTGTTCCCTTGCAGTCATACATATAATTTGAAAAATGACAGAAACACACAGTAAACACAAATTTAACATCCACTACTTAACCTTTTCCACTGCCTCGAGGATATAAAGTGCTGGATGGTCCAGAACTTCCTCCAACAAAATGAGAGTAAGTCTGAGGTCATCCTTCTCGACCCCTCGGACTCAATCAAAATGATAGCAGGCAGCCTTGGAAGCCATACCCCATTACTCAAACCCCACGTCAAAAACCTTGGCGTGATATTTGACTCAGCATTGAAATTTGACAAACAAGTCAATGCCGTGGTAAAAGCTAGCTTCTTCCAGCTTCGCACGATAGCTAAAATAAAACAATTCCTCCAGTTTGACGGCCTCGAAAAGATCATCCACACATTTATCTTCTCCCACCTCGATTACTGCAACTCCCTTTACACTGGCATCAGCCAATCTTCCCTGTCCCGCCTGCAACTGGTCCAAAACACCACAGCGAGACTCATGACGAGCACCCGAAAAAGGGACCACATCACCCCGATCCTGGCCTCTCTCCACTGGCTCCCCGTGTGGTTCCGAATAAATTTCAAGATCATTCTTTATGTTTACAAAGACCTTAGTGGGCTTGCCCCCACCTACATCAAAAGTCTGCTTACCCACCACACCACCTCCAGGTCGCTCAGATCGGCCGACTTGGGGTTACTGAACATCCCGCGGTCTAGGCATAAGCTCAGGGGCGACCGTGCCCTTGCGGTTGCAGCTCCTAGACTGTGGAGCAGCATCCCTCTTCCCATCAGAACTGCCCCCTCCATCGACTCTTTTATGTCGAGACTTAAAACTCATCTTTACTCACAAGCCTTTCTTAACGTCCTCTGAGGTAGGGCTCTATGTATGTATTTATGTATGTACTTAATCTATGAACCACTGTTGCATAACGTTAATACCTCCACCAACGTAAAGCATTTTGGTCAACGAGAGTTGTTTTTTAAATGTGCTATAGAAATAAAAGTAACTTGACTTGACTCTCTACTAAATATAATGCTAAGATAAACTAATCTAACCTATGTGCAAATGATTCGCATCCTGCCACTCTCTGCATATTCATATGTCTGTCTAAATCCTTCTGGTGCATGTGTTTAAAGCACCTATCCACTTCAGATGTGCACTACGTCTATAATAATTACACCCCAAAATGCTGCCGGCTCTAAAGCATGAGGGCCAGTCTATATTTATTTCAGATTTCACCAAAAACTGTATTAATCCTACAGAGACTGTAGCAGTCTGGAATAAAGTTATCCGTGTTGGCCAGTTGGGTTAAGGTCACATATTTTCTCAGTTCCACTACTGGACCTGGTCTGCGGCAATTTTCTGTGCAACAAATATACAAAAAATACAACAAGTATTTGAAAATTCTGAATAAACTTTAGCAGCTGATAATAATCATCTTTTGTTCTCTGTTAAAAAAAAGATGGAAACCTGCAATGATGGAAATACTGCATCTTGCATCTATTTTAACGTCACCGTAAATTATCTATGTTTATAGATGCAGAAAATCTCAAAGCACTTGACTTTGTGGTCACGTTTGTAGATGAAATGAACATAGGTAGAGGGACAGGTAGTGTAGAGGAAGCAGGAGCCTGCAGATGAACTGGACAGGTTGGTAGAATGGGCCAACAAGGATATGGAAAATGTTGAGCCGTGTTTGGGCCCATATCTGTGGAGGGATAAGCTGGCCTTGGAGAGGGATCCGATAAGGCTTAGAATAATGATCCCCGGGAATGACCTACGATGAGCGTTTGACGGCGCTAGGCTTATGCACACTGGACTTTAAAAGGATGTGGTGAGACCTTATTGCAACTGATTGAAGATTGAAAGGCCTGAGGAGGGTTGATGTGGAGAGGATGTTTCCACTTGTTGGAAAGTCAAGGACAAGAGAGCACAGCCTCAGTGTAAAAGTACATAGACTTAGAAAGGAAATTAGTAATTTATTTAGTCAGCGGTGAATCTGTGGATTTCATTGCCACGGGCAACCGTGGTGGCCAAGTAATATGGCTATGTTTTAAAGCGGAGATTGGCAGATTTGTGTTTAGTTAGGGAGTCAAGGGCTTTGGCGGAAAGGCAGCAGAATGGGTACGAGAGAGAAACCTAGATCAGCGGCGATTGAATGGCGGAGTAGACTCGATGGGCTGAATGATATAATTATGCTGCTATGATTCATGAATATCTGAACTTATGAAAGTACGCTGAAACAACAGAGAAAATGCAGTAACTAATGCGCTGGACATCGACAAGTCACCTGGACCCAATGGCTTGAATGGTAGCGTTAGAAATAAGTAGATGTAGACAAAGAGAGAGAATGGTTTATAATATATTAGAAAATGACGTAACATTGTGGGAAAACGCTAATTGAGTTAAAACTGCAAAAGTGACCACGATTAAGAAGGAGGAGAGCCAGCAATGAGCACGAAAAACGTCAAATAGTCGAACATCTGTCAGAGGGGAGATATTGAATTAAGAAGATAATATCCAGGTGCTTAGGGTTCATAAGCGCTTCGAACAGATTGTTCATCATTTTTAGAAAAAGCAACGGTATTTGACAAAGTTGTTGTAAGTCTTTGAAGATGGAGTGTATGTCCTGGTTTGTTTTTGGATGAGGTTCTTGCATAGATCAGTGATGGTATGTCAATTGTTTACAATCCATTTTTTTTTTGTTAAATATTTTTATTAGACGTAAGTACATATTAACAGAATATACGTCTCACATACATTCGTAATATTATTAATATTAACAATTATGTCTTATGTATTTCTATACATTTTTGTTTTTGCAGGTAAGAAAAGATAGAGAAAAATAAAGTAAAAGTAGGAAATCAAAAATAAAGAAATGAGTGGAGTATTTAAAAAGTTATCCATCATTGGAGATATATCCATGATTTGTTATACGTGATTCTTCATCTATTCCGTTATTCAGGCTTCAGTCAGGCTCTCGTACCGAGCCATTTTGACCTTTTAGATATTCAATAAATGGAGACCATATCCCTCTGAAAAGATCCAACTTGTCCAATAGGACAAGCCTTAATCTTTCCAGATGAAGTGTCTCTGACATTCCTGTAATCCACATTTTGATTGTGGGGTTAAGGGGGGACTTGATTGAGGTCTTTAAAATGATGAAAGGGATAGACAGAGTTAACGTGGATACGTTTTTCCCATTGAGGGTAGGGAAGATTCAAACAAGAGGGCATGACATGAGAATTAAGGGACAGAAGTTTCGGGGTAACGTGAGGGGGAACTTCTTTACTCAGAGGGTGGTGGCTGTGTGGAATGAGCTTCCAGCAGAAGTGGTGGAGGCAGGATCGATTTTAACATTTAAGAGTAAAGTGGATAGGTATATGGACGTGAAGGGAATGGAGGGGTATGGTCTGAGTGCAGGTAGATGGGACTAGGGGAAAACAAATGGTCGGCACGGACTGTAAGGGCCGAGAGGGCTTGTTTCCGTGCTGTAATTGTTATATGGTTATATGGTTATATGATGTAGGACCTTTCCAGAATTTCAATACTAATTTTTTCCCAATTATTAAACTGTAATCAATAAAAATTATTTGATTTGTTGTTATTAATTGATCTGTTTCTAATATTCCCAATATTATTAACTTTGAGTCAGGGATCAGATTCATATTAACAACATTCGAAATTATCTTAAATATTTCTGTCCAAAATTTAGTAATTTTTACACAATTTGTAAATGAGTGTGTTAAGTTAGCTTCTATGTGCTGACATTTATCACATATGGCAGCTACATTTGAAAAAATACTATGTTGTTTGGATTTTAATTTAGTCTATGTAATATTTTAAATTGTATAAGAGAGTGTCTAGCATTTAACGAGCAGTGGTGTATATGTTGTAAACTTTCATCCCATACTTCAGGTCTAATGATTTGACCTAATTCGTTTTCCCATGATTGCCTATATATTTCTGTCATTGGGACATCGTTTTCCAATAAAATATTATAAATATATGATATCAATGTTTCTGTGTTCGGGTGTTTATTTAGACATTCATCTAAAATTTCTGTCTTTCTATTTCTAATTTCCTAATTTGTAAATATCTAAAGTAATCTTTTGAATGTAATACATAAATTTGTTGTAATTCTTGAAATGAAAGGAAAGAATTTTCCCTGTAGAGATTACCCATCTTATTAATTCCATAGTTTTTCCATTATAAAAAACCTTTGTCCATCATTGAGGGTTTAAATTTACAATGGTAAGGGCTAGTGGTATACATTCCGATTTTAGTGTTTTCTTCATTTGTTTCCAGATATGTATTCCACTTTCTATTATAAGGTCTTCACTATAGGTTTTCTTACCTATTTTAATATTGGCGAATAAAATTGAACTAATTTCAAATGGCGAACAATCTTCTTTTTCCATTTTTAACCAGGTTGGTTGTTTATCTGTCTCTACTAACCAAAAATTCATATTTTTAATATTAACTGCCCAGTAATAAAACATAAAGTTTGGCAGTGCTAGACCTCCATTTATTTTTAATCTACATAAATATAAATGTTTTTTATTTATTCTATGGCTCTTATAATCCCAGATAAAGTTGGTGACTATAGAATCAACCTTCTTAATGCATTAAGAAGTTATTAATGCATATTAATAACTTCAATAAATGCACCGTTTACCGTGTTTAGGCCTTTGGATGGCACAAATAGTGTTGCGATGAGAAGTGTAGGGGGGAAGCTAGAGGCATGTAAGGGTACAAATAACAAATGAATGAAAGTTACGAAAATAAAAAAATAAAAGCCAGTCACAACGATCAAAGAATGGTGGAGCCCACAATGGCCTCTTGTTGGCTGTGGAAAAGATGATAATGAGTGTATACAAGCCGTAAAACTAAGCAGGACGACAGTGAAACTAGTAGGATGACTTGGGTGGGTGAGGAAGGGGAGTGATGGATTGCAAAGATTAGAGAAAATAAGGAAGATCAATATTCCTACTCCTACTGCTGGGGTTCGGGATTAGGGTTAGGGTTAGAGTTAGGGAGAGTGCAGGTGAGGATATCGATTGGCAGATGGCTGAAGGAAGGATACGGACGATGGGACATTTATAGGTTTCTTATTAGATCATGTCTGGAAACATCTCTAATGCCGAAATGCAATGCTTGGGACTTTTGTAAGGGCGGTAGTGCAAGGTTCACTAAGCTGATTCTTGCATGACAAGATGAGGTAGAGAGACAGATAAACAGAAAGAGGCCACTGCATAAACATTTCAAAGACTTTGAGATGACCTTACTATTGTTAATATTCTGAGCTGGGTTGATGGGCTAGCTGGTGAGATTATTTTTTCTACAGTGGTGTTCAGGAATAAGGAGCGTGGATTCAGAATAAGGGCCAGCCAATGCAATTGGTGATTAAGAGTAATTTGTGACAGGGAGTTGTGGCACTTTGGAATTCTCTATTCCCGAAAACAATGGATATGAATATATTGACAATATTTCAATTGGATGCTGGTGGAGTTTAAAAAAATCAAATAAGGTAAGGAGTTTGTGGAATGAGAGGAAAGGTGATGAGGATTCTTAGACGGCATCCGCCGTCATCTTATGCAAGAGCGAAGCGACCCTGCAATGTTTCTCGTTTGACAATAGACAATAGACAATAGGTGCAGGAGTAGGCCATTCGGCCCTTTGAGCCAGCATCGCCATTTACTATGATTATGGCTGATCATCCGCAATCAGTACCCCGTTCATGCCTTCTCCCCATATCCTCTGACCCCACTATCTTTAAGAGCTCTAACTCTTTCTTGAAAGCATCCAGAGAATTGGCCTCCACTGACTTTTGAGGTAGAGAATTCCACAGATTCACAACTCTCTGGGTGAAAAAAGCTTTTCCTCATCTCCGTTCTAAATAGCCTACCCCTTATTCTTAAACTGTGCCCTCTGGTTCGGGACTCTCCAACATCGGGAACATGTTTCCTGCCTCTAGCATGTCCAATCCCTTATATGTTTCAATAAAATTCCCTCTCATCCTTCTAAATTCTAGAGTACACAAGCCCAGTCACTCCATTCTTTCAACATATGACAGTCCCACCATCCCGGGAATTAACCTCGTGAACCTACGCTGCACTCCCTCAATAGCAAGAATATCCTCTATTCAAGCAATACACAAACTGATGTAGCGTTTCAGCGAGCCAATGAACATCTGTGGAGGGGCTGGACAGATGATGTGTCCTAACGGGATGATTTCTTCTGAGTAATTGCCGTCTGGGGTGGGGAGAAAACTGGAAAAGAGTGGGTGTGGCAGGACAAAGTTTGGCAAACAATAAGTGGAAGATTGACACAAAATGCTGGAGTAATTTATTGGGACAGGCAGAATCTCTTAAGAGAAGGAATGGGTGACATTTCGGGCTTCTTCAGACTAATGTCAGGGGAGTGGGCGGTACAGAGTTAAAATGTAGTTGGAGCTAACAAGACTGGTGGGTGAACTGGGAAGGGGAAGGGAATGGCGAGAGAGAAAAAGCAAGGGCTGCATGATGTTAGAGAAGTCAATGTTCATACAGCTGGGGTGCAAGCTGTCCAAGCAAAATATGAAGTACTGTTCCTCCAATTTGCACTGGGCCTCACTCTGACAATGGAGGAGACCCAGGACAGAAAGGTCAGTGTGGGAATGGGAGGGTGAGTTAAAGTGTTGAGCAACCGGGAGATCAAGTAAGTTTAGGCGGACTGAGCGGAGGTGTTCTTTGAAATGATCGGCGAACCTACGCTTGGTCTCGCCGATATACAAGAATCCACACCTGGAACAGCGGATACATTAGATGAGGTTGAAGGTAGGTGAGTGAACCTCTGCCTCACCTGACAAAACTATTGGGGTCCTTGGATGGAGTTGATGGGGAGGTACAGGGACAGGTGTTGCAGGGGAAAGTACCTGGGTGGCTTGGGTGGGAAGGGAGGAGTTGGCCAAGGATTTGTGATGGAAGCTGTCTCTGCCTCTGCGGAAAGCAGAAAGGGGTGGCGGTGGGAAGATGTGGTTAGTAGTGGGATCCTGTTGGAGATGGCGAAAATGTCGGAGGATTATGTGATGTATGCAGCAGCTGATGGGGTGGAAGCCGAGGACAAGGGGGACTCTGTTCTTGTTACGAATGTGGGGAGGGTGAGCAAGAACGGAGCAGCAGGATGTCAACAAGAGCGAGTGAGAGCTCATCTATAATGGAAGAGGGGATCCCCCATTCTCTGAAGAATGAGGACATCTCGGATGACCTGGTATGGAACACTTCATCGTGGGCGCAGATGCAGCGTAGGCGGAGGAATTGGGAGTAGGGGGAGAGTCTTTACAGGAAACAGGCTGGGCAGAAGTTTAGATAGCAATGAGAGTCAGTGGGTTTGTCATAGATCTCAGTCGATAGCCTGTCTCCTGTGATGGTGATGGTCAGATCTGGAAACCGCATGGAGATGTCGGAGATGGTCCAAGTGAATTTCAGTGTAGGATGGAAATTTGGTTATGACGTTAATGGTCAGTGAGTTCTACATCGGTGCAGGAGGTAGCACTGATGCAGTCGTTCATGTAGCGGAGGTAGAGTTTTTTTTAATTTAAATGACGAAGGTGACTTGAGAGCTAGGTGCTGGGGAGTAAAATATGTGCACAAGAATGAGAAAGAGATGCTATGATTCGAAATTGGAGAAATCTGAGTTTATACTGTTCCATTGTAAGATATCCAAGCGGATCATCGGGTGACAATGGTTGACAATGGAAGATGCTCGGTGTGGGAATGGGAAGCAGAGCTTAACTGACTGTGAACCTTACGGAGAGAGCCGTAAGGTCGTCAAAACGGTTGCCTAGTGTACGCTTGGTCTCACCAATGTACATGGATGAGCATTGCGGGAAACAAATGCTGCACACGTGATCTGCAGAGGTGCATGTGAACCTCAGTCTGAACTGGGCCGACTGCCTGCGTGGCTGGTGGAAGTGAAACAGGAGCTGTCAGGTCAGGCGTTACATTCCATGCAGATGTAGGGGAAATGCTTGGGAATGGAGCGGTTTCGGTGGGGAGAGATGAGAGAACCAAGCAACTGCGGACAACGTATTCTTTACTGAAAGCGGAAGGGGCGGAAACGGAAAGATAGTCATAGAAACATAGAGTGATACAGTGTGGAAACAGGCCAACAATGTCCCAGCTACACTTGTCCCACCTGCCTCCTCTTGGTCCATAACCCTCCAAACCTGTGCTATCCATGTACCTGTCCCAACTGTTTCTTAAACAACGGGATTGTCCCAGCCTCAACTACTTCCTCTGGCAGCTCGTTCGATACACCCATCACCCTGTGAAAAAGTTACCCACCGTATTCCTATTAAATCTTTTCCCCTTCACCTTGAACCCATGTCCTCTGGTCCTCGATTCCCCTATTGTCATGATTTTGTACACCTCGATAAGATCACCCCTCATCCTCCTGCACTCCATGAAATAGTGACCTGGCCTACTCAATCTCTCCCTATAGTTAACACGCTCTAGTCCTGGCAACATCCTCGTAAAACTTTTCTGAACCCCTTCAAGCTTGACAACATCTTTCCTATAACATAGAACTGAACACAATATTCTAAATGCGGCCTCACCAACTTTTTATACAACTGCAACATGACCTCCCAACTTCTATACTCAATGGTCTGACTGATGAAGGCCAAAGAGCCAAAAGCCTTTTTGACCACCTTATTTATCTGCGACTCGACCTTCAAGGAACCATGCACTTGTACTCCTAGATCCCTCTGCTCTACAACACTACCCAGTGGCCTACCATTTTCTGTGTAGGTCCTGCCCTTGTTCGAGGATGCAAAATGCAACACCTCACACTTCTCTGTATTAAATTCCATCAACCATTCCTTCGCCCACCTGACCAATTGATCCAGTTCCTGCTGCAATCTTTCACAACCATCTTCACTATTTGCAAATCCATTCACTTTTGTATCATCAGCAAACTTGCTAATTTTGTTCTCATGTTCTCATCCAACTCTCATGTTCTCATCCATGGAAGGTTGGTTAAGAAGGTTCAATCTTTGGGTGTTAATGGCGGAGTAGCAAGATGGATTCAACAGTGGCTGAATGGGAGATGTCAGAGAGTAATGGTGGATGGCTGTTTGTCAGGTTGGAAGCCGGTGACCAGTGGGGTGCCTCAGGGATCTGTGTTGGGCCCACTGTTGTTTGTCATGTACATCAATGATCTGGATGATGGGGTGGAAAATTGGATAAGTAAGTATGCAGATGATACTAAGATAGGTGGTGTTGTGGATAATGAAGTAGATTTTCAAAGTCTACAGAGAGATTTGGGCCATTTGGAAAAGTGGGCTGAAAGATGGCAGATGGAGTTTAATGCTGATAAGTGTGAAGTGCTACATCTTGGCAGGACAAATCAAAATAGGACGTACATGGTAAATGGTAGGGAATTGAGGAATGCTGTGGAACAGAGGGATCTAGGAATAACTGTTCATAGTTCCCTGAAGGTGGAATCGCATGTAGATAGGGTGGTAAAGAAAGCCTTTGGTGTGCTGGCCTTTATAAATCAGAGCATTGAATATAGGAGTAGGGAAGTAATGTTAAAATTGTACAAGGCATTGGTAAGACCAATTCTGGAGTATGGTGTACAATTTTGGTCGCCTAGTTATAGGAAGGATGTCAACAAAATAGAGAGAGTACAGAGGAGATTTACTAGAATGTTGCCAGGGTTCCAGCAACTATGTTACAGAGAAAGGTTGAACAAGTTAGGTCTTTATTCTTTGGAGCGCAGAAGGTTAAGGGGGGACTTGATTGAGGTCTTTAAAATGATGAAAGGGATAGACAGAGTTGACGTGGATACGTTTTTTCCCATTGAGGGTGGGGAAGATTCAAACAAGAGGGCATGACATGAGAATTAAGGGACAGAGGTTTCGGGGTAACGTGAGGGGGAACTTCTTTACTCAGAGGGTGGTGGCTGTGTGGAATGAGCTTCCAGCAGAAGTGGTGGAGGCAGGATCGATTTTAACATTTAAGAGTAAAGTGGATAGGTATATGGACGTGAAGGGAATGGAGGGGTATGGTCTGAGTGCAGGTAGATGGGACTAGGGGAAAACAAATGGTCGGCACGGACTGGAAGGGCCGAGAGGGCCTGTTTCCGTGCTGTAATTGTTATATGGTTATATGGTTATAACTCATTGATGTAGATGACAAACAGTAACGGGCCCAGCACTGAACCCTGAGGCACACCACCAGTCACAGGCCTCCAGTCTGAGAAGGAACCTTCCACCATCTCCCTCTGTTTCAGTACTTCCTCGATGGTAACCCTGACTGCTGTCATGACACTTCCAGTGACTGGATGCGACTGGAGATGAGATCACGTTGAAGATATTGGAAATGTCAGAGAATGATATATTATATGTGCAGGCTGGTGTGGTGAAAAGCGAGGTCCAGAGGAACATTATCATTGTTCCGTCTGAGGAAGGGCAAGCGAGAGCAGAACTGCGAGACACAGGGAAGATATGGATGGAGGTGTAATCCACAACTGCACGGCTAAACCATGGCTACTGAAATTAAAGGAGATTTCGCTTGTCGCTGGGTGAAAAGCGTTATCGTAGAAGTAGAAGTAGCTGAGACGGAGAAATCAAGAGTAAGGGATGGCAGATTGGAAGGATGCAGTCAAAGTTACTGAGAGTCAGTGCATATTAATGGACGTCTGTGCATAGTCTACCTTTTGTGATGGAGACAGAGAGACCCTGAAAGCAGAGTTCAGTCACAGAGATGGTCCTCGTGAATGTCCGTTGTTCTATTTAATTTCTCCATGTCAGTAACACTCTCTGTAGACGTAAAGCCAGTCAAGCCGTCACTACATTCTGCCAGATTCTGAAAGTATTTGACATTGTCAAGGTGAATTATCATCATTTATTCTCATTTAAACTTTCTGACACGTCATTTTTACCATGTTATGCTGTTTATCATGTGCTGAGAGAATGGAGCAGCTGGGCTTGGATACTAGAGTTTAGAAGATGAGAAGGGATCTTATTGAAACATATAAGATTATTCAGAGTATGGGTATGCTAAAGGGAAGAAACATGTTCCCGATGTTGGGGGAGTCCAGAACCAGGGGCCAGAGTTTAAGAATAAGGGGTAAGCCATTTAGAACGGAGATGAGGAAACACTTTTTTACACAGAGATTTATGAGTCTGTGGAATTCACTGCCTCAGAGGCTGGTGGAGGTCGGTTCTCTGGATACTTTTAAGAGAGAGCTAGATAGGGCTCTTAAAGATAGCGCAGCCAGGGGACATGGGGAGAAGGCAGGAACGGGGTACTGATTGGGGATGATCAGCCATGATCACGTTAAATGGCGGTGCTGGCTCGAAGGGCCGAATGACCTACTCCTGCACCTATTGTCTATTGTCTATTGTTATTGCACTTGGGACATGTTCCAGGGAAATATTTGTAACGCGATTTCATGAACAACAGTGTTGTACACTGAAAAATATTATGGTAACGGATCACGACTAGACACAAACATTAACGATTGGAGCAACGTCGGCCATTAGGCCCTTAAAACTGGTTCAGCCTTCAACCCGATCATTGCTGATCATCATGTGTCCGATTCTTCCAAATATTATTAGACCCCTCCAACTCCAAGGACTGCATCTAACAGATTTGTGAATGGATGTAATGAGTATCCATTCGGTCTTTTAATCATTTGCACTTCTCACTTTCAGTCCAGAGTGGCTTTGGGTCCAAACTGTCAGAAGAACACAATTAAATTATGAATCCTAAAGACCCATTGGTTATCCAATTGCGTCGCCAGTTGAGGGTACGCGACACGTGTTGCTGGGCAGATCTTGGAGTTGTTAGTTTGCAGTCAGCAGCTCTGTGCATCGGGCTGGAATCAGTACATTAATTTCTCTAATTAATCCACAGGTGCTTCCGTTCAGTTACCTCCTGCTCTTTGCTAACGGTGGAGTGTTGGACTCCAGCCACATCATATGTGGGGGAAAGGTGAAATCAAATGGAATCAGAATAATTATGAAATGCCATTAATTTAAAAAAAAATTCAGCTTTAACGGCGAGTTCTGAGGCTAATAAAATTAAGTGAGACACAGATGTGGCAGCAAAAATTTTGGAGGATCATGATCAAGTTGAACGACCAATAAGCAATAATGCAATAGCAAGGAGAGACATTATTGTGGATGCTGTAAAATCGGTATGGGTAGAACTGTGAAATAGCCAAGGGCAGAAAACGCTTGTTGGAGTGGTATACAGACCCCCAAACAGCAGGATGGATGTTCAGGATAGCATCAAGTTGGAAATTAGGGATACATGCAGCAAAGATACAGCGGTTATCATGGGTGACTGTAATTTACCGATAGATTGGGCCAACCAAATTGGTAACATTGCTGGTGAGAACTTCCAGGACTATATACGGGATGGGTTTTTAAACCAATATGTAGAGGAACCGACTAGAGGGCAGGCTGGGCATTGTATAACGAGGAAGGATTAGTTAGCAATCTTGTTGTGCAAGGCCCCTTGGTCAACCATGACCATAATATGGTGGAATTCCACATTAGAATGGAGAGTGGCACAACGGTTAATTCAGAGACCAGACTTCCGAACTTGAATAAAGAAGACTTTGAAGGTATGAGACGGGAACTGGGTAGGAGAGACGGGCTAATTTTACTTAAAGGGCTGACAGTGGAGATGCAATGGGGAAGATTTAAAGACCGCTTAGATAATCTCCAGAATTTTTTTGGAGTCACAGAGTCATAGTGTACTACAGTGTGTACAAAGTGCCCTTCAGCCCAACTTGCCCACATCGGTCAACAATGTCCCAGCTATACTAGTCCCACTTACCTGCGCTTGGTCAATATCCCTCGAATCCATGTCATATCAATGTACCTGTCTAACTGTCTTTTAAACGACTCGGGCCATCTTCCCGATCTATTCCTCTCATGATTTTTGTACACCTCTATAAGATCTCCCCTCATCATCCTCCTGTGCTCCATGGCGAAAGAATAAAACTGTGAATGCGCCTTAACTGTGGCTGAGGAGGGAAGACAATGATAGTGTTAAAGCCAGAGGCATATAAATTGTCCAGAAGAAGCGGCAAATCAGGGGACTGGAAGAAATCTGGAACTCCAACAGAGGAGGACAAAAGGGGCAATTAAGAAGGGTGGAAGAGCATGAAAGAAAGCTAGCGGGGAATATAAAAACTGACTGTAAAAGTTTATTTAGGTATGTAAAAAGAAAAAGATTAGCGAAGACATATGTAGGTCCCTTACAGTCAGAGACCGGTGAATTTATAATAACCATATAACCATATAACAATTACAGCACGGAAACTGGCCCTCTCGGCCCTTCCAGTCCGTGCCGATCATTTGTTTTCCCCTAGTCCTATCTACCTACACTCAGACCAAACCCCTCCCTTCCCTTCCCGTCCATATACATATCCACTTAACTTTTAAATGTTAAAATCGATCCTGCCTCCACCACTTCTGCTGGAAGCTCATTCCACACAGCCACCACCCTCTGAGTAAAGAAGTTCCCCCTCACGTTACCCCTAAACTTCCGTCCCTTAATTCGCATGTCATGCCCTCTTGTTTGAATCTTCCCTACCCTTAATGGGAAAAGCTTATCCACGTCAACTCTGTCTATCCCTTTCATCATTTTAAAGACCTCAATCAAGTCCCCCCTTAACCTTCTGCGCTCCAAAGAATAAAGACCTAACTTGTTCATCCTTTCTCTGTAACATAGTTGCTGGATCCCAGGAAACATTCTAGTAAATCTCCTCTGTACTCTCTCTATTTTGTTGACATCCTTCCTATAATTAGGCGACCAAAATTGTACACCATACTCCAGAATTGGTCTCAATGCCTTGTACAATTTTAACATTACTTCCCTGCTCCTATATTCAATGCTCTGATTTATAAAGGCCAGCACACCAAAGGCTTTCTTTACCACCCCATCTACATGCGATTCCACCTTCAGGGAACTATGCACAGTTATTCCTAGATCTCTCTGTTCCACAACATTCCTCAATTCCCTACCATTTACCATGTACGTCCTATTTTGATTTGTCCTGCGAAGATGTAGCACTTCACACTTATCAGCATTAAACTCCATCTGCCATTTTTCAGCGCACTTTTCCATATGGCCCAAATCTCTCTGTAGACTTTGAAAATGTACTTCATTATCCACAACACCACCTATCTTATATCTCTCGTTTCCCTGATCCCTGACCAGTCTGAAGAAGGGTCTCGACCCGAAACGTCGCCTATCTCCTTCGCTCCTTAGATGCTGCTGCACCCGCTGAGTTTCTCCAGCTTTTTGTGTACCACCTATCTTAGTATCATCTGCATACTTACTTATCCAATTTTCCACCCCATCATCCAGATCATTGATGTACATGACAAACAACAGTGGACCCAACACAGATCCCTGAGGCACCCCACTGGTCACCGGCTTCCAACCTGACAAACAGCCATCCACCATTACTCTCTGACATCTCCCATTCAGCCACTGTTGAATCCATCTTGCTACTCCGCCATTAACATCCAAAGATTGAACCTTCTTAACCAACCTTCCATGGGGAACCTTGTCAAAGGCCTTACTGAAATCCATATAGACAACATCCACTGCTTTACCCTCATCAATTTCTCTAGTAACCGCTTCAAAAAATTCAAGAACCATATAACCATATAACTATATAACAATTACAGCACGGAAACAGGCCCTCTCGGCCCTTCCAGTCCGTGCCGACCATTTGTTTTCCCCTAGTCCCATCTACCTGCTCCATTCCCTCCATACCCCTCCATTCCCTTCACGTCCATATACCTATCCACTTTACTTTTAAATGTTAAAATCGATCCTGCCTCCACCACTTCTGCTGGAAGCTCATTCCACACAGCCACCACCCTCTGAGTAAAGAAGTTCCCCCTCATGTATAAAGAAGGTTTGTCAAACATGACCTTCCAGGCACAAATCCATGTTGACTGTTCCTGATCAGACCCTGTTTATCCAGATGCTTATATATATTATCTCTAAGTATCCTTTCCATTAATTTGCCCACCACTGACGTCAAACTAACAGGTCTATAATTGCTAGGTTTATTCTTTGAACCATTTTTAAACAATGGAACAACATGCGCAGTATGCCAATCCTCCGGCACTATTCCCGTTTCTAATGACATTTGAAATATTTCTGTCATAGCTCCTGCTATTTCTACACTAACTTCCCTCAATGTCCTAGGGAATATCCTGTCAGGACCTGGAGATTTATCCTTCTCCTTGGTGAATACTGAAGAAAAGAAATTGTTCAATATTTCCCCCATCTCTTTTGGCTCTGCAGATAGCTGTCCATTCTGTCTCTCTAATGGTCCAATTTTAACCCTCGTTATCGTTTTGCTATTAATATAGCCGTAGAAACCCTTTGGATTTACTTTCACCTTTCTTGCCAAAGCAACCTCATATCTTCTTTTAGCCTTCCTAATTTCTTTCATAAGATTCTTTTTACATTATTTATACTCCTCTAGCACCTCATTTACTCCATGCCTCCTATAATTATTGTAGATATCTCTCTTATTTCGAAACAAGTGTCCAGTTTCCCTTGAAAACCATGGCTCTTTCCAATTTGTACTATTTCCTTTCACCCTAACAGGGAGATAAAGATTCTGTACTCTTACAATTTCCCCTTTAAATGTCCTCCATTTCTCTTCTACATTCTTCCCATAAAACAGAGTGTCCCAATTCACTCCTTTTAAATCTTTACGCATTACCTCAAAGTTAGCCTTTCTCCAATCAAAAATCTCCACCCTAGGTCCAGTTCTGACTCTCTCCATAATTATATTGAAACTAATGGTATTGTGATCACTGGTCCCGAAGTGCTCACCAACGCATACCTCCGTCACCTGACCTGCCTCATTTCCTAACAGGAGGTCCAGCACTGCCCCTTCTCTGGTCGATACCTCTATGTACTGCTGCAAAAAACTATCCCGTACACATTTTACAAACTCCAAACCATCCAGCCCATTTATAGAATGTGTTTCCCAGTCTATTTTTGGAAAATTGAAATCTCCCACAACCACTACCTTGTGCTTACTACTAATATCTGCTATCTCCTTACATATTTGCTCTTCCAATTCTCGCTCCCCATTTGGCGGTCTATAATACACCCCTAAAAGTGTTGCTACACCGTTCCCATTTCTCAGTTCCACCCAAATGCCCTCCCTAGACGAGCCCTCTAATCTATCCTGCCAAAGCACTGCTGTAATATCCTCTCTGACAAGCAATGCAACACCTCCACCTCTGGTCCCTCCAATTCTATCACACCTGAAGCAACGAAATCCTGGAATATTTAGTTTCCAATCACAGCCATCCTGCAACCATGTTTCACTGATTGCCACAACATCATATTTCCAGGGATAATGGGAAACAAAGAAATCACAGAACAGTTAAACAAGTACTTTGATTCTGTCTTCGCTAAGGAAGACACAAACAATCTCCCAGAAATACTAGGGGACCGAGGATCTAGTGGGAGGGAGGATCTGAAGGGAATCCACATTAGTCAGAAAATGGTGTGATGTAAACTGTTGGGACTGAAGGCAGATAAATCCCCAGGGCCTGATGGTCTGCATCCAAGAATCCTCAAGAAGGTGACCCTTGGATGCATTAGTGATCATTTTTCACTGTTCTCTCGACTCTGGATCAGTTCCTGTGGACTGGAGGGTAGCCAATGTAACTCCACTTTTTCAGAACGGAGGGAGAGAGAAAACTGGGAATTATAGACCAGTTAACCTTACATCGGTAGTGGGGAAGATGCTTGAGTCTAATATTAAAGATGTTATAGCAGCGCATTTGGAAAGCAATGACGGGAATGGGTCAAAGTCAGCATGGGGAAACCACACTTGACTAATATTTTAGAATTTTTTGAGGATATAACACGTAGAATGAATAAGGGAGAGCCAGTGGATGTGGTGTATCTGGACTTGCAGAAAGCCTTTGACGAGGTCCCACAAAAGAGATTATTGTGCAAAATTAGAGCACATGGTATTGGGGGTAGAGTATTGACATGGATAGAGAACTGATTAGTGGACAGGAAGCAAAGAGTAGCAATTAATAGGCCATTTTCAGAATGACAGGCAGTGACTAGTGGGGTGTCGCAAGGCTCGGTGCTGGTACTCCTGCACCTATTTTCTATCTTTCTATGTTTCTAATGTGTAACCTGAGATCGAATGGCCCACTCATGCAATCTATCTGTTACCTTTTGTCCTCCTATGTTATATCAAATTTAACTTCGGAGTCACGTGAGTGATTCCGTGAAGAACCGGCTGGGAGGAGCAGCGCTTCTCCAGCGGTTAGTTTAAAAAGCCTCAGGTAAGTGTCAAACTTGTTGGAGGTCGTTTCTGCGCTTGTTAAATCTTGTTCCAGCAGGACAAGTCCAAGCATGGAGAAATCGTTGAGAGCAAGGCGAGCCGTTACAACAGTAACTAAAGACCGTGGGAGTGCGGTAGCGGGCGGACGAGTCCAGTCGGAAGAATGGATACCATATCACGGATATCCAGGATGGAGCTCCTAGTGAAGAGGATGCTCCATCAAGAGCGCAGCCTCTCCAAGAGTCCACGCCAGCAACATGTACAGGGCTGCCTAGTGTCTCCCTCTTGGAGGAGGAGAGGATAACGGGTCAGTACGATTCTGACACCGAATCTGTGGGCTTAGCATTGGAGGCTGCCCCAAGGGACGTAGGGCACAAGCCAGAGGTCCCATTCCTGGCGGCAAGGTTTGCCGTCCCAATAGACTCCGGAGAGCCGCTGGGGGAAAAGCTGGCTGCGAGTATAAATTACTTGGCCTCACACCAGCTTCAGGAGCTGGCCATGGATACAACGGCAAGAAGTACGAAACCCCGGCGAATTGTATCCTGCTTAAAGTACCGGCCGTAAACCATGCCATCTGGGGCCATATAGCGTAGGCATCAGGGCGCAGGAGATAAAGCTGCAAAGGGTGCTGAAGCTGCTCGCATCGGGCATTACGGCTTTCGGTAGGTCGGTGGATGGTGGGCACCTGACTGATGTTCAGCAGGATGCCCTGGCTCTCATGTGAAATGTGCACTTTGAGATAAACTGCCTTAGGAAGAGCGCCATCTGCCCTACCTTTAACCCGAGGTTCGCTGCCCTGTGTAAGCCTAGTAACATCCAGACACCGAATCTGCTGTTCGGGGAAGACCTCGCAAAGTGGGTGAAGGAGCTGGACGACGAGGCAAAAACCGTTGGTCTCATCAAGGCGCCAGTGACCAGCAGAACCCTTCGGAGGCAGTACCCCTACAAGCGGTTTGCTGAAACTGGGTCCGGTCAAGGATCAAGCCAGCCATTCAATGTGCGCAGCTGGAGTACGGGCAAACATGCCTTTTCCCTCCAGAACCAGGGGACAAAGAACTCCACCGGTAACCATGGAGGTAGGTGGGTCTGGTTCTTGTCATACCATATTGAGTGAGAATTACCTACCAGTTGGGGGGAGGTTACACTGGTTTCTGAAAGAATGGTTTGAAATAACATCAAACTTGTTTATACTGCAGAGTATACAAGAGTTTCGAATTTCATTTATTCCCAATTTGTGTCCACCCACAAAGCACATGCCAGAGCGGGCACTAATTTTCTCACAAAAAGAGAATCTGGAGGTTCAAGCTGAAATTGGTGAATTATATTTTAAAGGTGTAATTAAGAAGACAGTTTATCAAACTCACCAATTCGTATCTAATATTTTACCTAGACCAAAAAAAGATGGTGGGAGTTGGATTATTTTGGACCTGACATGACTTAATCCGTTTGTGCAGTATAATCATTAAAAAATGGAAACATTTGCTACTGCCAAGCAATTGGTTTCCAGAGGGTGTTATATGGTATGTATAGACCTTCAGGATGTGCCTGTTCATAAAGAGTATCGGAGATATTTGAAATTTAGTTGGACGGAGCAATTATGGCAATTTCAAGCACTGCCTAATGGGTTAACCTCAGCCCCTAGATTATTTACAAAGCTGCTAAAACCAGTACTGGGGTTACTCCGGGCTCAGGGTCATATTGTAATGGCTTATTTGGATGACATCTTAATAATTGGTAAAACCCGGGTGGCAGCTGAGTTATTGGTATCAGCTGTTAAACTCATGGTTGAGGGATTGGGGTTTCTCATCCATCCAGCTAAATCAAAATTGGTGCCGGTTAAAGTAATTGACTATTTGGGATTCACAGTTAATTCAACTCACATGTCTGTGACTCTGCCCAAGGGCAAGAGATTAGATTTAATTGAAGGCTGTATCAAGCTCTTGGGGGAGCAATCACCTCCAATTAAACAGGTGGCCAGCTTGATTGGTAAATTGGTAGCTGCCTTTCCAGCTGTGCAGTATGGACCTTTATATTACCAACATCTACAGAGGGCAAAGGTACAGGCACTCAGAATACATGCAGGCCATTTCAACCGGCCCATGCTATTACCATTTGAAGCCATTGCTGAAGTGCAGTGGTGGATAAGAAACATTTCAAATTGTTCCAGCAAAATTCTGATGGAAGCGCCTTCAGTTGTTTTGCAGACTGATGTTAGTGCCCTAGGTTGGGGTGCTACTGATACAATTTCTAGCTGTGGAGGCAGATGGAATATGTATGAGGTATTTATTCTCCAATCACATGGAATTCATTATTTAGAGCTTTTAGGAGCATTTACGGACTCAAAGCTTATTGTATCGGTAAGCATCACTTACATGTTCAGCTTCAGATTGACAACACCACGGTAGTGGCATATGTTAATCACATGGGTGGAATCAAGTAGAAATCTTGTGACAGATTGGCTAACCTTATTTGGCACTGGTGCATTAAAAAGAACATTTAGATTTCAGCTGTCTACTTGCCAGGCAGATTCAATATGGTGGCAGACACCAGGTCACGCAAATTCAATGACAACACAGAATGGATGTTGAATCATGATGTATTTAATGAGGTTGTTGTTCGGTATGGGATGCCAGATATCGATTAGTTTGCATCTAGACTCAATCACCGAAGTATGTTTCATGGGAACCAGACCCTGGGCAGTAGTGGTAGATGCGTTCTCGCTACACTGGGGCGGAGTGTTTTTATATGCATTTCCCCCATTCTGCCTCATCAGTCGGTGCTTGACCAAGATCAAGCAGGACTCTGCTTCAGGAGTTTTGGTAGTACCCGACTGGCCTACACAGCCATGGTTCCCTCTCATTTCGGACATTATTACACAGCCTATTATGGTTGTTCCAAAATGTCATGATCTATTGGTGTACCTTGTGACTGGAGATCAACACCCGTTGTATGATCGTGTTAATCTGTTAATTTGCAGATTCTAAGAAGGCCATACCTGGGTCTGGGACTATCCAATCGTACCATGGATGTCATCACATCATCCTGGAGGGATAGTACGAAAAAGCAGTACATCTCTCATGTCAGGAAATGGGAGGAGTTCTGTTTACATGGGAACATTCAATACCACACAGCTTCCATCCCAGATGTGCTCGAATTTCTGTCCAAGTTATATTTTGATGAAGGGTTGAACTATAGTGCCATCAATAGTGCCAGGAGTGCCCTGTCGTCGTACCTATGCCGGGGGTCGGAACTTCAGTCTGTAGGATCTCATCCGTTAATATCCAGATTTATGAAGTGTGTTTTTAATTCCAATCCTCCCAGGACTAGGTACTCTGAAATCTGGGATGTGAGCATGGTAGTCACGCTGCTTTGTCAGTGGGGTACAGCCACATCCTTGTCATTGGCAAAGATTACCCTAAGGTTGGTCATGCTCATGGCGCTGGTATCAGCGCAAAGGGTTCAGACTTTGCACAAACTGCATCTGGACAGGATGATGTCATCAGGGAATGACGTTATGTTTTACATCTATGACCTAATTAAACAAAGCAGACCAGGGGTGTCTGGATTCAAGCTTGTACTGTCAGCATATCCCATGGATTTACGGCTGTGTGTAGTGGCGCACTTGTGGCGTTATGTGGCGTTACTTGTGAGGTCACCAAGAGCCTCAGAGGCTCTGAAGTAGCATTGTTTATTAGCCACAAAAAGCCACATATGAAAGTGTCCATTCAGACCTTTTCAAGATGGCTGAAACGTGCTGGGTTGTGCAGGAGTTAATACTGACAATTTTAAATCTCACTCCATCAGGGCGGCATCAACTTCAGCAGTGAAGGCAATGGACGTCCCTCTAGACTATATCCTCGCAGCCACAGGATGGTCAAATGAATTTACTTTTCAGAGGTTTTATAATAAACCACATATTGAACCCGGGGTGTTCGCCCATTCCGTTTTAAGTTCTCCCTGGGAGAGAGGAGTCGCTATTGTGTTTTTCTTTTATTTATTTTGAGAATTAAAGCATAAACATGTTAATCAGTACCATGTTTCAATGTATTGCTCATTATTCACTCCTCCTGAGTCAACTGATGCAGTGTGAGATGCCTGGATTTGGATCGGCATGAATTCACAGAGCTTTGAAATCTTCACGGAATCACTCACGTGACTCCGAAGTAAAATCGTAAGATAAAAACGAGACCTTACCAGTTTGAAGTTTGATCTTTATTTTATGAGGAATTACGATGAGCGATTACGTGCCCACCGCTCCCGGCCGTCAAAATCTTAAAGGTCAACTGGAAAGTTTGGTTTATAATCTTACTATGTTACTTCAGTTACTGTTATCTGTGATTTCACACCGCTGCTTTGAAGATTGACGCGCATGCGGACTGGCGGGATTCTTCACGTAATCGCTCATCGTAACTCCTCATAAAATAAAGATCAAACTTCAAACTGGTAAGTTCGCATTTAATCTTACTATTCATTTGAACTCGCTGCCTTATCGACCAGGTTCCCCGTGTCTTCTCCAAGACTACAGTAGTCCATTAAATCGATGTGGGGAAAACTAAATTGACTTTATTAACTCCTCACACTTCCCTCTAATTGTGCTCTGCACAAATGGTCTTTGTTATCATAAGAGTACGCATTGAATAAATGATAAAAATGACTAATAGCAGAAGGAAGGAATGCATTTAAGATTCTGCCGAATCAGAATATCCCCCCTCTTCTACATTTTCTGTGGCGAAAATATGAATGATGGGCAAGAGCTCACCATGTAACTGAAAGGAAACACCTGTGTCGACCGTCCTGCTATATTAATCAGGCACTTTCAGTCTGCTGCTCAAACTCTAAAAATTCTGATGTCTCTTAGATTCAATGTCCCTTAGATTCTGTATGGAATCTGTTTAGAGATTATCTGACACAGAGTTATCAGGTAGTTCATATAATGGGTATGATTGTTGTCACACATCACACAGATAGTGACCTGAATAAAAATGCGTAAAAGACCGAATGGATGTTCATATTGGCAGGGGTGCTGAGGAAGAGGATTTCTTGGAATGTATGCGGGATAGTTTTCTAAACCAACATGTGGAGGAACCAACGAGAGAGCAGGCTGTTCTAGACTGGATATTGAGTAATGAGGAAGGGTTAGTTAGCAGCCTTGTTGTACGTGGCCCCTTGGGCAAGAGTGATCATAATATGGTTGAGTTCTTCATTAGGATGGAGAGTGACATTGTTAATTCAGAAACACGGGTCCTGAACTTAAAGAAAGGTAACTTTGAGTGTATGAGACATGAATTGGCCAAGCTGGACTGGCAATTGATTCTTGAAGGGTTGCCGGTGGATATGCAATGGAAGGCATTTAAAGACTGCATGGATGAACTACAGCAATTGTTCATCCCAGTATTGCAAAAGAATAAATCAGGGAAGGTGGCGCACCCGTGGATAACGAGGGAAATCAGGGATAGTATCAAAGAAAAAGATGAGGCGTACAAATTAGCCAGAAAAAGCAGCCTACCAGGGGACTGGGAGAAATGCAGAGACCACAGAGGAGGACAAAGGGCTTAATTAGGAAAGGGAAAATGGAGTATGAAAGAAAACTGGCAGGAAACATAAAAACTGACTGCAAAAGTTTTTATAGATATGTGAAGAGAAAGAGGTTAGTTAAAACAAATGTAGGTCCCTTGCAGTCAGAAACGGGTGAATTGATCATGGGGAACAAGGAGATGGCAGACCAATTGAATAGCTACTTTGGTTCTGTCTTCACTAAGGAAGACATAAATAATTTGCCGGAAATAGCAGGGGATCGCGGGTCAAATGAGATGGAGGAAATGAGTGAAATCCAGGTTAGCCGGAAAGTGCTGTTGGGTAAATTGAATGAATTAAAGGCCGATAAATCCCCAGGGCCAGATAGGCTGCATCCCAGGGTACTTAAGGAAGTAGCCCCAGAAATAGCAGATGCCTTAGTGATCATTTTTCAAAACTTTTTAAATTCTGGAGTAGTTCCTGAGGATTGGAGGGTAGCTAATGTAACCACACTTTTTAAAAAGGGAGGGAGAGAGAAAACGGGGAATTACAGACCAGTTAGTCTAACATCGGTAGTGGGGAAACTGCTAGAGTCAATTATTAAAGATGGGATAGCAGCGCATTTGGAAAGTGGTGAAATCATTGGACAAAGTCAGCATGGATTTACAAAGGGTAAATCATGTCTGACGAATCTTATTGAATTTTTTGAGGATGTAACTAGTAGAGTGGAAAATGGAGAAGCAGTGGATGTGCTATATCTGGACTTTCAGAAGGCTTTCAACAAGGTCCCACACAAGAGATTGGTATACAAACTTAAAGCACACGGTATTGGTGGTTCAGTATTGATGTGGATAGAGAACTGGCTGGCAGACAGGAAGCAAAGAGTAGGAGTGAACGGCTCCTTTTCAGGA
This sequence comes from Okamejei kenojei, assembly GCA_035221665.1. NCBI lineage: Eukaryota > Metazoa > Chordata > Chondrichthyes > Rajiformes > Rajidae > Okamejei > Okamejei kenojei. Next base: position 44,694,191 of record CM069154.1, read on the forward strand.
TGGCAGACAGTGACTAGTGGGGTGCCGCAAGGCTCAGTGCTGGGACCCCAGCTATTTACAATATACATTAATGATTTGGACGAGGGAATTAAATGCAACATCTCGAAGTTTGCGGATGACATGAAGCTGGGGGCAGTGTTAGCTGTGAGGAGGATGCTAGGAGGCTGCAGGATGACTTGGATAGACTGGGTGAGTGGGAAAATGCATGGCAGATGCAGTATAATGTGGATAAATGTGAGGTTATCCACTTTGGTGGCAAAAACAGGAAGGTAGACTATTATTTGAATGGTGACCGATTAGGAAAAGGGGAGATGCAGCGAGACCTGGGTGTCATGGTACACCAGTCATTGAAAGTAGGCATGCAGGTGCAGCAGGCTGTGAAGAAAGCGAATGGTATGTTGGCATTCATAGCAAAAGGATTTGAGTATAAGAGCAGGGAGGTTCTACTGCAGTTGTACAGGGTCTTGGTGAGGCCACACCTGGAGTATTGCGTACAGTTTTGGTCTCCTAATCCGAGGAAAGACATTCTTGCCATAGAGGGAGTACAGAGAAGGTTCACCAGACTGACCCCTGGGATGGCACGACTTCCATATGAAGAAAGACTGGATAGACTTGGCTTGTACTCGCTGGAATTTAGAAGATTGAGGGGTGATCTCATAGAGACTTACAAAATTCTTAAGGGGTTGGACAGGCAAGATGCAGGAAGATTGTTCCCGATGTTGGGGAAGTCCAGGACAAGGGGTCACAGTTTAAGGATAAGGGGGAAGTCTTTTAGGACCGAGATAAGAAAATCGTTTTTCACACAGAGAGTGGTGAATCTGTGGAATTCTCTGCCACAGAAGGTAGTTGAGGCCAGTTCGTTGGCCATATTTAAGAGGGAGTTGGATGTGGCCCTTGTGGCTGAAGGGATCAGGGGGTATGGAGAGAAGGCAGATACAGGATACTGAGTTGGATGATCAGCCATGATCATATTGAATGACGGTGCAAGCTCGAAGGGCCGAATGGCCTGCTCCTGCACCTAATTTCTATGTTTCTATGTTTCATTATAATCCAGTTTAGCGAAGGCCAGAGGTGTCCACATTGTTCCCCTTTGCACACTGAAGCTGAGTACATGAAGTGAAGGTCACTGGGTGATATAATGTAGGCGTGTGTGAAAATGTAGAACATATCTGGGATGATCAGTGACCATGTTCCATGTTCTTTAGCCAGAGCACCGGGACGTTTTACAAATCGGCCAATGCTGCGATCCATGCATTCCCCCGTGTATTTTCCTGCACCAGTCATCTTTGACTATTGAGTGCGGTAGAAATACTCCTTGGGCGCATTAAAGTGAAAGTCAAAGTGTCCTTTATTGTCATTCACACCTTTCGGTCTGAACGAAATTTCATTGCCTTGCAGTCATACATATAATAAAAAAACAAAACACACAATAAACACATATTTAACATCCACCACCATGAGTTCCCCAAGCAAGAAATAGTATTGGGTAGGCTAATAGGACTGAAGGATGATAAATCTCCTGGGCCCGATGGTCAGCATCCCAGGGTCCTCAGGGAGGTGGCTCTAGAAATAGTGGACGCATTGGTGATCATTTTCCAATGTTCAATAGATTCAGGATCGGTTCCTGTGGATTGGAGGATAGCTAATGTTATCCCACTTTTCAAGAAAGGAGCAAGAGAGAAAAACGGGGAATTACAGACCAGTTAGCCTGACTTCGGTAGTGGGAAAGATGCTGGAGTCAATTATTAAAGAGGCAATAACGGAGCATTTGGATAGCAGTAAAAGGATTAGTCCAAGTCAACATGGATTTATGAAAGGGAAATCATGCTTGACTAATCTTCTGGAATTTTTTGAGGATGTGACAAGTAAAATGGATGAAGGGGTGCCAGTGGATGTTGTGTATCTAGACTAGATAAGGTCCCGCATGGGAGACTGGTGATGAAAATTAGAGCACATGGTATTGGGGGTAAGGTGTTGACATGGATAGAAAATTGGCTGGCAGACCGGAAGCAAAGAGTAGGAGTGAACGGGTCCTTTTCAGAATGGCAGGCAGTGGCGAGTGGTGTGCCGCAAGGCTCGGTGTTGGGGCTGCAACTGTTTACCATATATATTAATGATTTGGAAGAGGGAATTAGGAGCAACACTAGCAAGTTTGCAGATGACACAAAGCTGGGTGGCAGTGTGAGCTGTGAAGAGGATGTTAGGAGGTTGCATGGGGACCTGGACAGAATGAGTGAGTGGGCAGATGCGTGGCAGATGCAGTATAATATAGATAAATGTGAGGTTATCCACTTTGTCAGCAAAAACAAGGGGGCATATTATTATCTCAATGGGGTTAGGTTAGGTAAGGGGGAGGTACAGCGAGACCTGAGTGTCCTTGTACACCAGTCACTGAAAGTTGGTGTGCAGGTACGGCAGACAGTGAAGAAAGCTAATGGAATGTTGACCTTCATAACCAGAGGATTTCAGTACAGGAGTAAAGAGGTTCTTCTGCAGTTGTATAGGCCTCTGGTGCGACCACATCTGGAGTATTGTGTACAGTTTTGTTCTCCTAATTTGAGGAAGGACATCCTTGTATTTGAGGCAGTGCAGCGTAGGTTCACGAGATTGATCCCTGGGATGGCGGGACTGTCATATGAGGAAAGATTGAAAAGACTAGGCTTGTATTCACTGGAGTTTAAAAGGATCAGGGGGTATCTTATAGAAACATATAAAATTATAAAAGGACTGGATAAGCTAGATGTAGGAAAAATGTTCCCAATGTTGGATGAGTCCAGAACCAGGGGCCACAGTCTTAGAATAAAGGGGAGGTCATTTAAGACTGAGGTGAGAAAAAAAAATTTTGCCCAGAGAGTTGTGAATATATGGAATTCCCTGCCACAGAGGGCAGTGGAGGCCAACTCACTGGATGGATTTAAGAGAGAGTTGGATAGAGCTCTAGGGGCTAGTGGAGTCAAGGGATATGGGGAGAAGGCAGGCACGGGTTATTGATAGCGGACGATCAGCCATGATCACAATGAATGGCGGTGCTGGCTCGAAAGGCCAAATGGCCTCCTCCTGCACCTATTTTCTATGTTTCTATGTTTCTATGCACCTCCTCACTGTGATGGAAGGCAAAACTCTTAAAGTCTTTGTCTTCTTCCCTCCTTGTTCTCCCTCTGCGCTGAGGCGATCCAGGCCTCCGATGTTGTCGTCCGCTAGGCCCGCAGCTGAGCCTCCGAAGCCGGACTGCCGCCACCACCGTTGCCGGAACGCTGGAACCCGCCACAGCTCTGAAGCCGGATCGCCGCCGGAACCCGCCACAGCTCTGGAATCGTGTCTGCCGCTGGAACACTGCCACAGCTCTGAAGCCAGGCCGCCGCTGCCGCTGGAACGCTGGAACGCCGCCACAGATCCGAGGCCGTCAGCTCCGCCATTAGGCCTCAGCACAGACTGTAGATGATATGTGTATACACCTTTAATTGATAGTAACGATGTCCATGCTAACCCACACGCCCCTAGCTCCCTCTCTAGTGATCATGACAGACCACGTACAGCCAGGGCTATATATAATGTATGCTTAATAAAGTAGTGAAGACTTTAAGGTGTCTGTGCACCATCTCTACACAGACGGAGACAGCGACGGGGGACGCGACAAGAAAAAGTCACATCCCCCTGAAGGGAGAAACTGAAACCTTGTTTCTCCCACCCTTCCACCCCACCGCCCCCCCCCCCCCCCCCACACACATACACAGTCTAATAAACAACATTTAACTAAAACAGTCACAAGAAAAAAAACAACAACAAAAAACAGACAGACTGCAGGCGAGCCGCAGCTGTTCCAGCATGCACTGCCATGCGCTTATGTTAAACCTATCATCCCTTATAATTTAATTGTCAATTAATTGTATATTTCTCTTTGTTTTAGTAAATTAATGCACCACAATACAACAAAATTTATGAAAGGAAAGGATTTATGAAAGGAAAATCATGCTTGACTAATCTTCTGGAATTTTTTGAGGATGTGACAAGTAAAATGGATGAAGGGGAGCCAGTGGATGTAGTGTATCTAGACTTTCAGAAAGTCTTTGATAAGATCCCGCACGGGAGACTGGTGACTAAAATTAGAGGTATTGGGATAGGGTGTTGACGTGGATAAAAAAATTGGTCGGCAGGCACTAAGCAAAGGGTAGGAGTGAACGGGTCCTTTTCAGAATGGCAGGCAGTGGCGAGTGGAGTGCCGCAAGGCTCGGTGTTGGGGCAGCAACTGTTTACCATATATATTAATGATTTGGAAGAGAGAATTAGGAGCAACACTAGCAAGTTTGCAGATGACACAAAGCTGGGTGACAGTGTGAACTGTGAAGAGGATGTTAGGATGCTGCAGGGGGACCTGGACAGGTTGAGTGAGTGGGCAGATGCGTGGCAGATGCTGTATAATATAGATAAATGTGAGGTTATCCACTTTGGTGGCAAAAACAAGGGGGCAGATTATTATCTCAATGGGATTAGGTGACGTAAGGGGGAGGTACAGCGAGACCTGGGTGTCCTTGTATACCGGTCACTGAATGTTGGCGTGCAGGTACAGCAGGCAGTGAAGAAAGCTAATGGAATGTTGGCCTTCATAACAAGAGGATTTCAGTATAGGAGTAGAGAGGTTCTACTGCAGTTGTATTGGGCTCTGGTAAGACCACATCTGGAGTATTGTGTACAGGGTCTTCTAATTTGAGGAAGAACATCCTTGTGATTGAAGCAATGCAGCATAGGTTCACAAGTTTGATCCCTGTGATGGCGGGACTGTTATATGAGGAAAGATTGAAAAGACTTGGCTTGTATTCACTGGAGTTTAGAAGGATATCTTATATAAACATATAAAATTATAAAAGGACTGGACAAGCTAGATGCAGGAAAAATGTTCCCAATGTTGGGCGAGTCCAGAACCAGGGGCCACAGTCTCAGAATATAAAGGGGAGGCCATTTAAGACTGAGGTGAGAAAAAACGTTTCAGCCAGAGAATTGTGAATTTGTGGAATTCGCTGCCACAGAGGGCAGTGGAGGCCAAATCACTGGATGGATTTAAGAGAGAGTTTGATAGAGCTCTAGGGGCTAGTGGAATCAAGGGATATGGGGAGAAGGCAGGCACGGGTTATTGATTGGGAACGATCAGCCATGATCACAATGAATGGCGGTGCTGGTTAGAAGGGCCGTATAGCCTCCTTCTGCATCTATTTTCTATGTTTCTATGTTTCTAAAATCAATGATTCAATGATACTTTATTGCCACATGCAACTAGGTGCAGTGAATTTCTTTATTTTTGCATACAATCTAGTAAATTCGCACAACAGACCTCACCTAAGTAAAGCACAAATAGTCGCCATATTTCTGGCACTGAGAAAGTTATAAAATATCTATTGAACTAACGTCGATGACCAGTCAGTCAAAAGTCAATTTCTTTACACCAATAGACTCCGTCCTTGATTTAACCATTTAATCACAGCTAAGAATTATCGGTATATCCGCTGGAGTCACTCTGAGGGCAATGACACCACTGGTAAATACATGGTTATCTCCATAAACCTTGTTCGTTCCAATTCCACAAAAGCAGAGGGATATACTGCTAATATACTGAGCAAAGCCCTCGCGACTGTTTTTCGGACAAATATTGTTGGGGAGGGTAACTCTTGACGAGGCCCAATGACAAAGTTCACTTGACTCTCTCCCATGAAATGCACTGGGACAAATGCAGCGTTGATTGGATGCGGAGATGAGATCCATCAATACGCTAAAGAGCGTGTATTTAGTGTGATGCTCCTGCTCATGTCCTAATCTGCACACTGCCCCACAGTTGCACAGATCCAGGTTCGATCCTTACCTCGGGATCTGTTGCGACCGCATAGAGTTCCTCCGGGGACTCGTTTCCTACCACATCCCAAAGATATGCAGGTCTGTAGGTGCAATGGGCTGTGTATTATTGCCTTTTATATGTTCGATGTGGATGAGAAAGTGGAATAACAATAAACTAGTGTGATGGCAGGTCGATGTTCGCCATGACCTCATTAGGCACAAGGGCCTGTATCCAAGGGCCTAATCTCAAAAATTAAAACTAAATATATCTAATATAGATACCTAAAGGGGCTATTTCCATTATTTCTCATGAATGCTTCTCTTGCACTGCTCACTCTTCTACGCCTGAAAATATTCTCAGGTCATTGAAAATGTAGATCATGAAGATCGTGTTAAATCCAATAAAGAGGAATAAAAATTGGTCAGAGGAAGCAGCAAACTGGAGGACTGGAAGACATTTAGAATTGAACAGAGAAGGACAAAAGGTTTAATTGAGGGGGGAAATTTAACAACTGACTGTAAAAACTTTTTAAGATATGTGAAGAAGAATAAATTAGTGAAGAGATTAGTGAATATAGGTCTGTTACAGTCAGAAACAGGTGAATTTAAACAAGTACTTTAGTTTTGTCTTCACTATGGACGACACAAACAATCTCCCGGAAAAACTAGGGGAACGAGGATCCCGAGGATCCACTAAGCAGGCCGTGACTAGTGGGGTGTCGCAAGGCTCACTGCTGGAACCCCCGTTGTTTACAATATATATTAATGATTGAGACGATGGAATTAAATGTAACAATACGTTTGCGGGTGACACAATGCTGAGTGGCAGTGTGGGCTGCGAGGAAGATTATATGAGGCTGTGGGGTGACTTGTATAGGTTGGTTGAGTGGGAAGAAGCAGGACAGTGCTGTATAATGTGGATTAATGTGAGGTTTTCCACTTTGGTGGCAAAAACAAGAAGGCTTATTACCCGAAAGGCATCAGATTACGAGAAGCGGAGATTATCCTGGTTGTGCTTGTACATCAGTCACTGAAAGTGAGCATGCAGGTACAGTAGACAGTGAAGAAAGCAAATGGTATGTTGGCCTTCATAGCGACAGGATTCGAGTTTAGAAGGTTCTACTGCAGTTGTACAGAGCCCTGGTGAGACCTGGAGTATTGTGTGCCATTTTGATCCCCTAATTTGAGGAAGGACCTTATTGCTATTGAGTGAGTGCAGCGTAGGTTCAGCATGTTAATTCTCGGGATGACGGGACTGACGTATGATGAAAGAATGCATCGACTGGACTTGTATTCGCTAGAATTTAGTGGGATGAGAGGGGATCTTATAGAAATTATATAATTATAAAATTATAAAATTTAAAATTATTAGAACATTGGACAGGGTTGATGCAAGCATGATGGTTCCGATGTTGGGGGAGTCCAAAACCAGGGTCACAGTTTAAGATTAAGGGATAGACCATTTAGGACTGAGATGAGGAAAAACTTTTTCATCTAGAGAGGTGTGAATCTGTTGGATTCTCTGCCAGAAGAGGCAGTGGAGGCCAAGTCACAGGATGTTTTCAAGAGAAAGTTAGATTTAGCTCTTAGCTATAATGAATTCTAGGGATATGGGGAAAATGCTGGTACTGATTTTGGATGATCTGCAATGATCATATTGAATGGTGGTACTGGCTCGAAGGGCCGAATGGCCTACTCCTGCACCTAATTTCGAAGTTTCTGTGTTTCTATGTTTCTAACCTGTAATCTGAGATGGAACGGCCCACTCATGCAATTTATCTGTAACCTTTTGTCTGCCCGTGTAATATCAAATTCATTTAAATTCAGTAACCATCTTCCCCATTTCATCTACAAGACTACAGTAGTCCATTAAATCAGCATCTGCAGTTCCTTCTTTAACACTTTGTCTACTCCACTGCAAAATCTCCTCAAGGTATGCCTACTTTGAAGAAGTTCTCCTCCTCCCTATGGAGAGTCTGAAGAAGGGTTTTGGCCCGAAACGTCGCCTATCTCCTTCACTCCTTAGATGCTGCTGCACCCGCTGAGTTTCTCCAGCTCTTTGTGTACCCTCCATTAAATCAAAGTGGGGAAATTTTATTTTCAGTGATGGAAACATTTGAATTGGGCGAGAAGTTTAGCACATGGGTAAAACTTTTATATACTAACCCAACAGCTAGAATATTAACAAACCAAATGTTATCAACTAAATTTATCTTACTAGAGGTTGTAGACAAGGTTGCCCGTTATCCCCGTTATTATTCGCACTAGCAATTGAGCTACTAGCAGAAAGTGTTAGGGCCCATCCAGAAATACACGGGTATAATACTGAAGACACTGAGAATAAAACCTCTTTATACGCAGACGATGTATTAATCTACATTACAAAACCTGAAATTAGTATTCCAAACCTAATAAATTTAATAACTCAATTTGGTTTGTTCTCGGGATACAGAATTAATTGGAATAAAGTGAAATCATGCCAATAATGGAAATCAATCTACATATATTACAACAATCCCCCTTTAAAATAGTTAATGACAAATTTAAATATCTAGGAATTTATGTAACTTATAATCCCAGATAAAATTAGTGACAATGGATTCCACGTTTAAAAAAAAAATCTTTGGAAGATATATCGGGATATATACATCTTTATTTAAATTAAACTTTCCTCCTTTACTGAATAAATTGCATAGGAATATTCAATATTGGAAAACACTTCCTATCTCAATGTTTGGTAGAATTAATGCCATAAAAATGAATTTTCTCCCGCAATTATTGTACCTCTTTCAATCAATCCTGATATATCTTCCAAAGATTTTTTTTTAAAGGTGGAATCCATTGTCACTAATTTTATCTGGGATTATAAGAATCACAAAATAAACAAAAAACATTTATGTAAATCAAAGACAAATGGAGGTTTAGCTTTACCAAACTTCATGTTTTATTTCTGGGCAGTTAACATTAAAAATATGAACTTTTGATTGGAAGAAATGGACCAGCAACCAGACTGGTTAAAGATGGAAAAGGAAGACTGCTTACCCTTTGAAATTGGCTCGATTCTGTTTGCTACCACTAAATTGAACAAAAAAACCTATAGTGAAAACCCTATCATATACAGTAGTATACAAATTTGGAAACAATTAAAATATACTTTAAAATTGGATAATCTATCATTCTTTCTTCCCATTGTAAACAACCCTGCATTTAAACCTTCAATGTCTGAAGAAGGTCTCGGCCCGAAACGTCGCCTATCTCCTTCGCTCCTTAGATGCTGCTGCACCCGCTGAGTTTCTCCAGCTTTTTGTGTACAACCCTGCATTTAAACCTTCAATGTTGGCTAAAGGCTTTTTACAATGGAAAAATCGCGGAATTAAAAAGATTGGTCATCTCTATAGGAAAGGTACATTTCTTTCAATTCAAGAGTTACAACAAACTTACGGACTCCACGCAAATGACTATTTCAGATATTTACAACTTTTGAGATTATGTTAAATCAAATACACGGGACTACAGAACTAGAGATCCAGAAACTCTTGATGAATAAACATCCTAATACAGAAAAATTAATATCCCATATCTATAATATCCTATTAGATAGTGAGGCACCACTGACGGAATTATATAGGCAAACATCTGAAAATGAACTAGGCCAACCAATAATAAAAGATATTTGGGACGAAAGTTTACAACATATACATCAATGCTCGTTAAATGCCAGACATTCTTTAATACAATTTAAAGTATAACATAGGTTACATTACTCAAAAACAAAATTAAATAGAATCTTCCCACATATATCTCCTATTTGCGAAAAATGTCAGCATTTAGAGGCTAACTTAACTCACACATTTGTAAATAGTATAAAAATTAAAAACTTTTGGACGAAAATTTTTAAGATAATTTCGGAAGTTGTCGACACCCAATTGGATCCCGACTCAAAACTAATAATATTAGGAATATCAGAACAAAGTCTAACACTTACTACTTCAAAGAAGCTTTCCCAACTATAGTATAATAACTGGTAAAAAATTAATATCAACATTTTGGAAAGGCCCTATAGCTCCCACAATTAAAATGTGGATTATGAAAATGTCGGAGACCTTACATTTGGAAAGAACTAGACTTGTCTTAATGGACAAACAAGACTCCATTTATTGACTATTTGAAGGGGTAGAATGGTTCGGCACAGAAAACTGACTGAAGCTCGAACTCAGGATTAGATGAAAAGTTATACTTAATAATTTTCGAACATATCCCCAATGTTGTATTATTAGTAAATTATTCCCTTCTTCTTTATCATGCTTCTTTTTTTCTCTGTCTTTATTATTTTCTATCTATATAAGAAAATACATATAGAAGCGGAGTCATTAAATAATTGATAATGTATGACTGATATACATGAAATATTATTATTATGTACTTGCTTCTAATAAAAAAAGACTTTAAAATACTTTAAAATTAAAAAAAAAAGTGGGGAAAACTAAATTAACTTTATTAATGCCTCACACTTCCCTCTAATTGCTTGTTTTTATGTGGCTCTGCAGAGATAGTCCTTATTTTCATAAGAATGCGCATTGAATAACTGATAAAATGACTAATAGTATAAGGAATGAATGCATTTGAGATTCTGCCGAATCAGAATATCCCCCCACTTCTACATTTTCTGCGGCCGAAGACAAAACATGTTATTGTGAATGATGGGCAAGAGCTCACCATGTAACTGAAAGGAAACACCTGTGTCAACCATGCTGCTAAATTAATGAGGCACTTTCATTCTGCTGCTCAAACACTGAAAACTCTGATGGTGAATAACAACAAACAAAATAAAAAACTACCGAGCAACTCATCTCGCAAACTTCCATATAACCATATAACCATATAACCATATAACAATTACAGCACGGAAACAGGCCCTCTCGGCCCTTCCAGTCCGTGCCGACCATTTGTTTTCCCCTAGTCCCATCTACCTGCACTCAGACCATACCCCTCCATTCCCTTCACGTCCATATACCTATCCACTTTACTCTTAAATGTTAAAATCGATCCTTTTCAATTTTCCACCACTTCTGCTGGAAGCTCATTCCACACAGCCACCACCCTCTGATAAAGAAGTTCCCCCTCACGTTACCCCGAAACCTCTGTCCCTTAATTCTCATGTCCAGCTACCAATCTTATTGGTTACAGACTGCATCATTTCGGTTCAGGAGCATCAATTCTGATCATGTATATCCCGGCTAATGTGTTTGATTGGGATTGCCTTTCACATTTACAGTGGGCATCAATGTCTCTGAGATTCTGTATGGAATCTGTTTAGAGATTATCTGACACAAAGATATACGGTAATTGCGAATCAAACACCACACATATAGTGACCTGAGTAAAACAGAGTAAAATACCGAATGGATGATCATTATCTTCCAGTTTAGCGAAGGCCAGAGGTGTCCACATTGTTTCCCTTTGTACACTGAAGCTGAGTACATGAAGTGAACCAAAGACCCTATAGCGCAGCTATGGGATCTTTGAAGTGAACGCTTCTGCGTGAAGGTCACTGGGTGATATAATGTAGGCGTGTGTGAAAATGTAAAACATATCTGGGATGATCAGTGGGGGTCTGGATTCCATGTTCTTTAGCCAGAGCACACAGACGTTTTACAAATTCGACAAATGCTGCGATCCATGTGTTCCCCCGCCTATTGTATATTTCACTGTTTTAGCAAATTAATGCACCGCTATGCAACAAAATCAATGATTCAATGATTCAGTTATACTTTATTGCCACATGCACCTAGCTACAGTGACATTCTTTATGTTTGCATACAATCTAGTAAAATCACACAGCAGACCTCATTGCACAAAGAGTCGTCATGTTTCTGCCGCCATGAAAGTTACAAAATGTCTTTCGAGCAAACACCGATGACAGTTCAGTCAAAAGTCAATTTATTTGCACCTATAAACCGTGAATTAACCTTTGCTGTGATTAACCATTTAATCACAGCTAAGCATTATCGGCATATCCGCTGGAGTCACTTTGCGGGCAATGACACCACTGGTAAATACATGGTTATCTCCATAAACATTGTTTGTTCAAATTATACAAGGGCAGAGGAATGTACTGCAAATATACTGAGCAAAGCCCTTGCGACTGTTTTTCAAACAAATACTATAGGGGAGGGTAATCCTTGACGAGACCCGATGACAGAGTTCACTTGGCTACATAGGGACAGACTAATCGTCTGGAATCTTTTGAGGATGTAACAAGTAGAATGGATAAGGGAGAGCCAGTGGATGTAGTGTATCTGGACTTTCAAAAAGGCCCCTCGCAAGAGATTAGTGTACAGAATTACAGCACATGGTATTGGGGGTAGGGTATTGACACGGATAGAGAACTGGCAGACAGAAAGCAAAGAGTAGGGATTCACGGGTCCTTTTCAGAATGGCAGGGTTGCCGCAAGCAGTACTGGGATCCCAGTTATTTACAATATATATTAATGAATTAGACAATGGGAATTAAATGTAACATCTCCAAGTTTACGGATGACAAAGATAGGTGGCAGAGTGAACTGAGAGGAAGATGCTATGAGCCTGCAGGATGACTTGGATGGGTTGGGTGAGTGGGCAGATAGATGCATGGCAGATGCAGAATAATGTGAATAAATGTGAGGTTATCCACTTTGGTGTCAAGATCACGAAGGCAGATAATTATCTGAATGGTGTCAGATTAGGAAAAGGGGAGGTGCAACGAGACCTCGGTGTGCTTGTACATCAGTCATTTAAAGTAAGCATGCAGGTACAGCAGGCAGTGAAGAAAGCGAATGGCATGTTGGCCTTCATGGCGAGATAATTTGAGATTAGGAGCAAGGAGGTCCTACTGCAGTTGTACAGCGCCCTAGTGAGCCCACACCTGGAGTATTGTGTGCAGTTTTGGTCTCCTAATTTGAGGAAGAACATTCTTGTTATTGAGGGGGGGGCAGCGTAGGTTCCCCAGGCTAATTCTCAGGATGACGAGTCTGATGTATGATGAAAGAATGGGTCGACTGGGTTTGTATTCACTGGAATTTAGAAGGATGAGAGGATATCTTGTAGAAACGTATACAATTCTTAAGGGATAGGGGAGGCTAGATGCAGAAAAAATGTTTGCTTTGTTTGGGGAGTCCAGAACCAGGGGTCACAATTGATGAATAGGGTGTAGGCTATTTATTACTGAGATGAGGAAAACATTTTTCACCCAGGGAATTGTGAATCTGTGGACTTCTCTGCCACAGAAGGTAGTGGAGGCCAATTCATTGGATGTTTTCAAGAGAGAGTTAGATTTAGCCCCTATGGCTAACGGAATCAAGGGATATGGGGAAGAAGCAGGGACGGGGTACTGATTGTGGATGATCAGCCACGATCATGTTGAATGGTGGTGCTGACTCGAAAGGCCAAATGCCCTAGCCATGCAACTATTTTCTATGTTTCAATGTTTCTCTGCCTCATCACGCACAACCAGGCCAGGATCATCATGGGTCAGCTTCAGGCTACTTCACTTCCATCCGATAACTGAATACACATATTACATGTTGATACAAGTCTCCCGCCTCACACTATCCTCAGACTTTCAGGTAGAACATGGTTTCCTTCACATTGACATTCGGGTATTGACAGTTCTGGGAGACAATAGACAATAGGTGCAGGAGTAGGCCAGTCGGCCCTTCGAGCCAGCACCGCCATTCAATGTGATCATGGCTGATCATCCCCAATCAGTACCAGTGAGCGGTTGGAGCGGCTGATGCAGCGTCCGGGCGGTAGGTTTAAAAACTGAGCGCGGGGCTTTGTTCCACAGAGGCCCATGAGCGGTTGGAGCGTCCTCTCTGCAACGTTCCATCACACTTCAAAAGAAGTGGTCTGGAGGAAGCCGCTGATTGGTGGAAGCGGACTAGAGGAAGCCACTGATTGGGAGTCACCCCAGGTATGTATTTCTGCTTTCTGTTCGTACTTTTTAGTTAAGGGTTCAGTGAGTTAAGGGTACAGTGAGTTAAGGGTTCAGTGCTTTTTAGTAAAGGTACAGTTTAAAGGATTAAGATTTTTATAGTGAGAGTGAGTTGATTTAATTTGGGGGTAAGCCATGTCAGTTGAGATCGGCCCCATGGATTGCTCATCCTGCAACGTGGGAGATCAGGGATATTGTCTGTGTCCCTGCTGACTATGGGATGGGGCTGGACATTGTGCCTTCCCTCATAATGGGAACCATTGTGGGGGGATGTTTTTTATGTTTCAATCTCTTTATCATTGTTATGTCTGTATTTTTTTTATTCTGTGCTGCATTGGCAAGAAGCATTTCACTACCAATTGGTGTATGTGACCAATAAATAACCTTTGAACCTTTGAACTACGTGTGCAGGAAGTGTGTCCAGCTGCAGCTTCTGGCAGACCGCATTGAACGGTTGGAGCTGCGGTTGGATTTATACTGGAGCATCCACGATGCTGAGAAAGTCGTGAATAGCACTTACAGCGAGTTGGTCACACCGCAGGTAACAGTTAAGCGGACAGAAAGGGAATGGGTGGCCACTAGCCAGCGTAGCAGTAGGCAGGTTGTGCAGGTGTCCCCTGCGGTCATCTCCCTCTTAAAGAATATACCATTTTGTATACTGTTGGGGGAGATGGCTCATCAGGGGAAGGCAGCGGCAGCCAAGTGGTGGCTCTGCGGCACAGGAGGGGAGGAAAAAGAGTGGAAGGGCTATAGTAATATGGGATTCAATTGTAAGGGGAATAGTTAGGCATTTCTGCGGCCGCAAATGCGACTCCAGGATGGTATGTTGCCTCCCGGGTGCAAGGGTCAGGGATGTCTCTGGAGGGGGAGGGTGAACAACCAGCTGTCGTGGTGCACATTGGCAACAATGATATAGGTAAAAAACGGGATGAGGTCCTATAAGGTGAATTTAGGGAGCTAGGGGATAACCTTAAAAGTAGGACCTCAAAGGTAACAATCTCTGGATTACTACCAGTGCCACATGCTAATCAGAGTAGAAATAGGAAGATATTTCAGATGATTACATGGCTTGCAAAATGGTGCAAGGTGGAGGGATTCAAATTTCTAGGGCATTGGAACCAGTTCTGGGGGAGGTGGGACCAGTACAAACAGGACGGTCTGCACCTGGGCTGGAATGGAATCAATGTCTGTGGGGGAGTGTTTGCTAGTGCTGTCGGGGAGGATTTAAACTAATGTGGCAAGGAGATGGGAGCATGAGCAGAGAAACAGAGTGGTGTAAAATGCTCAGAGTGAAGCAATAGGTAGAAAGGTGAAAAGTAAAAGTGGCAGGCAGACAAATCCAGGTCAAAAATCAAAAAGGGCCACTTTTCAACATAATTGTATCAGGGGTAAAAACTTGTATAAAGGTGTGTTGTAAAAACAAGCCTGAAGGCTTTGTGTCTCAATGCAAGGAGCATTCGTAATAAGGTGGATGAGTTGAATATGCAGATTGTTATTAATGAATATGATATAGTTGGGATCATGGAGACATGGCTCCAGGGTGACCAAGGCTGGGAACAGAACATCGAGGAAATATTCAATATTCAGGAGGGATAGACAGAAAGGAAAAGGAGGTGGGGTAACGTTGCTGGTTAGAGAGGAGATTATCGCAATAGAAAGGAAGGACATTAGCATTGAGGATGTGGAATCGATATGGGTAGAACTGCGAAACACTAAGGGGCAGAAAACGCTAGTGGGAGTTGTGTACAGGCCACCTAACAGTAGTAGTGGAGTTAAGGATGGCATCAAACAGGAAATTAGAAATGCGTGCAACAAAGGTAAAAGATGCTACACTTGTTCTTTTACATTCCCCCTCCACTCCTTTCAGGGATCCAAGCAGTCCTTCTAGGTCCGACAGAGATTCACCTGTACCTCCTCCAACCTCATCTACTGCATCCACTGCTCTAGATACCAGCTGATCTACATCTGTGAGACCAAGCGGAGGCTTGGCGATCGTTTCGCCGAACACCTCCGCTCGGTTCATAATAACCAACCCAACCTCCGGCTCAGCACTTGAACTCCCCCTCCCATTCCGTATCCGACCTCTCTGTCCTGGGCCTCCTCCATGGCCAGAGTGAGCAACACTGCAAATTGGAGGAACAGCACCTCATATTCTGTTTGGAGAGTCTGCATCCTCTTGGCTTGAACATTGAATTTTCTCAATACTGTTAACACTTGCTGTCTCCTCCCCTTCCCACCTCTCCCTCTGCCCTCGGGCTCCTCCTCCTCCTTTTTCCTTTCTTCTCCCCCCCCCCCCCCCCCACCTCCCATCAGTCTGAAGAAGGGTTTCGGCCCGAAACGTTGCCTATCTCCTTCGCTTCTTAGATGCTGCTGCACGCGCTCAGTTTCTCCAGCTTTTTGTGTACCCACAGTCATAATGGGTGACTTCAATCTACATATAGATTGGGTGAATCAAATTGGCAGTGGTGCTGAGGAAGAGGATTTCTTGGAATGTATGCGGGATAGTTTTCTAAACCAACATGTAGAGGAACCAAAGAGAGAGCAGGCTATTTTTGGCTGGGTATTGAGTAATGAGGAAGGGTTAGGTAGCAGTCTTGTTGTGTGCGGCCCGTTGGGCAAGAGTGACCATAATATGGTTGAGTTCTTCATTAGGATGGAGAGTGACATAGTTAATTCAGAAACAAGGGTTCTGAACTTAAAGAAAGGTAACTTTGAGGGTATGAGACGTGAATTGGCCAAGATAGATTGGCAATTGATTCTTAAAGGGTTGACGGTGGACATGCAATGGAAGACATTTAAAGACCGCATGGATGAACTACAACAATTGTTCATCCCAGTTTGGCAAAAGAATAAATCAGGGAAGGTAGTGCATCCGTGGAAAACAAGGGAAATCAGGGATAGTATCAAAACAAAAGATGAAGCATACAAATTAGCCAGAAAATGCAGCCTACCAGAGGACTGGGAGAAATTCAGAGTCCAGCAGAGGATGACAAAGGACTTAATTAGGAACGGGAAAATAGATTATGAAAGAAAACTGGCAGGGAACATAAAAACTGACTGCAAAAGCTCTTTTGTGAAGAGAAAAAGATTAGTTAAAACAAATGTGGGTCCTTTGCAGTCAGAAACAGGTGAATTGATAATGCGGAACAAGTACATGGCAGGCCAATTGAATAACTACTTTGGTTCTGTCTTCACTAAGGAAGACATAAATAATTTGCCGGAAATAGCAGGGGACCGGGGGTCAAATGAGATGGAGAAGCTGAGTAAAATCCAGGTTAGTCGGGAAGTGGTGTTAGGTAAATTGAATGGATTAAAGGCCGATAAATCCCCAGGCTGCATCCCAGAGTGCTTAAGGAAGTAGCCCCAGAAATAGTGGATGCATTAGTGATAATTTTTCAAAACTCTTTAGATTCTGGAGTAGTTCCTGAGGATTGGAGGAATTACAGACCAGTTAGTCTAACATCGGGGAATTACAGACCAGTTAGTTTAACATCGGTAGTGGGGAAAATGCTAGAGTCAGTTATCAAAGATGGGATAGCAGCACATTTGGAAAGTGGTGAAATCATTAGACAAAGTCAGCATGGATTTATGAAAGGTAAATCATGTCTGACGAATCTTATAGGATTTGTTGAGGATGTAACTAGTAGAGTGGATAACCAGTGGATGTGTTATATCCGGACTTTCAGAAGGCTTTTGACAAGGTCCCACATAAGAGATTAGTATGCAAACTTAAAGCATACTGTATTGGGGGTTCAGTATTGATGTTGATAGAGAACTGGTTGGCAGACAGGAAGCAAAGAGTAGGAGTAAACGGGTCCTTTTCAGAATGGCAGGCAGTGACTAGTGGGGTACCGCAAGGCTCAGTGCTGGGACCGCTACTATTTACAATATATATTAATGATTTGGACGAAGGAATTTAATGCAACATCTCCAAGTTTGCGGATGACATGAAGCTGGGGCTGTGTTAGCTGTGAGGAGGATGCTAGGAGGCTGCAAGGTGACTTGGATGGGTTGGGTGAGTGGGCAAATGCATGGCAGATGCAGTATAATGTGGATAAATGTGAGGTTATCCACTTTGGTGGCAAGAGCAGGAAAGTAGACTATTATCTGAATGGTGGCTGATTAGGAAAAGGGGAGATGCAACGGGACCTGGGTGTCATGGTACACCAGTCATTGAAAGTAGGCATGCAGGTGCAGCAGGCAGTGAAGAAAGCGAATGGCATGTTAGCATTCATAGCAAAAGGATTTCAGTATAGGAGCAGGGAGGGTCTACTGCAATTGTACAGGGCCTTGGTGAGACCACACCTGGAGTATTGCGTGCAGTTTTGGTCTCCTAAGCTGAGGAAAGACATTCTTGCCATAGAGGGAGTACAGAGAAGGTTCACCAGACTGATTCCTGGGATGGCAGGACTTTCATATGAAGAAACAATGGATAGACTCGGCTTGTAATTGCTAGAATTTAGAAGATTGGGGGGGGATCTTATAGAAACGTATAAAATTCTTAAGGGGTTCGACAGGCTTGATGCAGGAAGATTGTTCCTGTTGTTGTGGAACTCCAGAACAAGGGGTCACAGTTTAAGGATATGGGGGAAGTCTTTCAGAACTGAGATGAGAAAAAACAAATTCACACAAAGAGTGGTGATTCTGTGGAATTCCTTGTCACAGAAAATAGTTGAGGCCAGTTCATTGGCTATATTTAAGAGGGAGTTAGATGTGGCCCTTGTGGCTAAGTGGATCAGGGGGTATGGAGAGAAGGCAGGTACAGGATACTGAGATTGTTGATCAGCCATGATCATATTGAATGGCGGTGCAGGCTCGAAGGGCCTACTCCTGCACCTATTTTCTATGTTTCTATGTTACCCCGTTCCTGCCTTCTCGCCATATCCCCTGACTCTGCAATTTTTAAGAGCTCTATCTAGCTCTCTCTTGAAAGCATCCAGAGAACCTGCCTCCACCACCCTCTGAGGCAGAGAATTCCAGACTCACCACTATCTCTGAGAAAATGTGTTTCCTAGTCTCCTTTCTAAATGGCTTTCTCCTTAGTCTTAAACGTGGCCCTTGGTTCTGGACTCCCCCAACATGGGGGAGATGTTTCCTGCCTCTAGCGTGTCCAAGCCCTTAATAGTCCTATATGTTTCAATGAGATGCCCTCTCATCCTTCTAAACTCCAGACTGTACAAGCCCAGCTGCTCCATTCTCTCAGCATATGACAGTCCCGCCATCCTGGGAATTAACCTCGTGAACCTAGCGAGAAGTTTACTAAAAGAGTGAGTTGGTATCGAGAGAGCGCTGGGTCAAGGAACTTCCCTCTCCCCATTCCAGCCTTCGGTATATTTGCACAAACTACGAGTTCTGGATTTCTTTACCTGAAGTGAACGTGGATATAATCACCATTATATTATCAAATGACAAGCAGAAAACCATCTGAACATTCACCATGCTTTTGAATCGGTTGAAGATTTGCATAGCGCACGGCCTAATTCTGTACTGTGTTAGTAGGGACAATTAGATGCTGTTTCTGTCTGTCAGTGTTCTAATCTGGGACTTCTATTTCTGAGATTATTTACATCAATGTGTCGGTCGCGTCCAGCTGCGCTCACATCTAAAATAAACACACAAAAACAATGTGCCTCAATGTGTTTTTCGCAACTGACCAGAGGGATTATTTTCGGGCTACTGGCAGCAATAGTAAAGTGACCTAAGATTTCCCGGACAGAATTACTAGATTTTAATTTGTGCAAATGGGACTACCCTGCAATAAAATGGCATTGCATAACGTGTGTGTGTGAGGGCAATGCAACTATGCAGGCTGCTCTTCCACAGTGTCCATTTGCAAGAGGATTGAAACCATTTGAAAGCAGCACCTTTCATCTTGACCAAAGGACACTCGGACTGACCCAAAAGTGCCGCATTATTTAACGTCCAAAGATTTAACTGCAAAACGTTTCCATTTCAAGATTGAAAATTGAAACATTTGAGATTGGGTCGCAATATGTACTTTCGAGAGTCTCAATGTCCTAAATATCCCCACAGCCTCTCCGAACTTTAAAAATGCATCCCTGGTCAGAATCTAGCGAAATATCAGGCAATATAAACACAACAGATTCCGATAAGATCTTCGCAATTTTAGCAATGACGATTGTGGAATAAACAACAACTAGGACTGCAAATGACTGTCTGTTTAGTGGAGCCGATGTTTCAAGAAGATATGCGGGACAACGGTTTGCGCACAGAGTTGAGACTGGTAGCTGTCTTGTGTGTTATTATGGAGGCAGATATGACAGTGGGATCTAGATATGTGAGGAATGGAGAGATATCGCACACGTACGACCAGAAACGCTGAGCTTTCGTGGCTCCATGTTCGGCAAGGATATTAAGGGCCGACGCGCTTGTTCCCATGTTGTACTGTTCGACGTTGCCACAAGTGAACATGTCAAAATGTCGATAGCAGCGAAGCAATGTGTTTCACAACAGCTACACCAATCCACCTTGGCCTACGTGATCTCCAGGTTGCTAAACACTTTAACTCCCCCCCCCCCCCCCCCCCATTCCCACACAGAGCTCAGTCCTCGCCCCCCTCTACTGTCAGAGTGAGGCCCAACATTGGAGGAACAGCACCTCATATTTCGCTCGGGCAGCTGACAACCCGGCGGTTGTAAATATTGATTTCGCGAACTTCAAGTAACCCTTGATTTTCCTCTCACTCTGTCCCTCCCCATCCTAGTTCTCCGACGCTTCACTGTCCTGATTAATTTCTCTGATTGTATGCTTTCCTGTCAGCTCCCCCTCAGCCAACAATTAATCATTCTACATTGCCTTAGCATCGTTTGCTTTGATATGCCATTTTCACACCTTGCCCTTCCATATCTCTAAACTGTCTCTTCCTCTGACTATCAGACCTAAGAAGGGTCTCGACCCGAAAAGTCTCCCATTTGTTCTGTCCGGAGATGCTGCCTGTCCCACTACGTTACTCCAGGATTTATTGCCGGTGTAAACCAGAACCTGCATGTTCCTTCATTCACAAATTCATGTCTCGGTTAAGTTAAAATCGGCATTGTTTCAGGTGATTAGACATAGAAACATAGAAAATAGGTGCAGGAGGAGGCCATTCGGATTTATTGTGATCATGGCTGATGTCCCCAATCAATAACCCGTGCCTGCCCTCTCCCCATATCCCTTGACTCCACTAGCCCCTAGAACTCTATCTAACTCTCTCTTAAATCCATCCAGCGACTTGACCTCAACTGCCCTCTGTGGCAGGGAACTCCACAAATTCACAACTCTCTGGGTGAAAAAGTTTTTTCTCACCTCAGTCTTAAATGGCCTCCCCTTTATTCTAAGACTCTGGCCCCCGGTTCTGGACTCGCCCAACATTGGGAACATTTTCCCTGCATCTTGCTTGTCCAGTCCTTTTATAATTTTATATGTTTCTGTAAGATCTGCCTTCATCCTTCTAAACTCCAGTGAATACAAGCCTAGTCTGTTCAATCTTTCCTCATATGACAGTCCCGCCATCCCAGGGATCAATCTTGTGAACCTGTGCTGCACTGCCTCAAGCACAAGGATGTCCTTCCTTAAATTAGGAGACCAAAACTGTACACAATACTCCAGATGTGGTCTCACCAGAGCCCTATACAACTGCAGAAGAACCTCTTTACTCCTATACTGAAATCCTCTTGTTATGAAGGCCAACATTCCATTAGCCTTGGTCAATTAGCCAGTAACCAGATTCTGCACCTGATCCCTCATAGTGATCATATTCCTCAGTGATATCGCCAAATTACCACTGCCGCAAAACCTGGGGTAATTCACTTACAGACGCTGACTCAGCAGTAGAGACCCTGGTTCAATCCTGGCCTTGGGTGCTGTCTGCGTGGAGTTTGCAAGTTCCCCCTGTTACCGAGTGGCCTGCTGCAGTTTCCTCTCACATCCCAAAGCCGTGCGGGATTGTCACTTAATTGGTCTCTATAAAGTGGCCGAAATATATGATGAGTAGATAAGAAAGGAGGATGACATAGATCTAGCGTGAATCGGTGTTACATAGAAAATAGGTGCAGGAGTAGGCCATTCAGCCCTTCGAGCCTGCACCGCCATTCAATATGATCATGGTTGATCATCCAACTCAGTAGCCTGTACCTGCCTTCTCTCCATACCCCCTGATCCCTTTAGCCACAAGGGCCACATCTAACTCCCTCTTAAATATAGCCAATCAACTGGCCTCAACTACCTTCTCTGGCAGAGAATTCCACAGATTCACCACTCTCTGTGTGAATTTTTTTTTCTCCTCGGTCCTAAAAGACTTCCCCCTTAGCCTTAAACTGTGACCCCTTATTCTGGACTTCCCCAACATCGGCAACAATGTTCCTGCATCTAGCCTGTCCAATCCCTGAAGAATTTGTAAGTTTCTATGGTTCTAAGGTCAGCCTGGATTTGGTGGGACGGATCTGGTTCCATGGTATAATCACTCAACTAAACTAAACTAAACCAAACTAAACTGAACAAAAATTAATGTCGCCAATGTTATAACCACAATTGACCTGTGCCTCTTTAGAATACATTGCGTTTTGACTCATTTTTTATGATACTAGGATGTGCACCGTTCCAATTCCTCCAGGCCTTAAGCGAGTTACCCATTTTGATTACAAAGGTAGTGTTGCTTCTGAATATAATGCACCATAGCCATTTCCTCTTTCCAAGAACAAAGTTCGGCCTCTGTGTAAGCGTTGTCATAGTTTTTCAGCCCACTTTTCCATATGTCAGAGCCCAAATCTCTCTGTAGACTTTGAAAATCTACTTCATTATCCACAACACCACCTATCTTAGTATCATCTGCATACTTACTTATCCAATTTTCCACCCCATCATCCAGATCATTGATGTACATGACAAACAACAGTGGACCCAACACAGATCCCTGAGGCACCCCACTGGTCACCGGCTTCCAACCTGACAAACAGCCATCCACCATTACTCTCTGACATCTCCCATTCAGCCACTGTTGAATCCATCTTGCTACTCCGCCATTAACACCCAAAGATTGAACCTTCTTAACCAACCTTCCATGGGGAACCTTGTCAAAGGCCTTACTGAAATCCATATAGACAACATCCACTGCTTTACCCTCATCAATTTCCCTAGTTACCGCTTCAAAAAATTCAAGAAGGTTTGTCAAACATGACCTTCCAGGCACAAATCCATGTTGACTGTTCCTGATCAGACCCTGTTTATCCAGATGCTTATATATATTATCTCTAAGTATCCTTTCCATTAATTTGCCCACCACTGACGTCAAACTAATAGGTCTATAATTGCTAGGTTTATTCTTTGAACCCTTTTTAAACAATGGAACAACTATTGCTCAGGATCCCGTCCATATGCACGTTAACTGGCCTCCGATTACTGCGTACGGCTGTTGGAAATATTGAATCTTTCATCCATTGAATCAGCGTTGGCTCTCTATATTTGGCGTTATGTCTGATATTATCATAAGGCCAAAATGATGAGTGCAAAATTGGTCCATTCGGCGCATCAAGTCTTCTCCACCACTCAGTAATGGCTGATCAATCTCTCCCTCATAACCCGATTCGCCTGTCACTACCCTTAACCCAAAACATCAGTAATAATCAACAGTCTATTCTTCTCTGCCTTAAAATATCAATTTACAGTACATGGTCTTCACTGTATTTGTGGCAAAGAATTCCACAGGCTCACCACCCTCCAGTTTGCACAAATGGGAGAGTCTATGACTAGAGGTTATAGCCTGAGAATTAAAGGACTTTCATTTAGGAAGGAGATAATGAGACATTTTGTTAATCAGAGGGTGGTGAATCTGTGGAATTCTTTGCCACAGAAGGCTGTGGAGGCCAAGTCATTGGATATGTTTAAGGAAGAGATAGATTCTTGATTAGTACGGGTATCAGGGGCGATGGGGAGAAGGCAGCAGAATGGGGTTAGGAAGGAGAGATATATCACCAATGATTGAATGGCGGAGTATACCTCATGGGCCGAATGGTCTAATTCCACTCATGTGCCTTATGAACATTTGACCTTATGACTGACTAAAAAAATGTTTCTTCATCTACTTCATCAAAGAACGTCCTTTACACTCTGAGGCTATGACCTCCAGTCCTAGTGGCAACATCCTCTCCACATCCACTCTATCCCAGCCTTTCACCATTCTATATGTTTCAATGTGATCCTCCCTCATTATTCTAAACTCCAGCGAGAATAGTCCCAGTGCTGTCAAACACTCATCATAGGTCAACCTACACATTCCTGAGATCATTCTTGCAAACCTCCTCTGGACCCGCTAGAGATCCTTCCTCAGAGCTGGTTCCCAAAATTGTTCAGAATATTCCAAATGTGGCCTTTCCAGCGCCTTCGCATTTTCCATCCCTGTTTTTGTATACAATCCATCTTGAAATAACCGCTGGCATCGAATTTGCTTTCTTTACTACTGATTGGGCTTGCAGATTAACTTTTGCGGAATCTTGCACTAGCACTCCCAAATCCATTTACACCTCTTCTTCTGCTGCAGTTCTTCTGCAGTTGTATAGGGCTCTGGTAAAACAACATCTGGAGTATTGTGTACAGTTTTGGTCTCCCAATTTGAGGAAGGACATACTTGTGATTGAGGCAGTGCAGCGTAGGTTCACGAGATTGATTCCTGGGATGGTGGGACTGTCATATGAGGAAAGATTGAAAAGACTAGGCTTGTATTCACTGGAGTTTAGAAGGACAAGGGGGGGATCTTATAGAAACATATAAAATAGTAAGATTAAACGAGAACATACCAGTTTGAAGTTTGATCTTTATTTTATGAGGAGTCGAGTTGAGGGACTACGTGAATAGAAGCCCGTACAGCCGTTGGTGCGTCAATCTTCAAAGCAGCGGAGTGAATTCACAGCTAACAATGACTGAAGTATAATGGTAATATGACAAAGACTAGAACTACCAGCTGAGATCCATGAGGGTGGGAGCGGAGGGCACGTAGTCCCTCAACTCGACTCCTCATAAAATAAAGATCAAACTTCAAACTGGTAAGTTCTCATTTAATCTTACTATTTTACTTCAGAGTCACGTGAGTGACTACGTGAAGACTTCAAAGCACTGTGAATTCACGCCGCAGACCCAAATCCGACGTTCACACTGCCTCGATTGACTCAAAAGTCGTTAACAATCAATCATGCATCAATAATAACATTTGTTAAATGAATAACTGTTTATTTACAAACAAAATCATAACAAACCCCTCTAACTCAGGGGGGAACTGTAACAGTACTCAAAACAGAATCAGCAAACACCCCGAGCCTTGAAATCGGCTTGTGATAAAACCTCTGAAAGGTCAGCTCACTGGACCATCCTGCGGCCGCGAGGATATGGTCTATTGGCAAGTCCATCGCCCTTGCCGCGGAAGTTGATGCCGCCCTGGTGGAATGAGATTTGAATTTATCAGTATCAATTCCAGCACTTCCCAGGACCTGCTTTAGCCACCTAGAAATTGTTTGCACCGACACCTTACTGTGTGGTTTTTTGTGACTAATAAATAAAGCCGACTCTGTTCTTCTCAGAGCTTTAGTAATCTCAATGTAACGAGATAAATGTGAGACTACACACAAGCGATCATCTGTGGGGTATGCCGAAAACACAATCTTACATCCTGTCATGCCTCTTCTATTATGTTTAAGCAAATCATAGACATAAAATATAATGGCATCTGCCGACACATGCATTCTATCTAGCCGTAGCTTTTGCAACATTTGTACACGTTGAGCTGAAACCAACGCCATAAGCATGACCACCTTCATAGTTAATTTGGCTATAGATAGGCTTGTAACCAGAGCCCATTGGCGAAGAAGCATAAGAACCTCACTCACATTCCAAATACCGGCATACCTGGGTTTAGGAAGGATTAGCATTGAAAACTCCCTTCATGAATCGTGAAACTAACGGATGTGTCCGTACTGTATGCAATTCTGAATTCATGGGTAAATAAGAAGACAGAGCACTTCTGGCTGAATTGATCGCACTGTAACTTAATTTTTGGTCGAAATAAAGAGTTGACAAAAACTCCAATACATCCGTGATCCCTGCAGTGTGATATAAAATATTCTGCTGTAGGCAGAATTGCTCCCACTTCCTTATCGAGGTGATATATTGCTGCTGTGTACTATCCCTGCAGGCCGACGTGAGAACATCCACAGTCCGATCAGACAGTCCTCTCCCCAGGTATGGCCTCCTTAAAATCTGCAAATTAACAGATCAATACGATCATGTAAAGGATGTTGATCCCCAGTGACTGGATTTACCAGTAGATTTTTATTCTTGGGAATAATCATGTAAGGCTCCCTAGCCATTTGTAATACAACAGGAAACCATGCTTGTGTAGGCCAATCTGGCACTACCAATACCCCTGAAGCAGAGTCCTCCTTGATCTTTTGCAAACTGCTGATGAGACAGAATGGAGGAAATACATACACAAACATTCCTCCCCAATGCAGCGAAAACGCATCCACTGCTACTGCCACAGGATCTGGTTCCCAAGAAACATATCTAGGTAACTGATGATTTAATCGAGATGCAAACAAGTCAATATCTGGCAATCCATACTGAACAATCACTTGGTTAAATACATCCTGATTTAACATCCATTCAATGTTGTCATTAAACTGACGTGACCTAGTGTCAGCTACAGTGTTGAATCTTCCTGGCAAATAAAGTGCTGAAAGCCAGATATTTTGGTCAATACACCAAATCTGGTTAGCCAGTCTATCGCAAGATTGTGACTTAACTCCACCCATGTGGTTTACATATGCCACTGCTGTGGTGTTGTCAATCTGAACCTGCACATGCAAGTCCCTCCTGGTAGAACAATAAGCTTTGAGCCCATACCAGGTTCCCAACAACTCTAAATAATTAATCCCTCTTAATTGAAGAAGCGATGTCTCATCCACATTCCATCTGCCTCCACAACTAGAAGACATATCTGTTGCACCCCAACCCAGTGCACTTACATCAGTCTGTAATATCAGTGACGGTGGTTCCACCAAAACCTTCCTAAAACTTTTTGAAACATGTACTATCCACCATTGTATGTCAGAAATTGCCCCAGCTGACAACTGCATAGGCCTATCAAAATGGCCCATTTGTATTCTCAGTGCTTGTTCCTTTGATCGTTGTAATTGTTGATAATGTAGAGGACCATACTGCACAGCTGGAAATGCTGCAACAAACTTCCCAATTAACCTGGCTACTTGTCTAATTGAAGGCCGTTGTTCTCCAACGAGATTAACACAGTCCTCAATTAACTGATTCAATTTATCCCTGGGCAAAGTTACCAACATGTGATTGGAATTAATGGTAAATCCCAGATAATCAATAATTTGGACTGGTGATAATTTAGATTTATCTGGGTGAACAACAAATCCCATTTGTTCAAAAGTGAATTTAACAACTGAAACTGATGATTGAGTTTCAGCATGAGTCTTTCCAACAATCAGAATATCATCTAAATAGGCCATTACCACATGCCCCTGAGCTCAGAGTAATGCTAACACAGGTTTTACCAATTTAGTAAATGGTCTAGGAGCTGAAGTTAATCCATTCGGCAATGCCCTGAATTGCCACAACTGAGTCATCCAAATAAATTTCAAATATCTTCTATCATCACCATGAATAGACACTGAGTAATACGCATCCTTTAAATCAATGGTTGCCATATAACACCCTTTGGACACTAGATGTTTGGCCGTGGTAAAGGTTTCCATTTTGAAATGCCTATAACAAACAAATTTGTTCAAACTCAATAAATCCAGAATAATTCTACATCCCCCAGTCTTTTTAGATCTGGGAAATATACTTGACACAAATTGTTGACTTTGATAGACAGAAGGCTCAATTACCCCTTTCTTATATAACGACTGAATCTCTGCTTGAATAAGCACATTTTCCTCATCTGAAAATATAAGTTTACGACTAGGAAAATGTTGATTAGGTAGATTGTCCTTAGAGTAAAATTCAATTTTCACCCCTTCAATACTACTAAGAATGAACGAATCTGATGTCAACTGCTGCCATTGTTTGAGAAACAATTTTAACCTTCCCCCAATTTGAACAGGAACATCAGTTAATTCATTGTCTGTCAATGTTATATTCCTTAGCTGCATCTGTCCTTGCGGACCTTGTTGTCCTCGACCTCTTGTAGAGAAAGGCACCTTCCCCTTCATGCTGGCAGCCTGCCAGTTCTGATATTGAAAACCTGAATGGCTCATTCCTGCTCCTGCATCCACATTAGTACCTTTCCGATACGGATAAAACCTTTTGCCTTGCTTGCCAGCCGGCTTAATGAGGGCCATGGTTTTAACATCGTCATGACAGTCTTTGACCCTTTTTGCAAGGTTACCTACAAACAACAGATTTTGTGGTGGTACACTGGTCGGTTTGCACAAACTCGCCAAGTTCGGATTAAGCACTGGCCTAATAGCGGCCCTCCTGATATTATTAATTTCAAAAAATGCACTACAAAGGACTCCAAGTGCATCCTGGTGTGCTTCAACCATATTGCTTGTATCAATAACTTTCACCACCGCTGTAATACCTGCTGACAACAGTTTAAGCACTTTTTGAAACTTCATCTCCTGGGCCCCAGCAGGCATACCCATCTGTGACCAAATTTGGTGATTAACCACCGGTACCTTCAGGAGATCACAATTAACAGGAGCTTTATAGTTTTTTTGCTGCTTCATCCATAGCTAGCTCCTGTAACTGGTGGGAGAGCATATACTGAATTGCTTCGGCCAATTCTACATCAATTGCCTCTCCAGGCTCAGCAAACTTCCCAGCAATGTTCGGAATTACCTCCAACCGAACTCCTTTACTGCTCTCCCCCAGCATAGAATCAGTGTCAGCAAACTGCACTGATGGAACATCCTCCTCACAGGCAGGATAGTCCTGCAGCCCTGGAACAGGTGCTGCTAGCACAAGCTCTCCATCAGCCTGGCTTGGGCACCACTCCTCCTCACTGAGCTGGTCCCTGTCGAGCATTCTTTGTAATATAATCTCGACCTGGGAGAGCCGTGAGCAAACGGACTCTCCTATGGAGGGTATAACCTCCAGGCCCGACTCATCTACGGGCCACAGAGACTTGCCAGTGGCCTTCCGCCCTACGGGCAAGCCTCCACTGCTCCCAGGCAGTGGGTCCGCAACCACTGGCTGTGTAGCCAGCACCGGACCAGGTGTACCAGACGGGCCTCCATCAACACTCTCCTGGTCACTTTCCTTCCTACCTCCGGAGCGCCTCGCCGACACCTTCTTTATTTTCTGCAACATATCTACAAGAACTCCAACCGTCGCAGAAAATGAGCTCTGGAAATTTTTTTAAAAACTTACCTCCGTTTTTAAACTTACCGCTTGGAGAAGCGCTGCTGCTCCAACCAGCCGACTGCACCAACGTCTGACGTTATGACGCACCAACGGCTGTACGGGCTTCTATTCACGTAGTCACTCGCGTGACTCCGAAGTAAAATTATCTACTTCTTCTTTCGTGTGGCGTGCACAGCCTAAAGTTGTAGGATAACTTGATATAAAATTATAAAAGGACTGGACAAGCTAGATGCAGGAAAAATGTTCCCAATGTTGGGTGAGTCCAGAACCAGGGGCCAAAGTCTTAGAATAAAGGGGAGGCCATTTAAGACTGAGATGAGAAAAAACTTTTTCCCCCAGAGAGTTGTGAATTTGTGGAATTACCTGCCACAGAGGGCAGTGGAGGCCAAATCACTGGATGGTTTAAGAGAGAGTTAGATAGAGCTCTAGGGGCTGGTGGAATCAAGGGATATGGGGAGAAGGCAGGCACGGGTTATTGATTGGGGCCGATCAGCATGATCACAATGAATGGCGGTGCTGGCTCAAAGGGGTGAATGGCCTCTTCCTGCAACTATTTTCTATGGTTCTATCTTTCTATGTTTCTACCTCCGATTTGTTAGATTATCTCCCCATTTAGAAAATTGGCTACACCTGTGCTACACTATATTCCGTCTGCCACTTCTCCGCTCACTCTCACAACCTATCTAAGTCCTTCTGCAGAGTCCCTGCTTTCTCTTCACTACCTGCCCCTCCACATATTTTCGTTTCATCCATGAACATGGCCACAAAACCTTCATTCTCTTGTCTAAATCATTAATATACAACATGAAGAATAGCGGCCCCAGCACTGACCACTGTGGAACTTTGTTAGTCTCTGGCAACCTACCAGATAAAGCCACATTTATTGCCACCCTTTCTCTTCTGCCATACCGCAAACCTCCTACTACCAAGGCACAACTCCAGAAGTTGATACACTCTTTTCCATCTGCCGCTTCTCTGCCTACTCTCCTATCCTGTCCAAGTCCTTCTGCAGAATCCCTGCTTTCTCGACATTACCTGCCCCTCCATCTATTTTCATATAATATCTAATCTTGGCCACAAAATCTTCAATCCCCTCATTCAAATCATTAATATACAACATGAAGAGTAGCGGCCCCAGCACCGACCCCTGCGGAACTTCGCTGGTCACTGGCAACCTACCAGAAAAAGCCCCCTTAATTGCCACTCGTTGTCTTCTGCCATCCCTCCAACCTCCTAGACATGCGAGTATGTGCCCTTTGATATCGTGGTCTCTCAGTAGCAGCCTCATGTGTGGCACCTTATAAAAGGCTTTCTGAAAATCTAAGACAATAATATATACTGACTCTCCTTTGTCTGTCCTGCTGTTTACTTCTTCAAAGACTTTCAGCAAATTTGACAAGCAAGATCTCCCCTTCACAAAGCCATGCTGACCGGCCTATTTTATCGTGAACTTCAAAGTACTCAGTAAACTCATCCTTTATAATGGATTTTAATCTTACCAAACACCGAAGTGAGACTAATCGGCCGCAAGTTCCAACTATTCTGCTTTGCTTCCTTCATGTGCATCGGGGTAATATTGGCAATTTTATAATCATCTTGGACCTCTCCTGACTCTCGTGATTCGTGAAATATCACTATCAGCGCCTCCACAATCTCTAAACACTTTCAGAACTCGAGGATGCAGTCCGTCCATTCCAGGTGACATCCACCTTCAGCCCTCTCAGCTTCCCAAGCACCTTCTCCATAGTAATCAGCATTGGCGCTCTTTGTATAAATTACTGGGTCCTATATTTAGTAAACAATGCAGGCTACGGACGTTGTACGTTTGGCGTTATGTCTGATATTAAGTTAATAAATTCATATAACCATATAACTATTACAGCACGGAAACAGGCCCTCTCGGCCCTTCCAGTCCGTGCCGACCATTTGTTTTCCCCTAGTCCCATCTACCTGCACTCAGACCATACCCCTCCATTCCCTTTACGTCCATATACCTATCCACTTTACTTTTAAATGTTAAAATCGATCCTGCCTCCACCACTTCTGCTGGAAGCTCATTCCACACAGCCACCACCCTCTGAGTAAAGAAGTTCCCCCTCACGTTACCCCTAAACTTCTGTCCTTTAATTCTCATGTTATGCCCTCTTGTTTGAATCTTCCCTACCCTCAATGGGAAAAACTTATCCACGTCAACTCTGTCTATCCCTTTCATCATTTTAAAAACCTCAATCAAGTCCCCCCTTAACCCTCTGCGCTCCAAAGAATAAAGACCTAACTTGTTCAACCTTTCTCTGTAACATAGTTGCTGGAACCCTGGCAACATTCTAGTAAATCTCCTCTGTACTCTCTCTATTTTGCTGACATCC
This sequence comes from Okamejei kenojei, assembly GCA_035221665.1. Taxonomy (NCBI): domain Eukaryota; kingdom Metazoa; phylum Chordata; class Chondrichthyes; order Rajiformes; family Rajidae; genus Okamejei; species Okamejei kenojei. The sequence continues at coordinate 44,725,733 of CM069154.1, forward strand.
TTCCTATAATTAGGCGACCAAAATTGTACACCATACTCCAGAATTGGTCTTACCAATGCCTTGTACAATTTTAACATTACTTCCCTACTCCTATATTCAATGCTCTGATTTATAAAGGCCAGCACACCAAAGGCTTTCTTTACCACCTTATCTACATGCAATTCCACCTTCAGGGAACTATGCACAGTTATTCCTAGATCCCTCTGTTCCACAGCATTCCTCAATTCCCTACCATTTACCATGTACGTCCTATTTTGATTTGTCCTGCCAAGATGTAGCACTTCACACTTAACAGCATTAAACTCCATCTGCCATCTTTCAGCCCACTTTTCCAAATGGCCCAAATCTCTCTGTAGAGTTTGAAAATCTACTTCATTATCCACAACACCACCTATCTTAGTATCATCTGCATACTTACTTATCCAATTTTCCACCCCATCATTCAGATCATTGATGTACATGACAAACAACAGTGGACCCAACACAGATCCCTGAGATACCCCACTGGTCACCGGCTTCCAACCTGACAAACAGCCATCCACCATTACTCTCTGACGTCTCCCATTCAGGCACTGTTGAATCCATCTTGCTACTCCCGCCTTAACACCCAAATATTGAACCTTCTTAACCAACCTTCCATGGGGAACCTTGTCAAAGGCCTTACTGAAATCCATATAGACAACATCCACTGCTTTACCCTCATCAATGTCCCTAGTTACCGCTTCAAAAAATTCAAGAAGGTTTGTCAAACATGACCTTCCAGGCACAAATCCATGTTGACTGTTCCGGATCAGACCCTGTTTATCCAGATGCTGATATATATTATCTCTAAGTATCCTTTCCATTAATTTGCCCACCACTGACGTCAAACTAATAGGTCTATAATTGCTAGGTTTATTCTTTGAACCCTTTTTAAACAATGGAACAACATGCGCAGTACGCCAATCCTCCGGCACTATTCCCGTTTCTAATGACAATTGAAATATTTCTGTCATAGCTCCTGCTATTTCTACACTAACTTCCCTCAATGTCCTAGGGAATATCCTGTCAGGACATGGAGACTTATCCACTTTTATATTTTTCAAAAGTGTCAGTACTTCCTCCTCTTTGAATCTCATAGTTTCCATAGCTACTCTACTTTTTCCCCTTAACTCACAGAGTTCAATATCCTTCTCCTTGGTGAATACCGAAGAAAAGAAATTGTTCAATATAACCATATAACCATATAACAATTACAGCACGGAAACAGGCCCTCTTAGCCCTTCCAGTCCGTGCCGACCATTTGTTTTCCCCTAGTCCCATCTACCTGCACTCAGACCATACCCCTCCATTCCCTTCACGTCCATATACCTATCCACTTTACTTTTAAATGTTAAAATCGATCCTGCCTCCACCACTTCTGCTGGAAGCTCATTCCACACAGCCACCACCCTCTGAGTAAAGAAGTTCCCCCTCACGTTACCCCTAAACTTCTGTCCCTTAATTCTCATGTCATGCCCTCTTGTTTGAATCTTCCCTACCCTCAATGGGAAAAACGTATCCACGTCAACTCTGTCTATCCCTTTCATCATTTTAAAGACCTCAATCAAGTCCCCCCTTAACCTTCTGTGCTCCAAAGAAGAAAGACCTAACTTGTTCAACCTTCCTCCGTAACATTGTTACTGGAATCCTGGCAACATTCTAGTAAATCTCCTCTGTACTCTCTCTATTTTGTTGACATCCTCCCTATAATTAGGCGACCAAAATTGTACACCATACTGCAGAATTGGTCTTACCAATGCCTTGTACAATTTTAACATTACTTCCCTACTCCTATATTCAATGCTCTGATTTATAAAGGCCAGCACACCAAAGGTTTTCTTTACCATCCTATCTACATGCGATTCCACCTTCAGAGAACTATGCACAGTTATTCCTAGATCCCTCTGTTCCACAGCATTCCTCAATTCCCTACCATTTACCATGTATGTCCTATTTTGATTTGTCCTGCCAAGATGTAGCACTTCACACTTAACAGCATTAAACTCCATCTGCCATCTTTCAGCCCACTTTTCCAAATGGCCCAAATCTCTCTGTAGACTTTGAAAATCTACTTCATTATCCACAACACCACCTATCTTAGTATCATCTGCATACTTACTTATCCAATTTTTCCACCCCATCATCCAGATCATTGATGTACATATCTCCCCCATCTCTTTTGGCTCTGCAGATAGCTGTCCATTCTGGTTCTCTAATGGTCCAATTTTATCCCTCGTTATCCTTTTGCTATTAATATAGCTGTAGAAACCCTTTGGATTTACTTTCACCTTTCTTGCCAAAGCAACCTCATATCTTCTTTTAGCCTTCCTAATTTATTTCTTAAGATTCTTTTTACATTCTTTATACTCCTCTAGCACCTCATTTACTCCATGCCTCCTATAATTACAAATTCATGAGTGATGAGAGCAGAATTAGTCCATTCGGCACATTAAGTATACTCCGCCAGTTAGTAATGGCTGATCTATCTCTATCTCCCAACCCCAATCGCCTGTCTTCTCCCCATAACTCCTTACATCCAAACTAATCGAGAATCTATCAATCTCATCCTAAATATATCCATTCATTTGGCCTCCACAGCCTAAAGTGGCGAGGCACCCTGTAACTTATGAAAACCCTTCTTGTCTCCTTCCTCAAGGAACGTCCTTTAATTCTGAAGCTAGGACGTCTGTTCGTAAACTCTCCCACTAGTGGAAAAATTTTCTCTCTATCAAATCTATCCAAGCCTTTCACTATTCGGCAACTTTCAATAGCATCCCCCCCCCCCACACACATCCTTCTAAACACCAATGAGTACAGGATCAGTGGCGTCAAACTATCATCATTTTTTTAACCCACTCATTCCCGGCATCATTCTTGTACACCTCCTGTGAACCTTCTCCATAGCCACCACATCCTTCCTCAGATATGGGGCCCAGAATTCCTCAAAATGCGGCCTGATGAGTTCCTTACCGAACCTCAGCATTACATCCCTGCTTCAGTATTCTAGTCCTCTTGAAATAAATGTAGCACAGTCCCTGTTTTCTGTACACTACATGCCCCTCTTAATATTTTTATATTATCTGCAAACTTGGCAACAAATCCTTCCATCTCCTCATCCAAATCAATAATATGCAACATGAAGATTAGCGGCACCAGCACCGATCACTGCGGAACCCCGCTAGTCACTGGCTAGATAACCAACGAAAACTCTATATTCCACTCATTGCCTTCTGCCATCCAGCCAAACTGCTATATATGCTACTATCTCCCCTTTTATACCACAAGCACTCGTCTTCCTCTGCAGTCTCGCATGTGACACTTTATCAAATTCCTTCTGAAAATCTAGGTAAACAACATTCACTGACTTTCCGTTTCAAAGAATTCCAGCAGATACGTCAGGCAAGATCTCCCCTTCACAAACCCATGCTGACTTCGGCCTATTTTGTCATGAATTCCGTAACCTCATCCTTTATAACGGACTCTTATAAAATCTTCTCATTCTTTATACCATCTTACCAACCAGTGACAAACTGACCGGCTTAACGTTTCCACTATTCTGCTTTGCTCCCTTCTTGTACAGCAGAGTGCTATTGGCAATTTTCCAATTGTCTGGAACCGCTCCTGACTCTAGTGACTCTTGAAATATCACTATTCATGCCTCCACAATCGTTAAAGCCACCTCTTTCAGAACCCTGGGCGCACTCCATCCAGCGCAGGTAACCTATTCACCTTTAGATCTTTCAGTTTCCCAAACATATTCTTACTAATAGCCACTTCACTAATTTCCACCTCCTGAATCTCTTGAATTTCAGGAATGTTCTGTGGTCTCCCAGTGTGAAGACTGATGCAAAAAAAGTTATTCTTCTGCCATTTCTTTATTCACCATTATCACATCTCCTCCACTAATACAGCGGTCCAATGTCCACTCTTGATACTTTCTTACTCTTTATATATCTGAAGAAACTCTTGCTATCCAATTTTATATTATTGCCAATCTTGCCTTCGTATTTTCTCCCCATCTTGCCTTTTTATTTACCTTCTGTTGTTCTTTAAAAGCTTCCCAATCCTCTGGCTTCCCACTAATCTTTGCAATGTTATCTACCTTCTATTTTGGTTTTATTCTGCCCTTGACTTTCTTTGTCAGCCACGGTCGCCTCGTTCTAATATTTGCATTATTAATTATTGTGACAGTATTTGTGCTCGATTAGAGTATTTTTATTTCAGGTATGCCAGAGGTGTTCTATTTTTACATCGCAACTCCCTTACCTCATGTTGTGTATCCTTTTCAACAATCATCTAATATGTACCAGTCCATTGATATGACTGAGAAATAATGTGGTCACTCCATTAAAATTATCTATAGATCACCGATAGATGCTTTGTGTACAGTAGAGTGGGTTCGGAGGAACAAGCCTTATTTATTTACTCTGATCCCTGGAACTGGAACCCATAATACCCTGCCATTGAAATACTGACACCCTTCATTTCCATCTACCACTTGCTTGTCTGAGTAAGTACACTGATGATCCCCAGTAGTAATGAGGCAACTCTGTTATTGGACATCAGCCATTGCAACTCCAGAAACAGGCCACTATCCTCATCCACAAGGGTATGGTCCCAATTCACGTTTTCATCATTTTTCACCTATTGGTTCTACATTTGTAGTGAACACATGACCCGGTATGACATCCATAGTTCAGAAGAGGATGCCTCTGGTATTACTGAAACAAATATTTGCATTGACACATGCTCGGTCGTACAAGCCTCCCCTTTTCATTACTATGGCCCCTGACTTCACTCCTAATAGATCCGATTCTGCTTCTGCCTTAATGGCAGTGGGGTTGGCCTCTGTTATTGGTTAGAAAATATCCTACGAATCAGAAACCACTATTGCTCTGTGTGAATAAAGCTACCCCAGCCACTGCAGATGTGGGCATTCAATTGTCCCATTTTCCAGCAATGCATTTCCTTCAGTCCGATTGCCACTAGAAATTCTAATATTGGACAAAATACGGACCTTTTTACAAACATAAAATGACAATGAACAGGTCATGATCAGTTTTTTGTTTGCATTGGCATTATGCCCCATCTAACATATGTGTATAAATACACACTGAACTCTTTTTTCTCTCTCTTGTTTATCATATCTATATAATTAAAAGTCTCATCTTGATCACTTCATGTTTGCACTGTGCTTTGATTTTACAGAGAGGGACACGGAAGCACATAGAGGAACATAGAAATTAGGTGCAGGAGTAGGCCATTCAGCCCTTCGAGCCTGCACCGCCATTCAATATGATCATGGCTGATCATCCAACTCAGTATCCCGTACCTGCCTTCTCTCCATACCCTCTGATCCCCTTAGCCACAAGGGCCACATCCAACTCACTCTTAAATATAACCAATGAACTGGCCTCAACTACCCTCTGTGGCAGAGAGTTCCAGAGACTCACCACTCTCTGTGTGAAAAAAGTCTTTTCTCATCTCGGTCTTAAAGGATTTCCCCCTTATCCTTAAGCTGTGACCCCTTGTCCTGGACTTCCCCAACATCGGGAACAATCTTCCTGCATCTAGCCTGTCCAACCCCTTAAGAATTTTGTAAGTTTCTATAAGATCCCCTCTTAATCTCCTAAATTCCAGAGAGTATAAACCGAGTCTATCCAGTCTTTCTTCATAAGACAGTCCTGACATCCCAGGAATCAGTCTGGTGAACCTTCTCTGCACTCCCTCTATGGCAATAATGTCCTTCCTCAGATTTGGAGACCAAAAACTGCACGCAATACTCCAGGTGTGGTCTCACCAAGACCCTGTACAACTGAAGTAGAACCTCCCTGCTCCTGTACTCAAATCCTTTTGCTATGAAAGCTAACATACCATTCGCTTTTTTCACTGCCTGCTGCACCTGCATGCCTACTTTCAATGACTGGTGTACCATGACACCCAGGTCTCGCTGCATCTCCCCTTTTCCTAATCGGCCACCATTTAAATAATAGTCTGCTTTCCTGTTTTTGCCACCAAAGTGGATAACCTCACATTTATCCACATTATACTGCATCTGCCAAACATTTGCCCACTCACCCAGCCTATCCAAGTCACCTTGCAGTCTCCTAGCATCCTCCTCACAGCGAACACTGCCCCCCAGCTTAGTGTCATCCGCAAACTTGGAGATATTGCCTTCAATTCCCTCATCCAGATCATTAATATATATTGTAAATAGCTGGGGTCCCAGCACTGAGCCCTGCGGTACCCCACTAGTTACTGCCTGCCATTGTGAAAAGGACCCGTTTACTCCTACTCTTTGCTTCCTGTTTGCCAGCCAGTTCTCTATCCACATCAATACTGAACCCCTAATACCGTATGCTTTAAGTTTGTATACTAATCTCTTATGTGGGACCTTGTCGAAAGCCTTCTGGAAGTCCAGATATACCACATCCACTGGTTCTCCCTTATCCACGCTACTAGTTACATCCTCGAAAAATTCCACAAGATTCGTCAGACATGATTTACCTTTTGTAAATCCATGCTGACTTTGTCCAATGATTTCACCACTTTCCAAATGTGCTGCTATCCCATCTTTAATAACTGACTCTAGCAGTTTCCCCACTACCGATGTTAGACTAACTGGTCTGTAATTCCCCGTTTTTCTCTCTCCCTCCCTTCTTAAAAAGAGGGGTTACATTTGCTACCCGCCAATCCTCAGGAACTACTCCAGAATCTAAAGAGTTTTGAAAGATTATCACTAATGCATCCACTATTTCCTGAGCTACTTCCTTAAGTACTCTGGGATGCAGCCTATCTGGCCCTGGGGATTTATCGGCCTTTAATCTATTCAATTTACCCAACACCACTTCCCGACTGACCTGGATTTCACTCAATTCCTCCTTTGACCCACAGTCCCCTGCTATTTCAGGCAGATTATTTATGTCTTCCTTAGTGAAGACGGAACCAAAGTAGTTATTCAATTGGTCCGCCATATCCTTGTTCCCCATGATCAACTCACCTGTTTCTGACTGCAAGGGACCTACATTTGTTTTAACTAACCTCTTTCTCTTCACATATCTATAAAAACTTTTGCAGTCAGTTTTTATGTTCCCTGCCAGTTTTCTTTCATAATCTATTTTTTCCTTTCCTAATTAAGCCCTTTGTCCTCCTCTGCTGGTCTCTGAATTTCTCCCAGTCCTCTGGTATGCTGCTTTTTCTGGCTACTTTGTACGCATCATCCTTTGCTTTGATACTATCCCTGATTTCCCTTGTTATCCACGGATGCACTACCTTCCCCGATTTATTCTTTTGCCAAACTGGGATGAACAATTTTTGTAGTTCATCCATGCAGTCTTTAAATGTCTTCCATTGTATATCCACCGTCAACCCTTTTAGAATTAATTGCCAGTCAATCTTGGCCAATTCAAGTCTCATACCCTCAAAGTTACCTTTCTTTAAGTTCAGAACCATTGTTTCTGAATTAACAATGTCACTCTCCATCCTAATGAAGAACTCAACCATATTATGGTCACTCTTGCCCAAGGGGGCACGTACAACAAGACGGCTAATTACCCCTTCCTCATTACTCAAAACCCAGTCTAAAATAGCCTGCTCTCTCGTTGGTTCCTCTACATGTTGATTTAGATAACTATCCCGCATACATTCCAAAAAATCCTCTTCCTCAGCACCCCTGCCAATTTGATTAACCCAATCTATATGTAGATTGAAGTCACCCATTATAACTGTTTTGCCTTTGTCGCACGCATTTCTAATTTCCTGTTTGATAACATCCCCAACTTCTCTGCTACTGTTAGGTGGCCTGTACACAACACCCACCAGCGTTTTCTGCCCTTAGTGTTTTGTAGCTCTACCCATACCGATTCCACATCCTCCAAGCTAATGTCCTTCCTTTCCATTGCTTTAATCTCCTCTCTAACCAGCAACGCTACCCCACCTCCTTTTCCTTTCTCTCTATCCCTCCTGAATATTGAATATCCCTGGATGTTCAGCTCCCAGCCTACGTCACCCTGGAGCCATGTCTCCGTGATCCCAACTATATCATAATCATTAATATCTATCTGCACGTTCAACTCGTCCACCTTATTACGAATACTCCTTGCATTGAGACACAAAGCCTTCAGGCTTGTCTTTACAACGCATTTACCCCTTATACAATTTTGCTGAAAAAGTGGCCCTTTTTGATTTTTGCCCTGGTTTTGTCTGCCTGCCACTTTTACCTTTCACCTTGCTACCTAATGCTTCTACCCTCATTTTACACCCTCCTGCCTCTCTGCTCTTGTACCCATCCCCCTGCCACATTAGTTTAAATCCTCCCCGACAGCACTAGCAAACACTCCCCCAAGAACATTGGTTCCATTCCATTCCAGGTGCAAACCGTCCTGTTTGTACCGGTCCCACCTCCCCCAGAACTGGTCCCAGTGCCCTAAAAATTTGAATCCCCCCCCCTTGCACCACTTTTCAAGCCACGTATTCATTTGCATTATCCTCCTATTTCTACTCTGACTGGCCCGTGGTACTGGTAGTAATCCGGAGATTACTACCTTTGTGGTCCTACTTTTAAGTTTATCTCCTAGCTCCCTAAATTCACCTTGTAGGACCTCATCCCTTTTTTTACCTATATAGTTGGTGCCAACATGCACCACGACAACTGGCTGTTCACCCTCCCCCTCCAGAATGTTCTGCAGCCGTTCTGTGACATCCCTGACCTTTGCACCAGGGAGGCAACATACCATCCTGGAGTCTCGTTTGCGGCCGCAGAAACGCCTATCTATTCCTCTGACAATTGAATCCCCTATTACTATTGCCCTTCCCCTCTTTTTTCCCCCCTCATGTGCTGCAGAGCCACCCATGGTGCCATGAACCTGGCTGCTGCTGCATTCCCCTGATGAGCCATCTCCCTCAACAGTATCCAAAATGGTATACCTGTTTAGGAGGGAGATGACCGCAGGGGACTCCTGCACTACCTGCCTACTGCTTTGCTGGCTATTGGCCACCCGTTCCCTTCTTGTCCTCCTACCTTTTGCCTGCGGTGTGACCAACTCACTGTACGTGCTATCCACGACTTTCTCCGCATCGTGGATGCTCCAGTATGAATCCAGCCACAGTTCCAATCGTTCAATGCGGTCTGCCAGGAGCTGCAGCTGGACACACTTCCTGCAAACGTAGTCACCAGGGACACCGACCATCTCCCTGATCTCCCACATGTTGCAGGCTGAACAAACCATGGGGCCAATCTCTACTGCCATACCTTACTCCCAAATTACTCTGTATTAAATATTTTAAAAAAAAACACAAAAACTTATCCTTTAAACTTTACTACTAAATACTGAATCCCTAACTCCCAGAATCCCTCACTCCCAGAAGGCAGAAATGTAAAATAGTAAACCCGGGGTTGCACCCAATCAGCTGCTTCCTCGGGTCCTCTTCCACCAATCAGCGGCTTCCTCAAAAAAAACCCACTTCTCCAAATGGAATGTTATGGATTTTGGTAACGGCTCCTGTGGGCCTCTGGAAAAACAAGCCCCGCGCTAGATTTTTATCCTTACCGGTCGGGTGTCGCTCCTCCCCCTCCTTCTCTTCCTCCAACGGCTCCTGTGGGCCTCTGGAAAAACAAGCCCCGCGCTAGATTTTTATCCTTACCGGTCGGGTGTCGCTCCTCCCCCTCCTTCACTTCCAACGGCTCCTGTGGGCCGCACAGAGAGGGACACGGTGGCAGATAGAGAGGGATACGGAGGCACACAGAGAGGGACACGGAGGCACACAGAGAGGGACACGGAGGCACACAGAGAGGGACACGGAGGCACACAGAGAGGGACAGGGAGGCACACAGAGAGGGACAGGGAGGCACACAGAGAGGGACAGGGAGGCACACAGAGAGGGACAGGGAGGCACACAGAGAGGGACACGGAGGCACACAGAGAGGGACAGGGAGGCACACAGAGAGGGACAGGGAGGCACACAGAGAGGGACAGGGAGGCACACAGAGAGGGACAGGGAGGCACACAGAGAGGGACAGGGAGGCACACAGAGAGGGACAGGGAGGCACACAGAGAGGGACAGGGAGGCACACAGAGAGGGACAGGGAGGCACACACAGAGGGACACACAGAGAGGGACAGGGAGGCACACAGAGAGGGACACGGAGGCACACACAGAGAGGGGCACACAGAGAGGGGCACACACAGAGAGGGGCACACACAGAGGGGCACACACAGAGGGGCACACACAGAGGGGCACACACAGAGGGGCACACACAGAGGGGCACACACAGAGGGGCACACACAGAGGGGCACACACAGAGGGGCACACACAGAGGGGCACACACAGAGGGGCACACACAGAGGGGCACACACAGAGAGGGGCACACACAGAGGGGCACACACAGAGGGGCACACACAGAGGGGCACACACAGAGGGGCACACACAGAGGGGCACACACAGAGGGGCACACACAGAGGGGCACACACAGAGGGGCACACACAGAGGGGCACACACAGAGGGGCACACACAGAGGGGCACACAGAGAGGGGCACACACAGAGGGGCACACAGAGAGGGGCACACAGAGAGGGGCACACAGAGAGGGGCACACAGAGAGGGGCAGAGAAAGGGATACAGAGGCAGGGGAGATTCCTGCCTTTAGGAGCTGGGGTTTCCGATTTGAGGCGTCTATTGAGCGGGAGACCCTGCTGGTGCGAGCGTAGCGGATGATCAAAAGCAGCAGAGGGCCGGCCGATCGAGAGAGAATGGGGAGAGAGAGGGAGGGGGGGAGAGAAAGAGAGGGGTAGAGATGGGAAGCGGAGAGAGCGGAAGGGGAGAGAGGGGAGCGGTGGGGTGGGGGAGAGAGGGGGGCGGGGGGAAAAGGGGGGGAGAAGGGGTGGGAAAGGGAGGGGGGGAAAGGGAGGGGGGAAGAAGGGAGGGAGGAGAGGGGCCCAGCAGCCATCGGCCTCAGAGTGAGCCTCAGCTCCATGGCCTCACATCCTCGGCACTTCAGACCCCGGATACTCCAGGTGTGGCCTCACCAAGACCCTGTACAACTGCAGTAGAACCTTCCTGCTCTTGTACTCAAATCCTTTTGCTATGAATGCCAACATACCATTCGCTTTCTTCACAGCCTGCTGCACCTGCATGCCTACTTTCAATGACTGGTGTACCATGACACCCAGATCTCGCTGGATCTCCCCTTTTCCTAATAGTCACCATTCTATAATTTGTTTTTGTCACCAAAGTGGATAACCTCACATTTATCCACATTATACTGCATCTGCCATGCATTTGCCCACTCACCCAGTCTATCCAAGTCATCCTGCAGCCTCCTAGTATCCTCCTCACAGCTAACACTGCCCCCCAGCTTCATGTCATCCGAAAACTTCCGAGATGTTGCATTTAATTCCCTCGTCCAAATCATTAATGTATATTGTAAATAGCTGGGGTCCCAGCACTGAGCCTTGCGGCACCCCACTAGTCACTGTCTGCCATCCTGAAAAGGACCCGTTCACTCCTACTCTTCGCTTCCTGTCTGCCAGCCAGTTCTCTATCCACATCAATACTGAACCACCAATACCGTGTGCTTTAAGTTTGTATACCAATCTCTTGTGTGGGACCTTGTCGAAAGCCTTCTGAAAGTCCAGATACAACACATCAACTGCTTCTCCCTTATCCACTCTACTAGTTACATCCTCAAAAAATTCAATAAGATTCGTCAGACACGATTTACCCTTCGTAAATCCATGCTGATTTTGTCCAATGATTTCACCACTTTCCAAATGCGCTGCTATCCTATCTTTAATAATTGACTCTAGCATAATAATTGATTCATCCTCAATGACATCTTCACCGCACGTTGATTGGACTTCTTACTGGTCACAGAAACCTGGCTTAATCCTGGTGAGCTTGCTCCACTCGTGGAACTCTGTCCTGATAACTGTAACTTTTTCAGCTCGCCTAGGCTCTCCGGTCGCTGTGTTGAAGAAACATTTCAACTGCCGCCTCCTGAACGCTGATCGTTTCTCCAGCTTCGAACATCAGCTAATTATAGGGTACACATAATGCTGGAGAAACTCAGCGGGCAGAGATTCAGTAATAGCACCATCAACTAATTATAGTTGGTCTAGTCTGTCCCTTTTTAATTGTTCTTGTGTATCGCCGACCAAAAATGCATAAGACTTTATCACCCAATTTGCTGATCTTATCTCAAGCTTGTTGCCCAAATTTGACCGGGACCTGATTCTCGGTGCTTTTAACATTCATGTCTGCTGTCCTACTAAGCCTCCTGCGAGTGAATGTATGCACCTGGTTGAGCTTCAATCTGACTCTACTCACCACTGGACCCACTCACAAGCTTGGCCATACACTAAACCTGGTGCTATTACCCGGTCTCCCAATTTGAAATATAGAAATTATTGATGCCCGTCTGTCAGATCATAGCGCAATTATATTTGATGCATCTCTGCCTTTCTCTCCCTCAAAATCTCATCTCCCTACATTACTAATTAACAAGTTAGTATCCCAACCTTATAGAACAATTTGGTGCCTTTTCAGGTTATAGAATAAATTGGAATAAAAGTGAAATTATGCCAATAAAAGCTCAAGATCCGTCTCAACTTCAAAAATTTCCCTTCAGTTACTGAAAAATACAGATATATCAGAATTTACGTGACTAGAAAATACACCTCCCTATTTAAAACAAATTTCCCACCACTAATTACCAAATTAAATGCCCATATTCAAATCTGGAAAACAACCCTATTTTCCTTATAGGTAGAGTAAATGCCATAAAGATGATCTTCCTTCCACAACTCCTATATTATTTCAATCAATACCGATATATCTCCCATAAAAAAATTTTTCAAAAAAATTGACTATTATTACAAACTTCATCTGGGACTACAAAACCCACAGATTACACAAAAGACATTTGTGTAAATCCAAAGGAAATGGAGGGTTAGCTCTTCCTAATTTTATTTTCTACTACTAGGCGACCAACATCAAAAATATAATTTCTGGATGGATGATACATGTCAACAGGTAAATTGGTTAAAAATGGAGAGGGAAGATTTTTAACATAGGCGCGATTTAACATAGGCGCAATTCTTCTTTCTCCAATACATCTGAATAAATCAACATATGAGCAAAATCTGATAATACACAGTACCATATGTATCTGGAAACAGTTGAAACTTGAAATTTCTCAAACTGAGAAATTTGTCTCTCCTTCTACCTATTTTTAACAATCCCTCGTTTTAAACCGTTTACGTTAGATAAGGCGTTTGCGCAATAGAAAAGCCTAGGAATTAAAACGGTGGGAGACCTCTATAAGAAGGGGACCTGGACCAATCCAGGCCCACAGATCGTGGTGCAGCGACTCCTCACGCGCTGAATTTCTCCACATAAGTTCTGCTGAACTCACAGCTGGCGCAGCTTGCGAAGCTCTGCCCGCCTGCGCGCCACTCCCATCCCCTGCGCACTCCAGAGAGTCGGAAGCCTACAGCTGCACTCCCACGCCCGCCCGCTCCAAAACACCCCCCCGTTCTCAAAATGCTCTGCAGAACGGGAGGAGAAATATAATTTGAAAGCAAGCAATCTTTTTTGATATCTTCAAATCCGTGATTATGTGAAAACATATACACAAGACTGTCGTTTTATGGGTCCAGATATACTTGACGATTGTTTGAATAGACATGCCGACACAAGTAAATTAATATCTTATATTTATAATACTCTCTTAAATGTGGATACCCCACCTTCTGAGATGTTAAAATTTAATGTTAAAATTGTACAAGGCATTGGTAAGACCAATTCTGGAGTATGGTGTACAATTTTGGTCGCCTAGTTATAGGAAGGATGTCAACAAAATAGAGAGTACAGAGGAGATTTACTAGAATGTTGCCAGGGTTCCAGCAACTATGTTACAGAGAAAGGTTGAACAAGTTAGGTCTTTATTCTTTGGAGCGCAGAAGGTTAAGGGGGGACTTGATTGAGGTCTTTAAAATGATGAAAGGGATAGACAGAGTTGACGTGGATACGTTTTTCCCATTGAGGGTAGGGAAGATTCAAACAAGAGGGCATGACATGAGAATTAAGGGACAGAGGTTTCGGGGTAACGTGAGGGGGAACTTCTTTACTCAGAGGGTGGTGGCTGTGTGGAATGAGCTTCCAGCAGAAGTGGTGGAGGCAGGATCGATTTTAACATTTAAGAGTAAAGTGAATAGGTATATGGACGTGAAGGGAATGGAGGGGTATGGTCTGAGTGCAGGTAGATGGGACTAGGGGAAAACAAATGGTCGGCACGGACTGGAAGGGCCGAGAGGGCCTGTTTCCGTGCTGTAATTGTTATATGGTTATGTATAGGTGAGCATGGGAAGACAAGTTGCGTTTATTAATTTCAAAAGATAAATGGGACGAAAGCCTACTATACATACATTACTGCTCTCTCAATGTCAGGCACTCCCTGATACAATCTAAAATACTGCACAGGCTACACTATTCAAAGACTAATTTGAATAAGATCTTCCCAACTGTCTCCCCTATCTGTGAAAAATGCCACCGCCAAGAAGCGACTTTAACCCATTCCTTTGCATCCTGTAAAAAGATACAAAACTTTTGGATGGGAATATTCGATATTTTCTCTAAAACACTTAAAATTAAACTAGATTCAGATACAAAACTAATAACTTTAGGTATGTCAGAGGTCTGTTCTAAGCTAACGATATTTCAAAGACGCTTCCTTGACTATGGCCTAATAACTGTGAAAAAACTCATACTGAAATTCTGGAAAAAGATGACAGTTCCCACAGTGAAGATGTGGATTACTGACATGTCCGAGACACTACATTTAGAAAACATTAGGCCTATTTTGGCTGAAAAAGCAGACCAATTCTTCAACATCAGAATGGTTGAACACAAATGTAAAACCGATGCTAGCGATAGGTGAGCGGGGGTGGGGGGGGGGGGGGGGGGGGGGGGAGGACAGTGGAGCATACCTCCATCTTCTGTTTTCTTATTTCTCTTTTTTCTTCTTGCTCTTCTTTGGTAGTTTGGGGATCTTTTATTCCCTCTCTTTTGCATTTTTCTTCTTTTTCTTCATTCTTTCCTTTTTTCTATTTATTTATGTATTAATGTTAAAAATGAAGTACGAGAATTGTATAATTTTCATGTCGATTGCTTTATTCTTGTACAATTGCTTCTAATAAAATCATTTAAAAAAAAATAATAATCTCATCTCCCTGTTCGTTACTCCCACTACATAAACTCTTTGACTGCCAGTAAGTTCTCTAAGGCTCTCATAGCTGTCCCCTCCATCTGAGCACTGACAATCTCATTTTTCTATTCAATACCACTTGCTCTTCCATCCTGGATTCTGGTGATCCTCATAAAATGAAAAAGCCTAAGTCTAAAGGCTGGCCGTGGCTCAATGACACCACCAGAGCCCTAAGAAGAGAGTGCAGAAAATCAGCACGGAAGTATAAATCTGATCAGCTTCAAATTTCCTTCGAACTTCTGAGAAACAATCTTCTCAAATACCAGGAAGCAGTAACGTCTGCGAGAACACAATACTTTTCCAACCTTATTTCCAAAAACGCCCATAACTCCAAGGTCCTATTTAGTACCATCACCTCTATCATATGTCCTGCCCCCAGAACCAGCTTAACTGGGTCCCCTGCTAAGTGCGAAGAATTTACTCATTTTTCACCAGCAAAGTTGAGAACATCAGAACAAATATTTCCCCTCCCATAGGTGACCTGGCTGTCTCATTGGTCTGGTCTTCTAAATTAGACTGTTTCTAACCCGTTACTCTACCCTCCCTTGTAAAGCTTGTCTCCACTATGAAATCTGCTACCTGCCCCCTCGACGTTCTCCCTACTGCCCTTCTGAAGGATGTCATTGCAATAGCCGGTCCCAGCATCCTCTCTATCATCAACAGTTCTCTGGCCACTGGCACTCTTCCAACCCATTTCAAGCACGCAGTGGTCCAGCCTCTCCTGAAAAAACCTAACCTAGACCCCACCTTGCCTAGCAACTACAAACCTATTTCCAAACTGCCGTTCCTTTCAAAAGACTACACCAAAATACCATCCTGGAAAGTTTCCAATCAGGTTTCAGGGCCCACCACAGCACAGAGTCTGCCTTGTTGAAGGTACACAACGACCTGCTTCTTGCCATTGACTCCGGCGACCGTGCAATCCTGCTCCTTCTCGACCACAGCGCAGCGTTTGATACAGTGGACCACACCATCCTAATTGACCGTCTCCGGTATGTTGCTGGCTCTGCCCTGAGCTGGTTCATTTCCTACCTCAAAGATAGGAGTTTCTCCACAAACATAGGTAACTCTTTCTCCTCCCCAGCTAGCCTTTGCTGTGGGGTTCCACAAGGCTCCATCCGAGGCCCCATTCTCTTCTCTCTGTATATGCTCCCCTTGGGCCAAGTCATTCAAAGGCACTGCTTCCTTCCACTGTTATGCAGACGATACACAGCTCTATCTCCCCCTGAAACCCAACAACCAATCAAATCTACTCAGCCTTATGCACTGCCTCGAGGATATAAAGTGTTGGATGGCACAAAACTTCCTCCAACTTAGCGAGAGCAAGTCAGAGGTCATCCTACTCAAGTTCAAGTGAGTTTATTGTCGTGTGTCCCAGATAGGACAATGAAATTCTTGCTTTGCTTCAGCACAACAGAACATAGAAGGCATGAGTACAGAACAGATCAGTGTGTCTATATACCATTATATAAATATATACACACATGAATAAATAAACTGATCAAGTGCAATATAACAGATTATGGGCTATTAACGTTCAGAGTTTTGTCCGAGCCGAGTTTAATAGCCTGATGGCTGTGGGGAAGTAGCTATTCCTGAACCTGGTCATTGTAGTCTTCAGGCTCCTGTACCTTCTACCTGAAATAGCGGGGAGATGAGTGTGTGGCCAGGATGGTGTTTGGTCCTTGATGATGCTGCCAGCCTTTTTGCGGCAGCGACTGCGATAGATCCCTTCGATGGAAGGGAGGTCAGAGCCGATGATGGACTGGGCAGTGTTTACTACTTTTTGTAGTGTTTTCTGCTCCAGGGCGCTCAAGTTGCCGAACCAAGCCAGCATGCTCTCTACTGTGCACCTGTAGAAGTTAGAGAGAATTCTCCTTGACATACCGCCTCACCGTAATCTTCTCAGGAAATAGAGGCGCTGATGTGTTTTCTTTATAATTGCATCAGTGTTCTCGGACCAGGAAAGATCTTCAGAGATATGTGTGCGCAGGAATTTGAAGCTCTTGACCCTTTCCACCATCGACCCGTTGATATAAACGGGACTGTGGGTCCCCATCCTACCCCTTCCAAAGTCCACAATCAGTTCCTTGGTTTTGCTGGTGTTGAGAACCAGTTTATTGTGCTGGCACCATTTGGTCAGTCGGTCTATCTCACTTCCAAACTCTGACTCGTTCCCCATCAGTGATACGTCCCACAACAGTGGTGTCGTCAGCGAACTTGATGATGGAGTTCGCACTGTGACCAGCTACGCAGTCATGAGTATAGAGTGAGTACAGCAGGAGGCTAAGCACGCAGCCTTGAGGTGCTCCCGTGCTGATTGTTATCGAGACTGACACATTTTCACCAATACGAACAGACTGTGGTCTGTGAATTAGGAAGTCAAGAATCTAATTGTGAGGGATGTGCAGAGACCACGTTCTCCAAGTTTGGTCACCAGCTTGGAGGGGATGATTGTATTAAACGCCGAGCTGTAATTAATGAATAACAGCCTGGCATATGAGTTTTTGCTGTCCAAGTGGTCCAGAGCGGAGTAGAGAGCCAGCGAGATCGCATCCATCAGCCTCTGTGACTGAGACAGAAATACTATCACAGCGAATGGGGGCTCGAGAAGGCACATCAGTGTTCTTCCTATCAAAGCATGCGTAAAACGCATTGAGCTAGTCAGGGAGTGATGCAACACCGACATTCGAGATGCCTACTGATTTTGCCTTGTAGGAGGTGATTGCATTCAGGCCCCGCCACAGCTGCCGAACATCCATGTCGTCCTCCAGTTTGGAGCAGAAGTCCCTTTTGGCCTTTTTGATGGCCTTACCAAGGTCGTATCTGGACTTCTTGTAGACCACTGTATCATCAGTTATGAATGCCCGATATCTGGTCTTCAGAAGAGAACGGATCTCAAAGTTCATCCAAGCCTTCTGATTGAGAAGCACTCAGAAGGTTTTTGTTGGGATGCAGTCCTCCATGCATTTTTTTATGAAGTCTGTAACGACTGTGGCATATTCGTTCAGATCAGTTGCCGAGCCCCTGAGCATTGCCCAGTCTACAGACTCCAAACAGACTCCTCTGCCCACTGCCCCCCCCCCCCCCCCACGACCAGCTCTGTACAGAACTCACCTCCGGGGGGGACGCTCTTCAATTACTGCCTGTAGGCTCCTTGGACTCCATCAAAACGATAGCAGGCAGCCTTGGAAGCCTAATCTCCTTACTCAAACCACACGTCAAAAACCCTGGGCGTGATATTTGAAGTTTGACAAACAAATCAATGCTGTGGTAAAAGCTAGCTTCTTCCAGCTTCGCACGATAGCTAAAATCAAACCAATCCTCCAATTCAACGACCTTGAAACGATCACCCATGTATTGATCTCCTGCTTGATTACTGCAACTCCCTTTACACTGGCATCATCCAATCATCCCTGTCCCTCCTGCAATTGGTCCAAAACGCCGCAGCGAGACTCCTGACGGGCACCCAAAAAAGGGACCACATCACCCCGATTCTGGCCTCTCTCCACTGGCTCCCAGTGTGGTTCCGAATAAATTTCAAGCTCCTCCTATATGTATACAAAGCCTTTAATGGGCTTGCCCCCACCTTTATCAAAAATCTGCTAACCCACCACTCTACCTCCAGGTCAGCCGACTTGGGGCGACTTACTATCCCGCGGTCCAGGTTTAAGCTCAGGGTGACCGAGCTTTTGCGGTTGCAGTACCTAGACTGTGGAACAGCATCCCTCTCCTCATCAGAACTGCCCCCTCCATCGACTCCTTTAAGTCAAGACTTAAAACTTATTCTACTCTCAAGTCTTTCTTGAGGTCCTCTGAGGGAGCGCTGTATGTATGTATTTATGTATGTATTGTTAGATCTATGTATCATTGTATGTAACACGTTAGTACCTGCACCAATGTAAAACACTTTGGTCAATGAGAGTTGTTTTTAAATGTGCTATAGAAATAAAATGGATTTGACTTGCGATTTTAGCTTAATACGAACATTAGGATCCTGGGCATTCGCCCAGAGGGAGTCTGCATCTGCTGCCATCTCGTGGTGCATATTTTTATTGCAGATTTTTTGTTTTATTGAAATAATTGATATGTCTTCTTTTATCGTTCTATGTGAGTACATTTACTTCGTAGTCACGTGAGTGACTACGTGAAGAGCCCCGTCCAGCCGCACATGCGTCATTATATCAGACGCATTGGTTGCAGGTCGGCCGGTTGGAGCAGCAGAGCTCCTCCAAGTGGTAAGTTTAAAACGCAAGGTAAGTTTGGAGCTTCACTTTCTGCGTTGGCGGTAATGTTCAGACCATTAAAAATGATGCAGAAAGTTAAAAAGGTGACAGCGAGGTGATCCGGGGGACAAAGGTTAATGGACCGCGAGAGTGCGGTTAGCGGATGCCCGCCTAGGTCACCAAGTCCGTCGCTAGCAAGGGAGCTAACGACACTGGACCAGCTGCCTGTGAGCAAGGCTACTTCAAAATCTAATAGGCCTGTTGACCCAGAGTCGGGCCTGGAGGTTTTACCTCCGCAAGGAGAGAATTTGCTCATGGCTCTCCCAGATCGAGATCTTATAGCAGAAGATTGTCGATAGGGACGCACTCCGGAAGGAGGAGTGGTGCCCATGCCAGGCTGTTGGAGAGCCTGTGCCAGCAGCGCCTGAAATAGGGCTGCATGACTACCCATCCTTTGATGAGGAGGGTATACCGGCTCAGCAATACACTGATGTCGAATCAGTGGCTGGGCAGAGCCACAAGAGAGTGGAACAGAAGCTAATTCCAAATATAGCTGAGAAATTTGCAGTTCCCAGAGAAGCAGGGGAGCCATTAGGGGAAGAATTGGCAGCAGCCATTCAATACATGCTCTCCCATCAGCTTCAAGAACTGGCAATGTATGAGGCAGCCAAAACATATGAAGTCCCAATTAATTGTGGTTTGTTAAAAGTGCCGATGGTGAACCATCTTATTTGGACGTAGCAAGGGCGCAGGAGTTGAAATTTCAAAAAGTACTCAAATTGCTCTGCGTAGGGCTTACTGCGTTTGCAACAACGGTAGACAAGGGGCACATGACAGAAGCCCATCAGGATGCACTGGGACTCCTGTGCAGTGCATTCTTTGAAATAAATAATATAAGGAGGAGTGCTATACGCCCAGTCATCAACCCAAAACTTGCATCACTATGGAAGCCGAGCAGCACACAACCGCCTAACCTTTTGTTTGGTGAGGATCTCGCTAAGCGAGTTAAAGAACTGCATGAGGACGCAAAAACCATAGGCCTCATCAAGACAAGTGGCAAACCAGGCAAAAAGGTTTTTCCTTATCGGTGGGGTACCATCACAGACGCCGGGGAAGGGACGGGCCGCTCAGTCTCACACACTCGGAGCTGGCAGCCTGCCACAGGCATGAGGGGAAAGACGAATTTCCCTACAAAGGGCTGGGGGCAACAAGCGCAGTCAGGACATGTGCAGGTGAGAGATTTTGCTCCTAAGGAATACAAATTAAGTGAAACAGATGTTCAAATTGGGGGCACATTACACTTGTTTCTCAAACAATGGCAGGAGATAACATCAGATTCATTTATACTGAGCAGTATATAGTAGCAATGTTACAAAATTTTGAGATTTTAAAATCAAGTCTGCAATCTATCCCATCAGATAAAGCATAAAAAGAAGTTTAATTTGACACCTAATTCACTTTCATATCTTCAGTATTAAAAAAGTTATGGCCATTTTCATACTCGGAAATTAGAAACTTGTTCCCTATTGCTTTTCTATTTGACTTAACACAAAAGTTGTGATCAAGGACAGTCAAAAGCCCATAACTTTCTTAAAAATTAAGAGAACTGAAAGAAATTTTCAGTTATTATAGATTGAAGCATTCTGAAACAAACATGAAACAATCTTACTTGGATGACCTGAAATTAAAGCATATAATTAGTTTATTACCCAATTGTAGCTAATTACAAAATTCAATTACTAGATCTAAACATCTATCCATTTCCAGAAAAAAATAACTTTTTTAAAGCCCAAGTGTCCAAATAACATTCACTCAATAACTCACAATATAACATGATTTTAAAATCTAATTGTCATTAATTTATAGGCCAAATTGAAGGAATTTAGTGTTTAATGCATGTAAATTAATGGGCATTTTAATAGTAAGATTAAACGAGAAACTTACCAGTTTGAAGTTTGATCTTTATTTTATGAGGAGTCGAGTTGAGGGACTACGTGAATAGAAGCCCGTACAGCCGTTGGTGCGTCAATCTTCAAAGCAGCGGAATGAATTCACAGCTAACAATGACCGAAGTATAACGGTAAGATGATAAAACTAGAACTACCAGATGAGATCTATGAGGGTGGGAGCGGAGGGCACGCAGAGATGCCAACCCTAAATTTAGTTCACAGTAACATTTAACCCATTTGTCCGTAACAAATGGGGTTAAATGCATTTCTCTCCGTAACATACTCACCTGGGGTTGTTGCCGGCGGCTATGCGCCTGCGCACTGGTGCAGATCAGCGGGCTGCCGGCGGGCGGGTGCGGCACATGCGCACTTGGCAAGGTTGCCGGCAGGTCTGCGCCTGCGCACTGGGTGGGGGTGGGGGGGAGGCCCGGTGATGGGGCTGCCGCGAGTGGCCGGCTGGCGGCAAGAAAGTGCCGCTGATCGCGCGGGCCGGCGCCGCCCGGGCTCTGGGCCGGGCGTGGCGTGGGTCGAAATGGCGCCAGGCCCGGCAACCCTCCCCCACTGCGCACGCGCGGCCACTGGGGCCCGGCAACCCTCCCCCACTGCGCAGGCGCGGACACTAGGGCCCGGCAAAGTGCCGCTGATCGCGCGGGCTGGCAAACCGGGGACACATGGCGCCGGTGTTCACCACGGGAGGAACACCGGCGCGGCGGTGTTCCGTAACAGCA
Organism: Okamejei kenojei; assembly: GCA_035221665.1. Taxonomy (NCBI): domain Eukaryota; kingdom Metazoa; phylum Chordata; class Chondrichthyes; order Rajiformes; family Rajidae; genus Okamejei; species Okamejei kenojei. The sequence continues at coordinate 44,747,917 of CM069154.1, forward strand.
TGTTTGGCTGCCGGAACACCGTAAAAAGTTTATTTCGCCGGGATAAAATACGGCGCATCCGGGACACTTGAAATCTCTGGGCACGTAGTCCCTCAACTTAACTCCTCATAAAATAAAGATCAAACTTCAAACTGGTAAGTTCTCGTTTAATCTTACTATTTTACTTCGGAGTCACGTGAGTGACTACGTGAAGACTTCAAAGCACTGTGAATTCACGCCGCAGACTCAAATCCGACGTTCACACTGCCTGGATCGACTCAAAAGTCGTTAACAATCAATCATGCATCAGTAATACATTTGTTAAATTAAATAACAGTTTATTTACAAACAAATCATAACAAACCCCTCTAACTCAGGGGAAAAATGTAACAGTACTGACACCAGAATCAGCAAACACCCCGAGCCTTGAAATCGGCTTGTGATAAAACCTCTGAAAAGTTAGCTCACTGGACCATCCTGCGGCCGCGAGGACCTTGAAATCGTTTGCACCGACACCTTACTGTGTGGTTTTTTGTGACTAATAAACAAAGCCAACTCTGTTCCTCTCAGAGGTTTAGTAATCTCAATGTAACGAGATAAATGTGAGACTATACAGAAGCGATCATCTGCAGGGTATGCTGAAAACACAATCTTACATCCTGTCATGCCTCTTTTATTATGTTTAAGCAAATCATAGACATAAAATATAATGGCATCAGCCGACACATGCATTCTATCTAGCCGTAGCTTTTGCAACATTTATACACGTTGAGCTGAAACCAATGCCATAAGCATGACCACCTTCATAGATAATTTGGCTACTGATAGGCTTGTAACCGGAGCCCACTGGCGAAGAGCCATAAAAACCTCACTCACATTCCAAATACCGGCATACCTGGGTTTAGGAGGATTAAAATTGAAAAATTCCCTTCATGAATCGTGAAACTAACGGATGTGTCCCTACTGTATGCAATTCTGCATTCATAGGTAAATAAGAAGACAGAGCACTTCTGGCTGAATTAATCGCACTGTAACTTAATTTTTTGGTCAAAATAAAGAGTTGACAAACTCCAATACATCCGTGATCCCTGCAGTGTGATATACAATATCCTGCTGTAGGCAGAATTGCTCCCACTTCCTTATATAGGTGATATATTGCTGCTGTGTACTATCCCTGCAGGCCGACGTGAGAACATCCACCGTCCGATGAGACAGTCCTCACCCCAGGTATGGCCTCCTTAAAATCTGCAAATTAACAGATCAATATGATCCTATAAAGGATGTTGATCCCCAGTGACTGGATTTACCAGTAGATTTTTAATTCTTGGGCATAAGCATGTAAGGCTCCCTAGCCATTTGTAATACAACGGGAAACCATGCTCGTGTAGGCCAATCTGGCACTACCAATACCCCTGAAGCGGAGTCCTCCTTGATCTTTTGCAAACATCTGCTGATGAGACAGAATGAAGGAAATACATACACAAACATTCCTCCCCCAATGCAGCAAAATGCATCCACTGCTACTGCCCCAGGATCTGGTTACCATGTAACATATCTAGGTAACTGATGATTTAATCGAGATGCAAACAAGTCAATATCTGGCAATGCATACTGATCAATCATTTGGTTAAATACATCCTGATTTAACATCCATTCAATGTTGTCATTAAACTGACGTGACCTCTTCCTGGCAAATAAAGTGCTGAAAGCCAGATATTTTGGTCAATACACCAGCTCCAAATCTGGTTAGCCAGTCTATCACAAGACTGTGACTTAACTCCACCCATGTGGTTTACATATGCCACTGCTGTGGTGTTGTCAATCTGACCTGCACATGCAGATCCCTCCTTGTAGAACAATAAGCTTTGAGCCCAGGTGCCCAACAACTCTAAATAATTAATCCCTCTTAATTGAGGAAGCGATGTCTCATCCACATTCCATCTGCCTCCACAACTAGAAGACATATCTGTTGCACCCCAACTCAGTCTGTAATATCAGTGACGGTGACTCCACCAAACCTTCCTTAAATTTTTTGAAACATGTACTATCCACCATTGTATGTCAGCAATCGCCCCAGCTGACAACTGCATAGGCCTATCAAAAATGGCCCCTTTGTATTCTCAGTGCCTGTTCCTTTGATGGTTGTAATTGTTGATAATGCAGAGGACCATACTGCACAGCTGGAAAGGCTGCAACAACTTCCCAATAAAACTGGCTACTTGTCTAATCGAAGGCCGTTGTTCTCCAACGAGATTAACACAGTCCTCAATTAACTGATTCAATTTATCCCTGGGCAAAGTTACCAACATGTGATTGGAATTCATGGTAAATCCCAGATAATCAATAATTTGGACTGGTGATAATTTAGATTTATCTGGGTGAATAACAAATCCCATTTGTTCAAAAGTGATTTTAACAACTGAAACTGATGATTGAGTTTCAGCATGAGTCTTTCCAACAATCAGAATATCATCTAAATAGGCCATTACCACATGCCCCTGAGCTCTAAGTAATGCTAACACAGGTTTTACCAATTTAGTAAATAACCTAGGAGCTAAAGTTAATCCATTCGGCAATGTCCTGAATTGCCACAGCTCAGTCCTCCAAATAAATTTCAAATATCTTCTATCATCACCATGAATAGACACTGCGTAATACGCATTCTTTAAATCAATGGTTGCCCGTGGCAAAGGTCTCCATTTTGAAATGCCTATAACAAACAAATTTGTTCGATAAATCCAGAATAATTCTACATCTCCCAGTCTTTTTAGATCTGGGAAATATACTTGACAGAAATTGTTGACTTTGATAGACAGAAGGCTCAATTACCCCTTCTTATGTAACAACTGAATCTCTGCTTGAATAAGCACATTTTCCTCATCTGAAAAATAAGTTTATGACTAGGAAAATGTTGATTAGGTAGACTGTCCTTATAGTAAAATCCAATTTTTCACTCCTTCAATACACTAAGTATGAACAAATCTGATGTCAACTGCTGCCATTGTTTGAGAACAATTTTAACCTTCCCCAATTTGAACAGGAACATCAGTTAATTCATCGTCTGTCAATGTTATATTCCTCACCAGCATCTTTCCTTGCGGCCTTGTTGTCCTCGACTTCTTGTAGAGAACCTTTTTTTGCCTTGCTTCCAGCTGGCTTAATGAGGGCCATGGTTATAACAACCTCATAATAGTCTTTGACCCTTTTTGCAAGGTTACCACCAAACAACAGATTTTGTGGTGGTACACTGGTCGGTTTGCACAACTCGCCAAATTCGGGTTAGCACTGGCCTAATAGCGGCCCTCCCGATATTATTAATTTCAAAAATGCATTACAAAGGAGTCCCAGTTCATCCTGGTGTGCTTCAACCATATCATTTGTATCAATAACTTTCACCACAGCTGTAATACCTGCTGACAACAGTTTAAGCACTTTTTTAAAACTTCATCTCCTGGGCCCTAGCAGGCAAACCCATCTATGCAAATTTGGTGATTAACCACCGGTACCTTCAGGAGATCACAATTAACAGGAGCTTTATAGTTCTTTGCTACTTCATCCATAGCTAGCTTTTCCTGTAACTGTTTCTGATGTCACTGATGAGAGCATATACTGAATGGCTTCGGCCAATTCTACATCAATCGCCTTTCCTGCCTCTACACTCAGCAAACTCCTCCCTCACGGAGCTGGAACCTCCTCCTCACAGGCAGGATAGGTCTGCAGCCCTGAAACAGGTGCTGCTAGCACAAGCTCTCCATCAGCCTGGCTTGGGCACCACTCCTCCCCACGGAGCTGGTCCCTGTCGAGCATTCTTTTGAAATAGAATCTCGACGTGGGAGAGCCGTGAGCAAACGGACTCTCCTATGGAGGGTATAACCTCCAGGCCCGACTCATTTACGGGCCACAGAGACTTGCCAGTGGCCTTCCACCCTACTGACAAGCCTCCACTGCCCCCCGGCAGTGGGTCCGCAACCACTGGCTGTGTAGCCAGCACCGGACCAGGTGTACCAGACGGGCCTCCATTCTCAACACTCTCCTGCCACTTTTCCTTTCTACCCCGGAGCGCCTCGCCGACACCTTCTTCCCTTTCTGCAACATTCTCTACCCAAACCGTCGCAGAAATTGAACATGCGGTAAAATTTTTTTTTTTTAAAACCTTACCTCTTTAAACTTGTTTAACGAAGAACTGCAAATGCTGGAGAATCGAGGGTGAAGTATGAAGAAGGGTCTCGACCCGCAACGTCGCCCATCTCCTTCGCTCCTTAGATGCTGCTGCACCCGCCGAATTCTCCAGCTCTTTGAATAACCCGCGGTTTAAACTTACCGCTCGGAGGAGCGCTGCTGCTCCAACCGCCCGACTGCACCAGCGTCTGACGTCATGACGCACCAACGGCTGTACGGGCTTCTATTCACGTAGTCACTCACGTGACTCCGAAGTAAAATCAGCTTGCGAGTGGGATTTTCTGGAACGCGATGGATTGGAACGTTGCAGTTGCGGTGAATTTAAACCCCATATCGGCAGGAAAAATTCTGCCGGTTCGTATGGGGAATAAATCACCGTTTCGCAACATTAAATGTTGATTAAAGTCATCTAAAAAAGCAGGTTTATATGTAAAAATAAACAGCTTTCACTTACCTGTCCGCTACGTAAAATCCGTCCCTGTTGTCGGCGTTCACGGCATTAGGAGCTAATTTTTATTTTACTGCAGCGATGAAATAGTCGGGTGATTCTTTAAAAAAAATTTAACTTACCGGCAGTCGGAACGAATCTTAAGAAAAATCTCGCACTCCGAGAAAAGCTCCAGATGGCAAGGGGAAAACTGCATTTTAACCCCGCCCCCCCTCCCAAAGGCGCCAAAGTCGCGCACACGGCCAGTGACAGAACGGCAGCGCCGCTAAAGGTAAGTTTTGTAGAGGGAGTTAAAATTGAATTTTACCCTACTGTGTGTCCACCCAGTCAGCATGTTCCAAGTCGAAAACTTATATTTTCACAAGAAGAGAATATGCACATACAGGCAGAACTTAACACATTACACAAAAAAGGGGTTATTGAGAAGTCAGTTCATCAAAACCGTCAGTTTGTGTCAAATATTTATAGTGGATGTCTGTCAGGAGTCTATCACCTGCGATGGAGATAGTGAGGTCAAGGAATGGAAGGGAAGTGTCGGAAATGGTCCAGGTGTATTTGAGTGCCGGATGGAAGTTGGTGGTGAATCGGATGAAGTCAGTCAGTTGTGTGTGGGTGCAGGAGATGATGCAGGGAGACGGAGTTGATGAAGTCGGTGATGGTGCTAGAGATGGTGGCCTGGTGCTCGTCAGTGGGGTCATGGTCATCTTCAGGGAATGGGGATTCCCCTCCCCCACCATAGATGAGGCTCACACCAGGGTCTCCTCCATACCCCGTAACACTGCCCTCTCTCCCCATCCCCCCACTCGCAACAAGGGCAGAGTCCCCCTGATCCTCACCTTTCACCCACCAGCCGGCACATACAACACATAGTTCTCCGCCAGTTTCACCTGGACCTCCTCCAACCTCATCTATTGCAACCTCTGCTCTAGATGTCAGCTGGTCTATATCGGTGAGACCAAGCGGAGGCTTAGCGATCGTTTCGCCGACCACCTCCGCTCGGTCTGCATTAACCAACTCGACCTCCCGGTGGCTCAGCACTTCAACTCCCCCTCCCATTCCATATCCGACCTGTCTGTCCTGGGCCTCCTCCACGGCCAGAATGAGCAACACCGCAAATTGGAGGAACAGCACCTCATATTCCGCTTGGGGAGTCTGCATCCTCTTGGCATGAACATCGAATTCTCTCAATTCTGTTAACCTTTGTTGTCTCCTCCCCTTCCTACCTCTCCATCAGCCCTCGGGCTCCTCCTCCTCCTTTTTCCTTTCTTCCCCCTGCCTCCCCCACCCCCCCATCAGTCTGAAGAAGGGTTTCAACCCGAAATGTTGCCCATCTCCTTCGCTCCATAGATGCTGCTGCACCTGCTGAGTTTCTCCAGCATTTGTGTAACCTCGATTTTCCAGTATCTGCAGTTCCTTCTTTAATGCTCTATCTTCTTATTTACCCATGAGTTCAGAGTTGCATTCAGTAAGGACACATCCGTTAGACTCTAGATTTATGAAAGGAGTTTTTAATTCTAATCCTCCTAAACCCAGGTATTCGGGTATTTGGAATGTAAGCGAAGTTCTTATGCTCCTTCGCCAGTGGACTCTTGTTACAAGCCTATCTCTAGCCAAACTAACCATGAAGTTGGTCATGCTTTTGGCGTTGGTAACATTGCAGAAGCTACGGCTAGACAGAATGCAGGTATCTGCAGATGCCATCACTTTTTTTGTTCATGATCTGCTCAAACAGAGTAGAATAGGCATGACAGAATGTAAGATTGTTTTTTCAGCATACCCCACAGATGCTTGCCTGTGTGTAGTGTCATATTTGTCTCATTACGTTGAGGCTACCAGAGTCCTATGAGGATCAGAGTCCGCATTATTTATTAGCTACAAAAAAACACACGATAAGGTGTCGGTGCAAACAATTTCTAGGTGGCTAAAGCAGGTTCCGGGAAGTGCTGGGATTGATACTGATAAATTCAAATCTCATTCCACCAGGGCGGCATCAACTTCCGCGGCCAGGGCGATGGACGTGCCAATAGACCATATCCTCGCTGCCGCAGGGTGGTCCAGTGAGCTGACCTTCCAGAAATTCTATCATACGTCGATTGCGAGGCTGGGGGTATTTGCTGAGCCTGTTTTGAGTTCTTTTATAAAGTTTCACATTGAGATAGAGGGGTTGCTATTGTTTTTCTTTGTAAATAAACCGTTAATTCATTTAAACAATGTTAGGATTGATGCATTATTGATTATTCAATGATTTGAGTCAATCAATGCAGTGAAAACGTGTAAGAAAGTCCAATCTCGGATTCCCCCTTAACCCGGGTCTGCGGCATGAAATAACAGAGCTTTGAAATCGTCACGTAGTCACTCACGTGATTAAACGAGAACATACCAGTTTGAAGTTTGATCTTTATTTTGTGAGGAGTTCCGATGAAGGACTACGTGCCCTCTGCTCCCAACCCTCATAAATATATTCTGGTAGTTCTAGTCTTCTATTATCTTACTAATATACTTCAGTCACTATTACCTGTGATTTCACTCCGCTGCTTTGATGATTGACGCACATGCGGCTGGACGGGTTCTTCACGAAGTCCCTCATCATAATTCCTCATAAAATAAAGATCAAACATCCAACTGGTAAGTTCTCATTTAATCTTACTATTATATTAACCAGACGTCTCAAGTTGTTGAACGAGTGTCTCTTGGGTATAACATTTGAAGGGAACCTTTTGTTTTAGAATGTATTAATTTATTACTATGCTTACTTAGTCTTCCTTGCCAAACTGGGATTTAGCTAATCTTTATTTTCTGATATGTTTAGCAGAGCAATTGCTCTATATGGTCCCGGCTCTTCGAGATCTTTATCTTTTTTGGGTATCAGTGTGATAGTTGATTCGGCTAAAGTTTGTGGTAGCGTCTGTTCTTTAAATGCGTAAATAATGCAAAAACGGGATTACTTGTAAAACGCGGGGAGATTAAATCATAATTTTTTTTAATAAAATTAATTACTAAACCCGTCTGGGTCTGGCGTTTTACCATTCTTCAATGAGTTAATAGTCACTTCAATTTATTTTATTGTGATCTGCGCTCCTAATTTTTCACGTTCCGCCACGTTAAGTGACGGAAGATTACAATTGGTGAGGAAGTTTTTAATTTTTATTGTTTCTACTGAAGTTTTAGATGTGTATAAATGTTGATAAAATTGTACAAATCTTTTGTTAATATCTTTAGGGAGTGTAAACAATTCACCTTGTTCTGATCTAATTTTTTGAATAGTATGATCTTTTTCCATTTTTCTCAACTAACGTGCCAGAAGTTTATGCGATTTGTCGCCGAATTCAAAAATGTTCTGTTTAGTAATTTGAAATAGCCTGATAACTCTTGCGGAGAGAATTTGATTTAACTTAAATTTTAATACTGCTATCTTATTATGTTTATCCATAGAAGGATCTATATAGCATTTTCTGAATCCAGCTGTCTGATCTGTTCTTCTAATTCCAGTTATTCAGTCCTGTTCTTTTTATTTTAATATGCTTGATATGAGATAATAGAACCTCTAATAAAGGCCTTAAAAGATTCTCATAATAACGAAGCCGAAATACCCAGTGTATAAATTGTCTCATAAAACAATTCCATCTGTTGCTTTAGATATTCACAGCAAAGTGGGTCAGTTAATATTTGAGGATTAAATCTCCAGAACATTTTTTATTGTACATTCCTTCTAGTTTTAGGTAGAAGGTTAGAGGAGAATTATTGGAAATAAGATTATTATGATATTTGGGATTTGTTGTAAAACGTATTAATTTTGTGTCCACCAGAAAATAATCAATACGTGTACACATTTTATGCACGGATGAATAGAAGGAATATTCTCTTCTGGATGGATTTGCAATCCTTCATATGTCTGTTATATTTGTATTTTTTAAATACGTGTTTAGGAGTTCGCTAGATTTTGATTTTGTATTATATCTCCTTTGTTGTGACGATTTATCCAGATATTGATCTAGAACACAATTGAAGTCTCTTCCAATTATCAGATTTTGCTGGGTAGAATCTGAGATTATATTAATTATTTTATTTAAAAATTGTGGGTTATCAAAGTTGGGAGCGTAGATATTCACCATAGTAAGTGGGGTGGAATATATCTCCCCAGATACCATGATGTACCTACCCTCCTTATCTGCTATAGTGGTTTTATGTTTAAATGGTATACCTTTACGAATTATAATTGCAAGTACCTCTAGCTTTGGAGAGAAAGGTAGAGTGATATAATTGGTCAATCCAGTTAGCCTTCAGCCTGTTATGCGCTCGATCCTCAAGGTGTGTCTCCTGTAAAAATATTATATCAGCATTAATCGATTTCAAATGGGCTAGAACCTTACCCCTTTTAATTGGCTCATTAGCGCCCCTAATATTCCAGCTACAAAATGTAATTCCTCCAATTTTCTTCAAAGGATCATCTTGCATTAGAGCTTAGATGGTTTCCCTTGTTTCAGATGGGGCAACACAATATTTAAAATCAACCTTTTGGTTACTGGGTGGGTGAGCCCAATTTCAAGGCCCTGCAGGTATTCCCGAGAAAAAGTGCCTTAAGAAGAGTAAGTAAGGAGTGCTAAATAGACAAAATAATTTAAAAAAAAACATCAAAAGTCACAGCATTTAAAGATACTGTGCGTGTAACCCACCTGCTGGTGGGATATTTCTTGTGAGCTTCTGTGGATGTTAATTTCAGTTAGCTCCACCCCTTGCAGAGTAATGCAAAAAAAAGGGACTGAGCAACATATAATGTAACAAAGAAAAAATGGAGAACAATCCGTAAATAATTTCATCTGAGAGAGTTAGAATTCTTCTTACAGCATACATCTAAGTGAGTATTTACTAGTTAAATTGAAATATAGAAATGTAAAAATTCTTAACTTGCGTGTTGAAATTAGTACGTTAAATACATAGTCGGTTTAAAATCGTCAGGCATAAAGGAATTAACTAGAACCTCCAGCAGTTCCGCTGGCAGAGCGAGGTCTCTCTCCCTCTCCTCCCTTCTCAAATCCCCCTCCAAATAACATACTGTAATTCTCACCGTCTCACACTTCCTTCCTCTGATCGGATGGTTATAAACCACCTTTTGGATACAAACAGATTCTTTAACCGTAACTTAGAATTAGTAAATCTCATGACTATTCAGTATTAAATTAAAATAGACGGCTTAAAGTTAATAATATTAGGAGTCCCTGACTCAAGCTTAATAATAACAGTAAGTCAAATAAATTTTCTTGATTACTGTTTGATAATTGGAAAAAAATTAATATTAAAATTCTGGAAGGGAACATTATCCCCCACAATCAAAATGTGGACTGTGGAAATGTCGGAGATGTTGCATTTGGAGAGAATTAGGTGTGTCCTAATGGACAAATATGAACTTTTTGAACAAATATGGTCTCCATTTATTGATTACTTAAAGGGGTAGCTGAGCTCAGCACCGTAACTCAATAAGTACACTGGTGTAGGATTAGATGAAAAAAGTATTGGAATCTGTATACATTTCTCAAGAGATATTGTTATATGAAACTGTTCCATTCAATGTAAAGATTCTTTTATTTAATTTTTAATTATATAATAATTGTTTTTATTTTATTTATTTTTTCTTGTTTATCTTTTCGTTTTTACTTTTTATGGTTTTATTATATAATCATTATTATTCAATCACAACGTCTTGATTAATGATTTACACTTTTACTCTTTTTTCCACTCCCTTACCTTCCCAAAAGAAGTCAAAAATAGTAGCATATATAAATTATCCCATAATATCTGTACAACTTTTGTGATAAGTCTGATCTGTATTTGAAGTGCTGTTGTACATTAGATAATATGCAATGCTTCTAATAAAAATATTAAACAAAAATTAAAAAAATACACGGCTTAGTACTTTTGTTAGTATATTATATATTTATTATAGGTTTAAATTGTGTTTGTAGCTGAATTGTTCAGGGAGACCTTGATCAATCTCACTGGACGTCTCCCACAGATCCTCCTCTTTTTTCCCCACACATCCCATTTCTATCTCCGATAGGTTAGTCCAGCTTTAATCGCCTGTTAGCCTGTCGGCCATCTTATACGAACATTATTACACATTTTTTTTGAAAAACACATTATATCACTCTACCCCCTTATAAATACAAATAAAAGGGGTAAATTAAACACACAATATAACAAGCTAGGTAAATAAAGCACAGCCCTGCTAGTAATCAGTTAAAGTCAATGCATTTTCATACAGAGCTTTGCCAAATGTTACTTATCTACTTGTCCTTTGCTATACCCTTTGCTATGTCTTGCGCATATTTAAATGCATCTGGGTCGAAGAAACACTCTGATTCTCTGTATGTGACCCTTAGTTTGGCTGGATACCTTAGTCCATATCTTAAGCCTGGTATGTCTCTGAGGATAACACGCGACTTGGTGAAAAGTGCTCTCTTCCTTACAACATCTGCTGGATAATCTCTGAAGATTCTTATGTTGTCTCCTTCAAACATCAGGTTTCTTGTACTTGCAACTTTCTTCATGATGTCTTCAAGAACTGATGGGTGGAGTAGTTTCAGAATAAGTTGTCTTGGTGGAGCTCTAGCTCCTGGTCTGGCTCTCTGAGCTCGATGTGCCCGATCAATTTTGGGTCTCTCAGGCAGCTTAAGTACCTGTTGGAGTAAGTCAGCAGTAAAGTCCTGAAAATCTTTTCCATCTTCCTCCCCTTCCTTCACCCCAACAATTCTTAGATTTTGGCGTTGAGAATAACCTTCGAGGTCTAGGCATTTTTCGGTCATTCTGACCAGTTGCCAGAGACACGGTCGAGTTCTTTCTTCAGTCTTAAAGTTGTCTGAGAGATATCCGCAGTTGCAGTCTCCAGTTCTCTGATGGCGTTGCCTTGTTTCTTTGAGGTGAGAAGGATGGTTCCAGCATACTACTGATATCCCCTTCGACCCTTTTAATTTCTCTTTTCAAAGAGGAGTTCACCTCCTCAATTCGAGCTTATAGAATGTCAATTTTTTCCACAGATTTGTTTTTCCAGCATTGAGTTGAACATCAAGTTTTGTTTCTAAGTTTCCAAGCTTTTCAGCCAGCACATCTCTAAAGTCATTTACCATAGCCAATCTTAGAGCTTGATCATGTTCTTGCTCTTCCATGGTAGAAATAAGTCTTTCTTCCTCAGAATCTTGAAACGTTTCTTCACCTTCCTCTTGTAGAATCTGCCTTCAAGTTCTGTGTCTAACCAGAGGTGGTGTAGGACGATTCCTTTAGTAAGCCCTTCTTTTCATTTAAAACACCGGTATCCAGTCGGTATCATGTCGATTTCTAATTACGTCACTTACGCGACGTCGGGCATCTGCCGGTGTTTTTCCTTCAATCCCTTTTTATTTTCCAGGTATTTTAACGCATTTTAACGCGTTTTTCAGGAGCGGAGCTAAATGGAGTGCCTCTTACTACTCCATGGCGCCACAGGAAGTCTTTTTTTCAGAAGAAGCTAGCTTTTAACACGGCATTGACTTGTTTGTCAAATTTCAATGCTGAGTCAAATATCACGCCAAGGTTTTTGACGTGAGGTTTGAGTAATGGGGTAAGGCTTCCAAGGCTGCCTGCTATCATTTTGATTGAGTCCGAAGGGCCGAGAAGGATGATCTCAGAATTACTCCTGCTTAGTTGGAAAAAGTTCTGGCCCATCCAACACTTTATAACCTTGAGGCAATGGATAAGGTTAAGTAGATTTGATCGGTTGTTGGGCTTTAGGGGAGATAGAGTTGTGTATCGTCTGCATAGCAATGGAAGGAAATGCCGTGCCTTTGAATGACTTGACCTGACGGGAGCATATAAGGGAGAAGAGAATGGGGCCAAGGACGGAACCTTGTGGAACCCAGCAGCAGAGGCTAGCTGGGGAGGAGAAAGAGTTGCCTATGATAGTAGAGAAACTCCTACCTTTAAGGTAGGAGATGAACCAGCTCAGGGCAGTGCCATCAATACCAACCCCGTACCGGAGACGGTCAATTAGGATGGTGTGGTCAAAAGTATCAAATGCTGCGCTGAGGTCAAGAAGGAGCAGGATGGCACATTACCGGAGTCAATGGTGTGAAGTGGGTCGTTATGTACCTACAACAAGGCAGACTCTGGTGTGGTGGGCCATGAAACGTGATTGGAAAGTTTCCAAGATAGTATTTTGGTGAAGGTAAGGCATAAGTTGACTTAAATTACTACTGTTTGCACTTGCAATAGAACCACTAGCAAAATCTGTGAGATCACACCCTGAAATATATGGGTATGAAACTAAGGAAACTGAAAATAAAATCTCTTTGTACGCAGATGATGTATTACTTTATATCACAAAACCAGAAATTAGTATCCCTAACTTGTTAGATTTAATAACTCTATTTGGATCGTTTTCAGGATATAGAATTAATTGGAATAAAAGTGAACATGCCAATAATGGAAAATAACTTACATATATTACAACAATATCCTTTTAAGATTGCAAATGAAAAAATTAAATATCTTGGAATTTATGTATCAAAAAGATATAATTCTTTATTTAAATCTATTGATTTTTTAAGAATTTACCCTTATTGAATAAATTATTTAAGAATATTCAATATTGGAAAACATTACCTATTTCAATGCTAGGTAAGATTAATGCGATAAAAATGATTTTTCTTCCACAATTACTATATTTGTTTCAAATGATCCCGATATATATTCCTAAAAAATTTTTTAAGAAAGTGGACTCTATGGTTACCAATTTTATTTGGGATTATAAGAATCATAGAATAACTAAAAAGCATCTATGTACATCAAAAATAAATGGTGGCTTTGCATTGCCTAATTTTATGTTTTATTATTGGGCAGTTAATATAAAAAATATGAATTTCTGGTTGGGAGAACTAGATAAACAACCAAATTGGTTAAAAATGGAAAAAGAAGACTGTTTACCTTTTGAAATTAGTTCGATTTTATTTGCTAATACTACAATACATAAGAAAACTTATAGAGAGACTTATAATAGAAAGTGGAATACGTATTTGGAAACAATTAAAAAAAAACATTAAAATTACAGAATGCACCACTAGCTCTTCCAATAGTAAACAATATTTATTTTAAACCTTCATTGATGGATAAAGGTTTCTTAAAATGGAAGAACTATGGAATAAATAAGATTGGTGATCTCTACAGGGAAAATTTATTTCTCTCATTTCAGTAACTACAACAAAATTCTGGATTACATTTTAAAGAATATTTTTGATATCTACAAATTAGAGATTATGTTAAATCAAATACACTTGATTTTAGGAATAGAAAGACAGAAATTTTAGATGAATGTTTAAATAAACATCCGAATACAGAAAAATTAATATCATATATTTATAATATTTTATTGGAAAATGATTTACCAAATACGGATAAAGCATGGGAAATTGAACTAGGTCAAGTAATCAGTAGAGAAGTTTGGAATGAAAGTTTACAACATATACACCATTGTTCATTAAATGCTAGACACTCCTTGATACAATTTAAAGTAATACATAGATTACATCCCTCAAAGTCCAAATTAAATAAAGTTTTCTCAAATGTGTCCGCAATATGTGATAAGTGTCAACAATTAGAAGCTAATTTAACGCATTCATTCACAAAATGTATAAAAATTACTAATTTTTGGATAGAAATTTTTATGATAATCTCAATTGTAGTTAATGCAAAATTAATTCCAGACTCAAAACTAATCATATTTGGAATACTAGAAACAAATCAGATATTAACAACACAACAAATAATTTTTATTGGTTATAGTTTAATAATTGGTAAAAAATTAATACTAAGATTTTGGAATCCTATTTCCAGTGGATTACAGAAATGTCAGAGACACTTCACCTTAAGACTTGTCCAATTTCTTGAATATTTAAAGGGTTAAATGGTCCGATCAGATCATGAATATATCTCCAATGAAGAATATCTTGTTTAATATTCCACTAAATTAGTATCTTTTTTTTCTCTTTTTCGTTTTATTATCTATTATTTCCTACTGTTATAAATTGAAAAAATTATAGAAGTACAAATAAGAAAAATACGATAATAATTTATTTTGTTTCTCTTGATTTTTATTATTTCTTCTTTTTTGTTTGTTTATTTTTGTTAGAAGTACAGTAGTCTGGTACTTACCTAATACATAAATACATAGTATAACTTCATATTTTAGTTCATAATAAAAAAACAGTGAGAGAAAAAAGAAATTAGACAAGCGGAGAAACAGAAAACAAAAAAAAAAATAAAGGACAGAGGTGAGAAGTTAAAAGATTAAAAAAAAAGAGAGATTAGGGGAGATCTACCTATCTCATATTTTTGCCCATCCGAACATTTAATTTCTAAGGTTATGTTATAATATAAAGTTGATAAGTCGAGACCCGAAACGTATGCTGCTGCACCCGCTGAGTTTCTCCATTTTTGTGTACCCTTGATTCTCCAGCATCTGCAGTTCCTTCTTTAAAACTCTTTAAGAATTGGTCTACCTAATTTCTTCAAGATGTAGCGTTTCATGTTTGAGAATCCACATTTTGATTGTTGGCGTAATTTAAGTCGCTCAATAATTAAGGAAAAGCTGATCCAAAGATAATCAATTCAGTATCAATTTTGTGTTAAATAGTTTTGTAAAAATTCTTCCAAAATGTCTCTTTGTCGTAGATGTTTGCAGTAAATAATATAATCTATGTAAAATTTTACAATAAAATTAGGTTATGTCTTACTTCATTGAACATTTGTTTACATATAATGAATTTTTATCCCATCTATCGTTCGGAATTTTTATCAATAACTCTTGTTCCCAGTCTCTTCTAATTGCCTCTGTCGTTGGTGTTTCTATATTTAGAATTATATTATATAAGTAAGATATTAAATTGCTTGATTCTGTGTTTCTATTCATTACTTCCTCCAGTAGATCTGGGGTTAAAGTTTGATATCCTTGTATATACTTTTTCAAATAATCTTGAATTTGAAGGTATTTGAAATAATTATTACTTTTCAAATTATATTTTAGTTGTAATTGTTGGAATGATAAAAGTTTTCCCATTTCATACATATCTCCCATCATTTTAATTCCTATTCTTTCCCAATGGGTAAACGTTTTATCAATAATGGATGGTTTGAATGAGGGATTTTACTTCGGAGTCACGTGAGTGACCATGTGAAGAAGCCCCGCCTGGCGCTAGAACGGCATTACGTCGACGCTGACGGCAGAAGCAAGAGCTGCAGTGCGCAGCTTCCTCGCAGCGGCCGGAACGGACCCGCAGGTAAGTGCAAGGAAAAATATAGGGGACGTTCTAAAAAAAGACGTTACGCTGGTAGAACCAGCAAAAGTGAAAGTAAAAAGTCAAAAATCAGAGTCACGCTGGCGTACTGATCTAGCCTAGATAATAAAAAATTAAAAATGGAGAAGTCTCAAAGAAATATTTCGCGGGTAAAAAGATCGTCCCGGGGAGAAGCTAAAGAGTCGGGACAAGAGATTAGTGCGGATCCGGTTCCGATACCGGTGGCCGCTGATTCACCCGTTAGTGAGACTATAATTTCTCCAGAAATACAAACCACGGAGGAAAATGTTCCTAGAAAAAGTAAACAGAAATCCGTGAGGCCCGTGGTTTCTGATGATGACTCTGATAATGAAAGTCCTCCGGATAATAAAGCTATATGGCTTAAAATGGAACATATGGAGAGAGTGCTCCAAAATATTATGAGACAAGAGTCAAAGTACCCAGAAATTTCCCAAAATGACCCCGAGGGGTTTGAATATCCAGAATATGGCTATGTGCCAAATTAGGAATTTGAAACTCCAGACCCAGGAATAAGGGTGGAGGAAGTCTCATTGGATGAAATTCCAGGTGTATCAGGGCTGCAAAAGTCAGACCCTGCAAGTGGTGATGTGGATTATGAGTGCACACCACAAATAAAAGAAGAGGCCATTTGTGCCTGATATGGCAAAAGATTTTGCTATACCTGAAGGAAGTGGTGAGGCTATGGAAGAAAACCTAGCTGCCAGTATTAATTATATGGTATCTCACCAACTTCAAGATTCTGTGATGGTTGAAACAGCAGAATTATATAAAACACCGGAAAATTGCACCTCATTAAAGGTACCTATGGTTAATCCGTCTATATGGACACCTATTATCCCAGGCTCTTCACAAAGCTGTTGAAACCAGCTTTAGCGCAATTAAGAGCACAAAAGCACATCATTATGGCTTATCTGGATGACATTTTAATTATCAGTAATAATCAGGAATCAGCTGGAAAATCAGTTTCAGCAACTAAAACTTTATTTGAGAAATTAGGTTTCTTGATTCGTCCAATTAAGTCCCAGCTGCAGCCAGCACAGTCAATTAACTATTTAGGGTTTGTGATTAACTCGGTTACTATGTTAGTAACTTTGCCAACGGATAAGATTGATGATATTTTAACGGTATGTAGGGACCTCATTCACAAACCTTATCCCTCCATCCGAGAAGTAACGAAGGTTATTGGTAAACTAGTAGCAGCATTTCCTGCAGTAGAATTTGGTCCATTACATTACCAAAACCTTCAAAGGGACAAAATAAGAGCTCTAAAAAAGCGAACAGGCCATTTTGATAGGCCTATGCAATTAACAAAAGAAGCTTTATTGGAATTGCAATGGTGGATTGAAAATGTCCCACAAGCTGCTAAAAACATTTTAATACAGCAGCCTGAAGTATTTTTACAAACAGATGCAAGTGCTCTCGGATGGGGGGCGACAGATACATTTACCAGTTGTGGGGGCAGATGGACTGTCCAAGAGGAAATGTTTCTCCAAACATATGGTATAAATTTAGAATTATTTGGGGGCATTTTATGGATTAAAAGCCTATTGTTCTACAAAAAAGAATCTGCATGTACTGATACAATTAGACAATAAAACAGCTGTTGCATATATTAATCACATGGGTGGAGTCAGATTGGTAAAATGTGATTGTCTGGTCAATCAGATATGGCAGTGGTGTATTAAGCACCAAATTTGGATTTCAGCAAATTATATCCCAGGTAAACACAATGTGGTGGCAGACAACAGATCAAGGGTGTTTAAAGACAACACAGAATGGATGTTGAACCCAGTAGTTTTCAGTAAAATTGTGATTCAATATGGGTTACCAGACATTGATCTGTTTGCATCAAAATTAAATCATCAATTGCCTAAATATGTGTCTTGGGAACCAGATCCAGATGCAGTAGCAGTAGATGCTTTTTCACTACATTGGGGGAATATGTTCTTTTATGCTTTCCCTCTGTTTGCTCTGGTTCAGCAATGTCTGAAGAAAATAGAACAAGATTCTGCCACAGGATTATTGGTGATTCCAAATTGGCCGACACAACCATGGTTCCCGTTGATGTTAAACATGATTAAAGAATGTCAATTCCTAGCAGCAGTGATTTGTTAATAAAACCAGTAACCAAAGAAATTCATCCATTACATGCTTATATGAATTTGTTAATCTGCAGGTTTTGACCAGACCACTACAAGAGCTTGGATTGTCGGATAGAACTATGGATGTTATAGTCGCATCATGGCGAGATAGCACTCAGAGACAATATATGACACATATAAAGAAATGGGAAGTTTTTTGTAGACAATCAAATATATCTTATCATACTGTAAACATTTCAAATATATTGGAGTTCCTTGCTGAGTTGCATTTTGAGCAGCACTTAAGTTATAGTGCCATTAATAGTGCGTGTAGTGCTTTATCATCCTATTTAGGACAAATTTCTGATCAAAAATCAATTGGATCACATCCATTAATATCCAGATTTATGAAAGGAATCTTTAACAAAAATCCACCCAAACCAAGATATACAGAAATTTGGGATCTGAGCATTGTACTTACTTTACTTAGGCAATGGACTCCAATCGAAGTTATATCATTGGAAAAGTTAACATTTAAATTAGTAATGTTAACCATATAACCATATAACAATTACAGCACGGAAACAGGCCCTCTCGGCCCTTCCAGTCCGTGCCGACCATTTGTTTTCCCCTAGTCCCATCTACCTGCACTCAGACCATACCCCCATTCCCTTCACGTCCATATACCTATCCACTTTACTCTTAAATGTTAAAATCAATCCTGCCTCCACCACTTCTGCTGGAAGCTCATTTCACACAGCCACCACGCTCTGAGTAAAGAAGTTCCCCCTGACGTTACCCCGAAACCTCTGTCCCTTAATTCTCATGTCATGCCCTCTTGTTTGAATCTTCCCTACCCTCAATGGGAAAAACGTATCCACGTCAACTCTGTCTATCCCTTTCATAATTTTAAAGACCTCAATCAAGTCCCCCCTTAACCTTCTGCGCTCCAAAGAATAAAGACCTAACTTGTTCAACCTTTCTCTGTAACATAGTTGCTGGAACCCTGGCAACATTCTAGTAAATCTCCTCTGTACTCTCTCTATTTTGTTGACATCCTTCCTATAACTAGGCGACCAAAATTGTACACCATACTCCAGAATTGGTCTTACCAATGCCTTGTACAATTTTAACATTACTTCCCTACTCCTATATTCAATGCTCTGATTTATAAAGGCCAGCACACCAAAGGCTTTCTTTACCACCCTATCTACATGCGATTCCACCTTCAGGGAACTATGCACAGTTATTCCTAGATCCCTCTGTTCCACAGCATTCCTCAATTCCCTACCATTTACCATGTACGTCCTATTTTGATTTGTCCTGCCAAGATGTAGCACTTCACACTTATCAGCATTAAACTCCATCTGCCATCTTTCAGCCCACTTTTCCAAATGGCCCAAATCTCTCTGTAGACTTTGAGAATCTACTTCATTATCCACAACACCACCTATCTTAGTATCATCTGCATACTTACTTATCCAATTTTGCACCCCATCATCCAGATCATTGATGTACATGACAAACAACAGTGGACCCAACACAGATCCCTGAGGCACCCCACTGGTCACCGGCTTCCAACCTGACAAACAGCCATCCACCATTACTCTCTGACATCTCCCATTCAGCCACTGTTGAATCCATCTTGCTACTCCGCCATTAACACCCAAAGATTGAACCTTCTGAACCAACCTTCCATGGGGAACCTTGTCAAAGGCCTTACTGAAATCCATATAGACAACATCCACTGCTTTACCCTCATCAATTTCCCTAGTTACCGCTTCAAAAAATTCAAGAAGGTTTGTCAAACATGACCTTCCAGGCACAAATCCATGTTGACTGTTCCTGATCAGACCCTGTTTATCCAGATGCTTATATATATTATCTCTAAGTATACTTTCCATTAATTTGCCCACCACTGACGTCAAACTAATAGGTCTATAATTGCTAGGTTTATTCTTTGAACCCTTTTTAAACAATGGAACAACATGCGCAGTACGCCAATCCTCCGGCACTATTCCCGTTTCTAATGACATTTGAAATATTTCTGTCATAGCTCCTGCTATTTCTACACTAACTTCCCTCAATGTCCTAGGGAATATCCTGTCAGGACCTGGAGACTTATCCACCTTTATATTTTTCAAAAGTGTCAGTACTTCCTCCTCTTTGAATCTCATAGTTTCCATAGCTACTCTACTTTTTTTCCCTTACCTCACAGAGTTCAATATCCTTCTCCTTGGTGAATACCGAAGAAAAGAAATTGTTCAATATCTCCCCCATCTCTTTTGGCTCTGCAGATAGCTGTCCATTCTGGTTCTCTAATGGTCCAATTTTATCCCTCGTTATCCTTTTGCTATTAATATAGCTGTAGAAACCCTTTGGATTTACTTTCACCTTTCTTGCCAAAGCAACCTCATATCTTCTTTTAGCCTTCCTAATTTCTTTCTTAAGATTCTTTTTACATTCTTTATACTCCTCTAGCACCTCATTTACTCCATGCCTCCTATAATTATTGTAGATATCTCTCTTTTTTCTAAACAAGTGACTAATTTCCCTTGAAAACCATGGCTCTTTAATTTCCCCTAACAGGGACATAAACTGTAACAATTTCCCCTTTAAATGTCCTCCATTGTACATCCTTCCCACAAAGTGTTCCCGAAAGTTAGCTGGTCCATAATTATATTGAAACTCACTAACCTCCGTCACCTGTCCTGCCTCATTTCCTAACAGGAGGTCCAGCACTGCCCCTTCTCTGGTCAGTACCTCTATGTACTGCTGCAAAAAACTATCCTGCACACATTTTACAAACTCCAAACCATCCAGCCCATTTACAGAATGTGTTTCCCAGTCTATTTTTGGGAAATTGAAATCTCCCACAATCACTACCTTGTGCTTACTACTAATATCTGCTATCTCCTTACATATTTGCTCTTCCAATTCTCGCTCCCCATTTGGCGGTCTATAGTACACCCCTAAAAGTGTTGCTACACCGTTCCCACTTCTCAGTTCCACCCAAATAGCCTCCCTAGACGAACCCTCTAATCTATCCTGCCAAAGCACTGCTGTAATGTCCTCTCTGACAAGCAATGCAACACCTCCACCTCTGGTCCCTCCAATTCTATCACCCCGGAAGCAACGAAATCCTGGAATATTTAGTTTCCAATCACAGCCGTCCTGCAACCATGTTTCACTGATTGCCACAACATCATATTTCCAGGTGTCAATCCAGGCTCTAAGTTCATCCACCTTACTTACAATGATCCTAGCATTAAAATATGCACATTTTATAAACCCACCATCCTTTATCCTCTGTCTATTATCTTTTTCATCTTTCTCACCTACATTTTGGGTCCGAGTGCTTCCCTTCTCTGCCTCTTGCCCCACACCCTGTCCCCTAGCCCCCTCTACCTGAGTCCCTCCCCCCAGCCTTTCTAGTTTAAAGTCTCCCCAGTAGCAAATCTCCCTGCCAGGATATTGGTCCCCTTCGGGTTCAAGTGCAACCCGTCCTCTGCGTACAGATCATGCCTTCCCCAAAAGAGGTCCCAGTGATCAATAAACCTGAATCCCTGCCCACTGCACCAGTCCCTCAGCCACGCATTTAGCCTCCACTTCATTTCATTCCTACTCTCACTGTCACGCGGCACAGGCAGTAATCCTGAAATCGTTACCCTTTTGGTCCTTCTCTTTAACTTTCCCCCCAACTCCCTAAATTCTCCCTTCAGGACCTCATCACTTTTTCTGCCTGTCATTGGTACCTATGTGTACCACAACATCAGGCTCCTCTCCCTCCCTTATCAGAATCTTTTGGACACGTTCTGACACATGCGAGACCCTGGCACCAGGGAGGCAAACTACCATCCGGGTCTCCCGACTGCGTCCACAGAATCGCCTATCCGACCCCCTAACTATAGAGTCCCCTATTACAATTGCCCTCCTCTTTTTGCTACCCTTCTGAGCATCAGGGCCGGTCTCTGTGCCGGAGGCCCGGCCGCTGTTGTTGCCCCCAGCTAGGCTGTCCCCTCCAATCGTACTCCAAACCCGAGTACCTATTTTCCAGTTGTACGGTCACAGGGGTACTCTCTAGCCCCTGCCTCTGCCCCTTGCCCTTCCTAACCGTGACCCACTTGTCTGCCTCCTGTGGTCTGGGAGTGACTACCTCCCTGTAGCTCCTCTCTATGACCTCCTCACTCTCCCTGACCAGACGGGGTAGCTGTAGAAACCCTTTGGGTTTACTTTCACCTTTCTTGCCAAAGCAACCTCATATCTTCTTTTAGCCTTCCTAATTTATTTCTTAAGATTCTTTTTACATTCTTTATACTCCTCTAGCACCTCATTTACTCCATGCCTCCTATAATTATTGTAGATATCTCTCTTTTTTCGAAACAAGTGTCGATTTCCCTTGAAAACCATGGCTCTTTCCAATTTTTACTATTTCCTTTCAACCTAACAGGGACATAAAGATTCTGTACTCTTACAATTTCCCCTTTAAATGTCCTCCATTTCTCTTCTACATCCTTCCCATGAAACAAAGTGTCCCAATTCACTCCTTTAAAATCCTTACGCATTCCCTCAAAGTTAGCCTTTCTCCAATCAAAAATCTCCACCCTAGGTCCAGTTCTGACTCTCTCCATAATTATATTGAAACTAATGGTATTGTGATCTAATACCATTACTAATTGGTAATGTTAATGGCATTAGTATCAGCACAAAGGGTGCAAACATTACAAATGCTACGTTTAGATTGTATGCATGTGGCTTCAGATAACATTGTGTTTTACGTTTACGATCTGATCAAACAAAGCAGACCAGGGAGAACTGGAGCAAAGGTAATGTTTCAAGCTTACCCTATTGATCCAACGTTGTGTGTAGTTAGACATTTGACTCAATATATAAAAGTTACCAAAACTCTTCGAGGTGATGAAAAAGCGTTAATGATTACGCATAAGAAACCACACACAAAAGCTTCAGTACAAACAATTTCAAGGTGGTTAAAACAGGTGTTACTTTTAGCAGGAGGAGACACTGATGTGTTCAAATCTCCACCAGGGCAGCAGCTACATCCGCGGCGAAGTTACAGGACGTACCACTCGAACACATTTTAGAAATCGCAGGGTGGTGTAAAGAAGAAACTTTTTCAAAGTTCTACAATAAACCTGTTCGCACAATGACAGGCTTTGGACAGGCGGTGTTGGGTTCACTATAATCACCTGCTTTGTTTCACTATCGATTGATATTATCAATTATGTTATCACTTGTATCTTTTATCACTTTGTAATGATTCTCCCCAGATGTAAAAAAGGGGGTTATTATATGTTCTTTTATCATTAAAAGATTTATGAAAAGAACAAAAAACTGATCTGGTAAAATGTTATTTACTCATGTATGTGTTGACCTAGCCGGACTGTCGTATGGAATGACTCTACGACATGAAAAACACAGAAGCTTCAAAATCTTCACGTAGTCACTCACGTGACTCCGAAGTAAAATAGTAAGATTAAACGAGAACTTACCAGTTCGAAGTTTGATTGTTATTTTATGAGGAGTAACGATGAGGGATTACGTGCCCTCCACTCCCCACCCTCATAAACTAAATGATCATCTGGTAGTTCTAAATCTATGATGAGCCTTACTATCTTACTCCGGCTATTATATTCTGTGTTTTTCATGCCGATGCTTTGAAGTATGCCGTTCTAGCGCCAGGCGGGGCTTCTTCACGTAATCCCTCATCGTTACTCCTCATAAAATAACGATCAAACTTCGAACTGGTAAGTTCTCGTTTAATCTTATTATTATTAGCTATTGGAGAAAGAAGCGATAATTTTCTTAATTTTAAAGTTAATTTTATTTGTTTCCAAATTCGTATTATACTATGAATAATTGGATTCTTCTTGTATATTACATTGTTCAGTTTTATCGGAGAAAGAAGGATTGCTCCTATATTATAAGGGGAACAATCCTCTTTCTCCATTCCTATCCAATCTACCTGTTGGGCAGAACTGTTCAACCAGTAGATTATATTTTTAATATTCACTGCCCAATAATAATACAATGTTAGGGAGTGTCAGTCCCCCTGATTCTTTAGATTTACACAAGTGTTTTTTTTTTAAATTCTGTGTGATTTATAATCCCATATAAGTTTATATATCAGAATCTAATTTTTTGAAGAATTTTTTAGGTATGTATATTGGTATTGATTGAAACAGGTACAATATTTGTGGTAAGAAGATCATTTTGATCGCGTTTATTCTGCCTATTAATGACATCGGCAGTGTCTTCCAAAATGTAATCAGCCCATTTAATTTAGTTAATAAAGGCATATAGTTTGCGTTGAGTAATGATTCATAGTTCCTAGTAATTTGGATGCCCAAATATTAAAATTTTTCTGTTGTAATTCTAAAAGGGAATTTCAACAGATGTGTCGACTCTTGAGGTTTTATCGTCATAATTTTGCTTTTGTTCCAATTTATTCTATATCCTGAAAAAGAACCAAATTCTTCTATTAAATTTAGTATATTTGGTATGCTAGTTTGCGAATTTGTAATATATAATAATATGTCATCTGCATATAATGAAATTTTATTATTTGAGTGTTTGGTAATATACCCATGAATGTTCGGATGGCTTCTTATACTTTCAGCTAAAGGCTCTATCACTTCTTAATATGTAATTACTTCTAATAAAAATATTTTACAAAAAAAAAACAAAAAACCTTTTCAAGGACTTTTGAAAGGAAGGCAGTTTTGAAATATGTCTGTAGTTGCTAGACAAGGTGGGGTCGAGGTTGCGTTTTTTCAGGAAGGGTTGGACCACCGCATGCTTGAAGCAGGTAGGAACAGTGCCAGTGGCCAGAGAACTGTTGAAGATGGCGAGGATGCTGGGACCGGCTATTGTAATGACATCCTTCAGAAGGGCCGAGGGGACAACGTTGAGGGGGCAAGTAGTAGGTTTCATGGTGGTGACCAGTTTTACAAGGGATGGTAGAGTAACGGGTTGGTAACAGTCTAATTTTGAAGAACAGACCAATGAGACAGCCTGGTCAAGGATGGGAGGGGAAATATTTGTTCTGATGTTCTTAACTTTGCTGGTGAAAAATGTAGTAAATTCCTCGTACTTAGCAGGGGACCCAGTTAAGCTGGTGCTGGGGGCAGGACATAATATAGAGGTGATGGTACTAAATAGGACCTTGGACGTATGAGCGTTTTTTGGAAATAAGGGCAGAAAGGTATTTTGTTCTTGCAGATTTTACTGCTTCCTGGCATTTGTGAAGATTGTTTCTCAGAGGTTCAAGGGAAATTTGAAGCTTTTCAGATTTGTACTTCTGTTCTGATTTTCTACACTCTCTTCTTAGGGCTCTGGTGGTGTCATTGAGCCACGGCCAGCCTTTAGGCTTAGGTTTTTTCGTGTTAAGAGGAGCAACAGAATCCAGGATGGAAGAGCAAGTAGTATTGAATAAAGAAATGAGGTCGTCGGTGCTGAGATGGAGGGGAAATGCCTCCCCTCCATCTCAGGGGAGGCATCTCCCTGAGATGCCCTCCCCTGAGTACACTTCCCCTGAGATCATATAATGGAGCCTACCAGGAATAAAGAAATTCTACATTTTGGATTGTGCAACGAACCCGATTTAATAAGAGAACTTGTGGTAAAGGAAACACTACGAGGTAATACCCAAAATATGATAAGATTTAACCTACGATTTGAGAGGGAGAAGGTGAAATTCGGTATTGCTGTTGAGCAATGTGACTACCGAGGCACGAGGGAGGAGCTGGCAAAGATTGACTGAAAAGGGCTTTAGTAGGGATGACGGTAGAGCAGCAATGGCAGGCATTCTGCAGATAAATTCGGAAGATACAGGATCATTGTATTGGGAATCATTGGATTGATTCATTGGAATCGCATGTAGATGGGGTGGCAAAGAAAGCCTTTGGTGTGCTGGCCTTTATAAATCAGAGCATTGAATATAGGAGTAGGGAAGTAATGTTAAAATTGTACAAGGCATTGGTAAGACCAATTCTGGAGTATGGTGTACAATTTTGGTCGCCTTATTAAAGGAAGGATGTCAACAAAAAAGAGAGTACAGAGGAGATTTACTAGAATGTTGCCTGGGATCCAGCAACTATGTTACAGAGAAAGGTTGAACAAGTTAGGTCTTTATTCTTTGGAGCGCAGAAGGTTAAGGGGGGGACTTGATTGAGATCTTTAAAATGATGAAAGGGATAGACAGAGTTGACGTGGATAAACTTTTCCCATTGAGGGTAGGGGAGCCGTTGGTGCGAGAGGGTGGAGTTACCTGCGCTGTGAGTATATATCTAGCGCAGGGCTTGCTTTACACAGAGGCCCGGGGAGCCGTTGGTGCGAGAGGGTGGAGTTACCTGCGCTGTGAGTATATATCTAGCGCGGGGCTTGCTTTACACAGAGGCCTGGGGAGCCGTTGGTGCGAGAGGGTGGAGTTACCTGCGCTGTGAGTATATATCTAACGCAGGGCTTGCTTTACACAGAGGCCTGGGGAGCCGTTGGTGCGAGAGGGTGGAGTTACCTGCGCTGTGAGTATAAATCTAGTGCGGGGCTTGCTTTTCACAGAGGCCCGGGGAGCCGTTGGTGCGAGAGGGTGGAGTTACCAGCGCTGTGAGTATACCAAAATCTGCAACGTTCCACCCAAATCTTTGGTTCCATCTTCGGTGGAAGCCTCTGATTGGTTGAAGAGGACCAGAGGAAGCAGCTGATTGGGTGCAACCCGGGGTTTACATTTTTACATTTCATTAATACATTAACTGGGAGTTAAGGATTCTGGGAGTAAAGTAAAGTTTAAAGGATAACATTTTGTGTTTGATAAAAATAAAAATTAAAAAAAAAAATATATATATATATATATATACAGAGATGCCAACCCTAAATTTAGTTCAGTAACATTTAACCCATTTGAACAAATGGGGTTAATGCATTTTCTCAACACTCACCTGGGGTTGTTGCCGGCGGCTAGCGCCTGTTGCAGTGGCGCACTTGGCATGGAGCCAAACGCTGATCGCATTCGCAGCTCGCAGTTGAGCGTCAGCCGGCTGCGCATTGGTGGAAGATGACTCGAGGGGCTGCCGGAACACCGCAGTTGATTGGCTGTCAGATCCCTGCTGATTTCTTTCAGCTAAAATCCTTGTATTGTATTGCATTGTATTGTATCCAGGGTAAGGGGGAGGATGAGTGCCAGGGCAGTTTACTGTTCTGGATGTCAGATGTGGGAGGTCATGCAGTCAGATAGCTCTCCAGACGTCCACATCTGCGCCAGGTACGTCAAGATGGCGCTCCAAATGGACCGTATTCGGTACCTGGAGCAGCAGCTCGATGACCTCCGTCTGGTCAGGGAGAGTGAGGAAGCCATAGAGAGGAGCTACAGACAGGTGGTCACTCCAAAACCACAGGAGGCAGAAAAGTGGGTCACGGTTAGGAGAGGCAAGGGGCAGAAGCAGGGACTAGAGAGTACCCCGGCGACTGTACACCTTGGCAATAAGTACTCCTGTTTGAGTACTGTTGGGGGGCACAGCCTACCTGGGGGTAGCAACAGCGACCGGGCCTCCGGTACAAAGACCGGCCCTGTTGCTCAGAAGGGTAAGGAAAAGAAGAGGAGGCAGCAGTAATAGGAGACTCTATAGTTAGGGGGTCAGATAGGCGATTCTGTGGACGTAGTCAGGAGACCCGGATGGTAATTTGCCTCCCTGGTGCCAGGGTCCGGGATGTGACTGAACATGTCCAAGATATCTTGAAATGGGAGGGAGAGGAGCCAGAGGTCATGGTACATATAGGTACCAATGACATAGGTAGAAAAAGAGAGGAGGTCCTGAAAGGAGAATTTAGGGAGTTAGGAAGAGTGTTAAGGAGAAGGACCGCAAAGGTAACAATCTCAGGATTACTGCCTGTACCACGCGACAGTGAGAGTAGGAATGGAGCAAGGTGGAGGATAAATGCGTGGCTAAAGGACTGGTGCAGAGCGCAGAGATTCAAGTTTCTGGATCATTGGGACCTCTTTTGGGGAAGGTGTGACCTGTACAAAAAGGACGGGTTGCACTTGAACCCAAGGGGAACCAATATCCTGGCGGGGAGATTTGCAACGGCTACTGGGGAGACTTTAAACTAGATCGGTTGGGGGGAGGGACTCAAATAGAGAAGGCAAGTAGTCCGTTTGTGAGGCAGGAGGCAGAGAAGAGAAGCAGTCAGACGCAACACGTAGGGAGGAAAGAAGATAAAAATAACAAATGGAGAATAAGAAGTGGAGGGTTTCTTAAATGTGCGAGCAGAGAGACAGAGGGGTGTAAAATGAGGATAGCAGCAATAGGTAGCGAGGTGAAAAGTGGCAGGAAAACAAATCCAGGGCAAAAATCTAAAAGGGCCACTTTTCAACATAATTGTAAAAGGGCCAAGAGTGTTGCAAAAACAGGCCTGAAGGCTTTGTGTCTCAATGCGGGGAGCATTCGTAATAAGGTGGATGAGTTGAATGTGCAGATAGCTATTAATAATTATGATATAGTTGTGATCACGGAGACATGGATCCAGGGTGACCAAGGCTGGGAGCTGAACATCCAGGGATATTCAATATTCAGGAAGGATAGACAGAGAGGAAAAGGAGGTGCGTAGCGTTGCTGGTTAGAGCGGAGATTAACGCAATAGAAAGGAATGACATTAGCTTGGAGGATGTGGAATCGATATGGGTGGAGCTGCGAAACACTAAGGGGCAGAAAACGCTAGTGGGTGTTGTGTACAGGCCACCTCACAGTAGTAGTGGAGTTGGGGATGGCATCAAACAGGAAATTAGAAATGTGTGCAACAAAGGTAAAACCGTTATAATGGGTGACTGCAGTCTACATATAGATTGGGTGAATCAAATTGGCAGGGGTGCTGAGGAAGAGGATTTCTTGGAATGTATGCGGGATAGTTTTCTAAACCAACATGTGGAGGAACCAACGAGAGAGCAGGCTATTCTAGACTGGATATTGAGTAATGAGGAAGGGTTAGTTAGCAGCCTTGTTGTACATGGCCCCTTGGGCAAGAGTGAGCATAATATGGTTTTGCTCTTCATTAGGATGGAGAGTGACATTGTTAATTCAGAAACACGGGTCCTGAGCTTAAAGAAAGGTAACTTTGAGGGTATGAGACGTGAATTGGCCAAGCTGGACTGCAATTGATTCTTGAAGGGTTGACGGTGGATATGCAATGGAAGGCATTTAAAGACTGCATGGATGAACTACAACAATTGTTCATCCCAGTATGGCAAAAGAATAAATCAGGGAAGGTGGCGCATCCATGGATAACGAGGGAAATCAGGGATAGTTTCAAAGAAAAAGATGAAGTGTACAAATTAGCCAGAAAAAGCAGCCTACTAGGGGACTGGGAGAAATTCAGAGACCAACAGAGGAGGACAAAGGGCTTAATTAGGAAAGGGAAAATGGAGTATGAAAGAAAACTGGCAGGAAACATAAAAACTGACTGCAAAAGTTTTTATCGATATGTGAAACGCAAAAGATTAGTTAAAACAAATGTAGGTCCCTTGCAGTCAGAAACGGGTGAATTGATCATGGGGAACAAGGACATGGCAGACCAATTGAATAACTACTTTGGTTCGGTCTTCACCAAGGAAGACATAAATAATTTGCCGGAAATAGCAGGGGATCGCGGGTCAAATGAGATGGAGGAAATGAGTGAAATCCAGGTTAGCCGGAAAGTGGTGTTGGGTAAATTGAATGGATTCAAGGCCGATAAATCCCCAGGGCCAGATAGGCTGCATCCCAGGGTACATAAGGAAGTAGCCCCAGAAATAGCAGATGCCTTAGTGATAATTTTTCAAAACTCTTTAGATTCTGGAGTAGTTCCTGAGGTTTGGAGGGTAGCTAATGTAACCCCATTTTTTAAAAAGGGAGGGAGAGTGAAAACGGGGAATTACTGACCAGTTAGTCTAACATCGGTAGTGGGGAAACTGCTAGAGTCAATTATTAAAGATGGGATAGCAGCGCATTTGGAAATGGTGAAATCATTGGACAAAGTCAGCATGGATTTACGAAGGGTAAATCATGTCTGACGAATCTTATTGAATTTTTTGAGGATGTAACTAGTAGAGTGGATAAGGGAGAAGCAGTGGATGTGTTGTATCTGGACTTCCAGAAGGCTTTCGACAAGGTCCCACACAAGAGATTGGTATACAAACTTAAAGCACACGGTATTGGTGGTTCACTATTGATGTGGATAGAGAACTGGCTGGCAGACAGTGACTAGTGGGCTGCCGCAAGGCTCAGTGCTGGGACCCCAGCTATTTACAATATACAATAATGATTTGGACGAGGGAATTAAATGCAACATCTCGAAGTTTGAGGATGACACGAAGCTGGGGGGCAGTGTTAGCTGTGAGGAGGATGCTAGGAGGCTGCAGGATGACTTGGATAGACTGGGTGAGTGGGCAAATGCATGGCAGATGCAGTATAATGTGGATAAATGTGAGGTTATCCACTTTGGTGGCAAAAACAGGAAGGTAGACAATTATTTGAATGGTGACCGATTAGGAAAAGGGGAGATGCAGCGAGACCTGGGTGTCATGGTACACCAGTCATTGAAAGTAGGCATGCAGGTGCAGCAGGCTGTGAAGAAAGCGAATGGTATGTTGGCATTCATAGCAAAAGGATTTGAGTACAAGAGCAGGGAGGTTCTACTGCAGTTGTACAGGGTCTTGGTGAGGCCACACCTGGAGTATTGCGTACAGTTTTGGTCTCCTAATCTGAGGAAAGACATTCTTGCCATAGAGGGAGTACAGAGAAGGTTCACCGGACTGATTCCTGGGATGGCACGACTTCCATATGAAGAAAGACTAGATAGACCTGGCTTGTACTCGCTGGAATTTAGAAGATTGAGGGGTGATCTCATAGAGACTTACAAAATTCTTAAAGGGTTGGACAGGCTAGATGCAGGAAGATTGTTCCCGATGTTGGGGAAGTCCAGGGCAAGGGGTCACAGTTTAAGGATAAGGGGGAAGTCTTTTAGGACCAAGATGAGAAAATCGTTTTTCACACAGAGAGTGGTGAATCTGTGGAATTCTCTGCCATATAAGGTAGTTGAGGCCAGTTCTTTGGCCATATTTAACAGGGAATTGGATGTGGCCCTTGTGGCTGAAGGGATCAGAGGGTATGGAGAGAAGGGAGGTACAGGATACTGAGTTGGATGATCAGTCATGATCATATTGAATGGCGGTGCAGGCTCGAAGGGCTGAATGGCCTGCTCCTGCACCTAATTTCTATGTTTCTATGGAAGATTCAAACAAGAGGGCATGACATGCGAATTAAGGGACGGAAGTTTAGGGGTAACGTGAGGGGGAACTTCTTTACTCAGAGGGTGGTGGCTGTGTGGAATGAGCTTCCAGCAGAAGTGGTGGAGGCAGGATCGTTTTTAACATTTAAAAGTAAAGTGAATAGGTATATGGACAGCAAGGGAATGGAGGGGTATGGTCTGAGTGCAGGTAGATAGGACTAGGGGAAAACAAATTATCAGCACGGACTGGAAGGGCCTAGAGGGCCTGTTTCCGTGCTGTAATTGTTATATGGTTATATGGTTATTTCATCACCATATAACCTCTTATTCACCCAGGGAAATAAAGATTCCCTGGGTGAATAAGACGACCATGGCTGACAAGGGAGGTCAAGGGCAACATAAAAGCAAAAGAGAAGGCATATAACTTTGCAAAGATTAGTGGGAAGCCAGAGGAGTGGAATGTTTTTAAAGAACAACAACCGCTAAGTAAAAGGACAATCCTGCGAGAAAAGATGAAGTACGAATATGTGCTATCCAATAATAGCACATTATTAATGGATAGCAGTGGATAGCAGGAGTTTCTACAGATATATAAAGAATTTAAAAAAAGAGGCAAGAGTGGTCGCTGGGCCGCTAGAAAACAAGGCAGGCGAAGTGATACGTAAAATCAAGAAATGACAGTGGAATTGAATAACTGTTTTGCATCAGTCTTCAGAGTGGAGTAATCAGTAGTGCGACTGCAATCCCAGAGACTAGCTGGGTGAAAATGTGCAGATTGGCGACTACTACGGAGAAGGTGCTGGAAAAACTGAAAGGTCTGAAGGTAGATAAGTCACCTGGAGCGGATGGTCTGCACCCACGGGGTCCGAGAGAAGTGGCCTCAGAGATTGAGGAGGCGTTAGTTGTGATATTTCAAGAATCACTAGAGTTAGGGGTGGTCCAGGGCCGGATTTACGTATAAGCTTGACAAGCTTAAGTTTAGGACCTCGAGATCTAGGGGCGCCTTGCGGAGCCGGATTTACCACTTGGCTTCACAGGCTGAAGCTTAGGGCCTCGAAATCTAGGGGGCCTCCGGCCAAGGCAGGACACCTGCCGTTCAACTCTGGGCGGGCCCCCCTCTCTACCTCTCTCTCTCTCTCTCTGTCACTCTCCGTCTCCGTCCGCCATCCGTATCTGTCCGGGCCGCCGGGTCTCTGCTCTCCGCTCGCTCCTCATCCGCCGGCACGACCGGCCACCTTGCACATGCGCACAATCACAGCCAGCACATCATCGGCCGCCCTACGCATGCGCACTGCCACGCCAACTGGCCGGCGCTGGGCACTTTCTCCCTCGTTTTGAATTGTGGGAGATCTAGCCGCCATTGCGTCCGGTCGCCACCTCGCTGAAAAACAACGCAGAATCACTCCCTGACCCTGGATCTGGAGTAACTCCCTGGAGTAACTCTTGCTTCTGGTTTTGTGGTCCTCCATAAATAATCTAAATGGAATTTAAACTGGAGCTGGTGGAGGGCTAAACAATAATAGCCTATTGCATTTTATCAATTTATTTATTGTATATATATATATATATATATATATATGGTCTATGGTATATAAACACACTGAACTTTTATCTCCTGTTCTGTATTATGTTTACATATTTTGTTGTGCTGCAGCAAGCAAAAATGTCATTGTCCTCTCTGGGACACATGACAATAAAACTCTCTTGACTTGACTTGGGCTTAAGCAAAAAAGGATTCTTGGGGAAAAAAGAGGTACCTTAATTTTAGTTGCGTCTGGTTGGGTAATATGGTAGGGTGAAGACTATTCCATGCTTTAATTGTGTGGGGGAACTCCATGGAGCAGCCAGCAACTCTGGATAGAAGAAATTGGGTGACATTCTGGGTAGAGACCCTTCTTTAGACTCCCTCTGTTTTTAGTGTTTTTAGTTTAATTTAAAGATACAGCGTGGAAACAGGCCCTTCGGCCCACCAAGTCCACGCTGACCTCCGATCACCCACACACTAGTTCTATCCCACTCATTAGCGGAGTAAGTCAAGAGTCAAGAGTGTTTTATTCTCTCACGTCCCAGTTAGAACAATGAAATCCTTACTTGCAGCAGCACAACAGAATATGTAAACATAGTACTCTGTAAACAATGTTATAAATGAGAAAACAAAATGGTGTATATTTATATATGAATATCGATATTACTAAAAGTCTGATCTTGACCGCTTTTGGTTCGCTGTGCTGTGATGTTCGAGAGAACGGCGCCACCTACGCCCGTCATTTTTGGCCAGCTCGCTCAGAGCCCCCCTCCGCCTTCCTGGACCAGAGGATGTTTCCCATCAATGAAAAATCAGAGAGATATTAATCTTTTTTTTAATTCCCCATTCTCTCTGCTGCCCCTGTTGGAGGGAGGGGGAGGGACTATAAAACCAGGAAGTGGTGTGCCTCACTCAGTCTCTACAAGATGGAGCAAGCCACAGGACCACGTCTCTCTGAGCTCTGAATAGCACTGAACACATGTCTACTCAACTGTGAGAGCCCTTATTGTGGTTTGAAAATGAAAATATGGTTGGTTTGAAGTAAAAAGGCACTGCCTGCAAATGTTTGTTTGGGGGGTTTGGGTTGAAGTTAAAAGGCACTACTGCAAATGGTGGCTTGGGTGCTTTGGACTGAAGTTAAAAGGCACCACTGCAAATGGTGGCTTGGGTGATTTGGCTAACTTCCTGTTTGCACTGTATATTGATTTTAGATAAAAGGCTACAACTTATGGCTGTGATTTTCGGCCATCTTACTCAGTCCCCCTCCATTCAGCAGGTGCAGGGGATTCTTCCCATCAATGTAAAATAAAGGTGTTATTAGTGTTTAAAAAATGTTGAGAATCTCTCTCCTGTCAATCACGCCATGAAGGCCACACCTTTTCTGGTGGGAGGAGGAGGGGTTATAAAACCCAGAAGTGTGGATGTAGCTCAGTCTCTGCAGGATTGAGGAGGGAGAGGTCACAACTCAGACAGACAGCTTAGACAGTGAATCAACTGAACACACTGAATGTCTACTGAACTGTGAGTTTGGTGTTGTGTGTGGTTTTATCAAATCAAATCAAATCAAATATGTTTTATTGTCATTGCACAGCAACTGTACAAATAACTTTCATGTGCATCTCCTTCAGTGGTTTACAATAAAAGACACAGGATAAAAAGATTTAAAAAGAACAAAACACAATAACACAATCAACCATTTACTCTCACATTTACATTTACCGCAAGATCAATGCATAAAATAAGTAATAGATAATAAAAATGATGCACATTATATTGCACATTCCAGCAGACAAATTTTTATAATGCACCCCGAATTGTGTTGTATTGCCCGTAGTGTTAAACTGTTAGTTAGTCTGCAAGTGCGGGCCTTCAAAGACCTGTATCACCTCCCAGGGGGCAGCAGAGTGAAAAGGTGGTTGGCAGGGTGGGATGAGTCCTGTGTGATGTTTGTTGCCCGACGTAAACATTGGGCCTTGTAAATGTCTTCCAGGGAGGATAGTTGAGCGTTTGTGATGCTCTGTGCTGTTTTAATAACCCTTAGTAGTGCCTTCCTTCCAGCCACAGTGCAGCTAGCAAACCACACCAAGATGCCTTAGGAGAGGATGCACCCACGGCGCACCGGTAGAAGGACAGCAGCAGCTGCTATGAGACGTTTGCTCTCCGCAGAGTCCTCAGGAAATATAGCCGCTGCTGTGACTTCTTTACGAGAGTGGTGGTGTTCACTGTCCATGTAAGGTCCTGGGAGATGTATGTGCCCAGGAACTCAAAGTCAGTGACTCTCTCCACCATGTCTCCTTTAATGTAAAGAGGAGCAGGTTCCTCTCTGGTGGTTTTATGGTGGTTTCACCCTGCTTGAAATGGTATGAAACTGCATTTGAATGTGGTGGCCTTGCACCCTGCATGAGATGGTATGAAACTGCATTTGAATGTGGTGGCCTTGCACCCTGCTTGAAATGGTATGAAGCTGCATTTGAATTTGGTGGCCTTGCACCCTGCTGAAATGGTATGAAACTGCACTTGAATTCAGTGACCTTGCACCCTGCTCGAAGTGGTACGAAACGTCGCGTTCCTTTTCACCAGAGACGCTGCCTGACCCGTGGAGTTACTCCAGTTTTTTGTGTCTATCTTCGGTACAAACCAGTATCTGGTTGCCAAGCCGGGCAAAATGACTCGGTGTTTAGGTTGCCCGGCGGCGCTTTGAGTGGTCATTGCAACCCGGGCAACCACTAATTTCGAGCCCTGAAGAGGCGGAGACAGTAAGCTGTGGGAGAGCTGGGAATGGGAGGGGAAGGAGGCAGAAAGCAAAGACTACCTGAAATTAGAGAAGCCAATGTTCATACTGCTGGGGTGCAAACTACCCAAGCAAATATGAGGTTTTGCTCCTCCAATTTGTGGTGGGCCTCACTCTGGCCATGGAGGAGGCCCAGTACAGAACGGTCGGATTCGGAATGGGAAGGGGAGTTGAAGTGTTGAGCCATTGGGAGATCAGGTTGGTTATTGCGAACTGAGTGGAGGTGTTGTGCGAAGCGATCGCCAAGCCTGTGCTTGGTCTCACCGAGGTTGATCATACACTGAATAATCCAACCACATTTTTGTTTGGAAGTGGAAAGAAATAATAGAAATTGCATTCATTGCAATGTTGAAAAAGAGTTGAGATACTGTGTTACAATTTTGATGCATGTCATTGTGGTATATATCATGTCTTGATAGGTGAATATATTTAGTTTGTGACTTTATTTGAAGCATAAATAATATGTGAATGCTTCATTAAGCATAATTCCGACTGGAGCATAACTACGCACTTCGTCCGAGCACATTATCTGCACGTCACCTAGTTATAGGAAGGATGTAATCAAAATAGAGAGAGTACAGAGCTAGAATGTTGCCAGGGTTCCAGCAACTATGTTACAGAGAAAGCTTTATTCTTTGGAGCGCAGAAGGTTAAGGGGGACTTGATTGAGGTCTTTAAAATGATGAAAGGGATAGACACGTGGATACGTATTGAGGGTGAGGGCATGACATGACAATTAAGGGACAGAGGTTTTGGGTAACGTGAGGGGGAACTTCTTTACTCAGGGGTAATCAGCTTCCAGCAGAAGTGGTGGAGGCAGGATCGAAACATTTAAGAGTAGCCACATGCCTGTCAACTTTGCCCGGCTAACAACAGAGAAAAAAAATTAAGTGAGAGCCCTGCAGGGTGTGTTATATTGTTGACACTGTCATAGGCCTTTCTTATATATGCTGTCACAACGCACTGTAGTCTCTAAACAACCCTTCTGTAATTTTCATTGCCCTCAGAATAATAGTGTTTTAAGCCAATAACTCGACAATAGCACTGGCAATAAATAAATAAATTTTTAAAACGCAGCTTTCCAGCCCCTTATCTCATTGGCCACGCTTGGGTGCAAATCGGTGTCAATCTGGTGGACCATCTTGCTCTAGTCGTGGGGGTGGGGTTTGGGAGGGGCCTCACAAGTGGAACAGCTTAGGGCCTCTCTTCATCTAAATCTGGCCCTGGACACAAAGCCTCCACAGTGATCAAAGTATTCATGAGAGAGATTATTCCGAGATACGGAATTCCAATTCGGCTATGTTCAGATAATGGTCCTCATTTTGTAGGACAAGTAAATAGAGAGTTCTGTGAACAAATGGGCATCCAACAGCAGTTACATTGCGCCTATCGACCACAGGCTGCTGGACTTGTTGAACGAGCTAACCAGACATTAAAAACTAAATTAGCTAAATTAAGAGCTACACCGGGAATTAACTGGTTTAAATTACTTCCTGTAGCATTATTCCAGATACGCACTACACCAGCAGGAAGAGCAAGATTGTGCCCAGCTGAGACTGTGTATGGTCATTCACTCAGAACCCCTTGGATCCAGAGTACCACAAAAGTTGTTCATTTCCATCATATGGCCACAGAAATGACTGATTATGTTCCATCCTTAACCAAAGTATTACGAGATTTGCATTCCAGGGTACAAGCGACGTATATTGAATTACCACCTTGAACTACCTCATCTAGAGTTGAGCCTGGTGATTTTGTAATGATAAGGAATTGGGTAAGAAAGGGTATGAATGTTCGGTGGGAAGGACCTTATCAGGTCCTCGTCACAACCCCAACTGCTGCTAGGGTAGAAGGGAGTGGGTTCATCTTCATCATTTCAAAATTATTAGTAGTGATTTTTTATCATCATGCAATCAGGCTTCTGAACTCATAAACACATCATATATGTTGATTATTTTATTTATTATTGCCTTTTACCTACCAATGTCACTTTTATCATATTTTTTAATCATTGTAATATCATTGCTGAGGTGACCAGTTGTCTTGTCAGACACATTTCATTGTACCGTTGAACCTGTGTTAACCTACATATGACAAATAAAACTGAACTGAACTGAAAGATAAGCTGCTAACTTTGTTTTGAGAGATTTATTTAAGTTACCCTAGTCACACAGCTGCTATTTGTTTACCCTGGACTACTGGTCACGAGGAAAACCTAACATGATGGGCCCAAGAGGATCCAGGCCCATGA
This sequence comes from Okamejei kenojei, assembly GCA_035221665.1. NCBI lineage: Eukaryota > Metazoa > Chordata > Chondrichthyes > Rajiformes > Rajidae > Okamejei > Okamejei kenojei. The sequence continues at coordinate 44,785,785 of CM069154.1, forward strand.
AAAGTTGGGAGGGGGAAACTCGTTGGTCGGATGTTGTAGGATCCAGGCCCATGAAAAGTCGAGAAGTGAAGACTTACTCCTAGCACAACTTCATCATCCATCACTGTTGGACTACTGAATTATGGACTGCTGTCATTTAACCCTGCTTGTAAAGATCATGTAATGGAATCCTTTATGGAAAGAGTTGGTTATCATGGAATGATAAAAGGGGGGAATGAGGAAATACAGGGGTTTGGGTACTTTAGAAATGACAGGTGTCTGATAGACTGGGCTTCACAGATAGACAATACAATGCACCCATATGACCTAGCTGGCTCCATTAAGTCTGGACCTCTGAAGAAGCCCCAAGAAGCTTCTGCCCATGTGACCCACCTGTCGCCACCACGTCTGGGCTTCTCAATGGTTTTCTGTAATGTTTCAATACACTGATGCTTGTTCTGTGTCTGTGATTGGTCCAGAGGGGTTACCTCATTGAATGTGTTTATACTTTGTTTCTGAGTACTGAATAGGTGCTGTAATTGGTTTGTAGTGGTTGCCCCTCCCCCCCTTTGTACTTTTGCGCCATTAATTTACCGCCACTATATAGGGGTATAAAGGGGCGATCATTTCATTTGGGCATGCTGGGTGTCTTTCTTCTGTCAGTTTACGCGAGGCTGCTGAGGGCTCAAGTGAGTATATCTGAGGCCGGCCCCGCGGTGTTGTATTCAAATAAAGAAGGCTTTGGACACCAGTATTTAACTCAGTCGTTTACTGACCCAAACTAGGGAGAGAATATTAGAACCGGAATCAACTGCCATTTCGGACTTTTCTTCCAGAGAGTTGTGAATCTGTAGAATTCTCTGCCACAGAAGGCAGTGGAGGTTAATTCATTGGATGCATTCAAGAGAGAGTTAGATTTAGCTCTGAGGGCAAAAGGAATCAAGGGATATGGGGAAAAAGCAGGAATGGGGTATTAAATTTGGATGGTTAGCCATGAACATATTGAATGGCGGTGCTGGCTTGAAGGGCTGAATGGCCTACTCCTGCACCAATTTTCTATGTTTCTATGTAATGAATGGTGGAGTAAACCTGATGGGCCAAAAGGCCTAATTCTGCTCCTATGACATGGATTTATGAACATAATCTCACTATTTCTCCCCAACCTCTCTCTCTCTCCACAATCTATCTCACTTTTGTCAATCTCTCTCCCCAATCTCTTACTCAACAATCTCTCTCTCCAATCTCTCTCTTCCCAATCTGTCGTAGAGTCATAAGGGATCTGAGTAGTTTTAGGCCATGTGGCCCATCAAGTCTACTCTGTCATTCAATCATGGCTGATCTATCTTTCCCTCCTAACCCCATTCTCCTGCCTTCTCCCCATAACCCCTGATACCTATACTTATGAAGAATCTATCTATCTCTGCATTTCACTATGTTTCTATGAGAGTGTGGACAGGATAGACTCATTCTTCTAAACTCCAGTGAGTACAGGCCCAGTGCTGACAAATGCTCATCATAGGTTAACCTCCTCATTCTTGGGATAATTCTTGTAAACCTCCTCTGGACCCTCCCCAGACCCAGCACATCCTTCCTCAGATATGGTGCCCAAAATTACAGATGCAGCCTTACCAGCGCCTTACGGAGCCTCAACATTACATCCCTGTTTTTGTATACGCCCTCTTGAAATAAATGCTAGCATTGAGTTTGCTTTCTTTACTACCAATTCGACGTGCAGATTAACTTTTTGGGAATCCTGCACCAGCACACCCAAGTCTCTTTGCAATATGTCTCCCCACTCTCTCTCCCCAATCTCTCTCACCAATCTCTCTTTCACCCCCATCTTTCTCCGCAATTGCTCTGTCCTCAATCTCTCTCCCATTTGCCTCTTCCCCCTCTTTCAAAGTCACCCCATTTCTCTATCTCTCTCATTTCTCTGTATTTCTTTTTCTCCTTCTCACCCCATTTCTCTCTACCCATCTACCTCTGCCATCATCTCTCCTCATGCCTCCCCCTCCTCGATTTATCTTCCTCCCTATATTTAACATCCCTATCTTCCTCTCCCACCCATATCTCTTTCTCTCCCTCTCTCATCATTCCTCAATCACTCTCTTAGTCAGTCAATCTCTCTTCTTCCCTCTCTCTGTAACTATCTTTCACTCTCTTCACCTTTCAATCTCACTTGATTCTCTCTTTCTCACCCCTCACTCTCACTCTGTATCATGCTCCCTCTCTTTTAACACACTGTCTTTCTGTCTCCGCTGTTCTCTCTCTCCTCTTAATTCATATTTATCTCTCTATCTTTCCCTCTACACCAAGATCTCTCTCTCTCTTTTCCTTGCTTGCTCCCCACGCTCCCCTTCTCTGTCTGCCTCTCACTGTCTTCTCCCTGTTGCTCTCTTTCTCTCTCTCTCTCTCTCTTGCATCTCTCGTGCTCTTTCTTTCCCTGGTCCATTCCCTCAGCAGCTCTGACACACCCCCTCTGTCTCTCTGTTGCCCTCTATCACTCGCCTGTGCCCCTGCAGGAGCTGGCACTGCCAGTTCCGAGTCCACGCCTACAACCTCTGTGCCCACTCCACACTGAGGCCAAGCCCTCCTCCCGGAGCTCTGGCACAGGGCACTGAAAGTCAGCTGTTCTCAGGAGAGGGAATGAACTGCAGAGAGGCTGAGCGACAGAGATTGTACACAACAGAGAGAGAAGACAGGACAAAACTTTCCAGCAATGCAGGCAACGGCACAACGACCCCCACCTTGAAAGTTCCATCCATCGAAATACCAAGGTATGAAATTCTGTTCATGTGGGCAGTCATGGCACAGGTCAGACACAGTGTGAAGCTCCCTCTATACTGTCCCATCACACACTCCTGGTGCATGGATTAGGCACAGAGTGAAGGTCGTCCCAGGGCATGTGGAGTGATGCTCACTCAAAATTATCCCATCACACACTACTAGGACACGGGTCAGATGCAGAGTGAAGCTCCCTCTACACTGTCCCATCACACACTCCCAGGGTGCAGATGTAGATCAAGTGATGTGTCATAGCCATAACGTTATAGTAGGGGAATTGCTCTATATTAATTGGGATTGCCTCACTGTGAAAGGAGGATACAAGGTGGACTTTCTAAACTGCAACCAGCCTTCCTTGCCAGTTCTGTGGAAGAACTGCTCGAGATGGGTCAGTGCCAGACAAGGGAATTCAGGAAAGAGAACTGTGATGCACTGGAACATGCCCACATTACCTAAAGACGAGCCTTAAACACGCAGAGGAGGATAACAATCAGGTGTATCCCCAGAACACTGTGGAAAGCCCTCTACTATTACCCACTGCCTCTGTTAGCTAAGTACATTCTTGATCCAATTACCAACTGCAATTGGATCCGAAGGTCTTTAATCTTTTGAACTAGTATTCCATATGGGAGCTTGTCAAATGCTTTACTGAAGTTACAAAAGTCCTATAATTTAGTGGGCAGGTGCCCTGATCAATACCTTATGTAATCAGCTTGGTCAGATAGGACCCACCTTTGACATAAACACGTTAGCTATCGCTAGTCCTTGCCTTTCCAAGTAGTCATTAATCCTGTCCCTCAGAAATGTTTCCAATAACTTTTCTCTACTGGAGGTGGTAAAGGTCCAAACACGTATGAAGGTGGACGGCCACCTGCGTCTCAACAGATCAGGTGGCACGGTGGTGCAGCAGTAGAGCTGCTGCCTTACAGCACCAGAAACCCGGGTTTGATCCTGACTGTAGGTACTGTTTGTACGGAGTATGTTTTCCCTGTGACCACGGGGGTTTTCTCCAGGTTTCCTCCTACGCTCCAAAGATGTACAGGTTTGTAGGTTAATTGGAATTTAGAAATTGTAAATTGTTCCTAATGTATAGGTCAGTGCTCGTGTACAGACTGATCGCTGGTCTGCATGGACTCGGTGTTTTGAAGCTGTATCGCTAAAGTACAGATAAATCCAAGAACACTGTGGGAAGCTAGGGAGGAAATTGCAGGTGCCCTGGCTGAAATTTATGAGTCATCATTAAATACGGATGAGGTGCTATAAAATGCGAGGGTGGCAAATGTTGTGCCTGTAATTAAGAAGGGCTTCAGAGAAAAGCCTGGGACCTTACATGCCAGTGAGCCAAGATTCTGTGATCGGAAGGATACTAGAGAGTATTCTGAGGGATTAGAGGGATTGTTGAGGGATAGCTAGCACGGTTTTGTATGTGGGAGATCATGTCTCGTGAATCCGATTTTTTGAGTGTCCCGTGAATTCCGAGTATTTTTGGAGATCAAAAAAGGTTGATGAAGGAAGAGCTATCATTTGACACGGTTGCACAAGGTCGGCTGCTGTGGAAGGTGAGAGCATGGGATCCAAGTAGAGATAGCCGATTGAATAGTGATGGTGGAAGGTTGCTTGTTGGGCTGGAGGTCTGTGATTAGTGGTGTGCCTCAGGTTTCTGAGCTGAGCCCATTGCTGTTTTTCATCTATATCAATGATATGGATGAGAATGTACTAGGCATGTAAGTTTGCAGATGACACTAATGTGGGTGGTCGTGATAAATTGCAGCAGGATCTTGATCGATTGGCCAGGCGGGCTGAGGAATGGTTGATGGAATTTAATACAGAGAAATATGAGATGTTGCATTTACCAGGATTACCAGGACAGGACCTACACAGTGAATGGCAGGGCTCTGGGGGTGTGTTGTTGAGCAGAGTGATGTAGGTGTGCAGGGACAGAGTCCCTCGAAACTGGCATCACAGGTGGATAGGATGGTCAAGAAGGCTTTCGGCAGTCAGAGTATTGAGTATAAAAATTGGGAGGCCATGTTACAGACATCGGTAAGGACACATTTAGAGTAGTGTGACCCTATTATAGGAAAGATGTCGCTAAGCTGGTCAGGATGCAGAGAAGATTTACGAGGATATTGCCAGGACTCGAGGCTAGGATTTTATTCCTTAAAGCGCAGGAGGATGAGCGTAATCTTATGGCGTTGAATTAGATTATGAGAGGAATAGATATGGTAAATTCACGGAATCTTTTACCCAGAGTTGGGGAATCAAGAACGAGAGGATATAGGTTTAAGGTGAAGGGGGAAAGATTTAATAGGAAGCTGCAGACAGCTTTATTACACAAAAGGTGTTAGGTGTATGGAACAAACTGCTGGAGGAGGCCGTTTAGGCAGGTAGTATCACAATGTTTAAGAGACATTGGGACAGGTACATGAATAGGATAGGTTTAGTGGTTTATGGGCCAAGAGCAGGCAGGTGGGACTAGTGGATGGGGCATATTGGTTGGAGTGGGCAAATTGGGGTGAAGCGCCTATTTCCACGCTACATGACTATGACAACTCTACGACTGATGTGAGGCTCATTGGTTTGTAATTACCAAGCTTTTACTTGCTGCCTTCTTGAAAGTGGACCAGGTTTGCCAGCCTCCAGTCATCTGGTAACTCACCTGTGACTTGCGAATATTTAAAAATCGCAACCAGAGTCTAAACTATCTCCGTAGGAAGGAACTCTCTAAGGAAGGTTTACACCGAAGATAGCCACAAAAAGCTGGAGTAATTCTGTGGGTCAGGCAGCACCTCTGGAGGAAAGGAATTGGTGATGTTTCGAGTCCAGACCCTTATGTCTGAAGAAGGGTCTCAACCTTAAATGTCACCTATTCCATTCCTCTGGAGGTGCTGCCTGACCCACAGAGTTACTCCAGCTTTTTGTATCTATCCAAGCTATCTCTTCCTAGCTTCTTGTATCAATTCCCACTTAGCCTTAGGGATTTATGGGGAGACAAGGAAATGTGAATGGGATTTTTCCATATTTTAACTCCCAACACTTGTGCACCTTCTTGTTATGTATAGAGCCCTGCACGAGAATTTAACCCCCCCCCCCCTCCCCCCCCGCCTTTTAATGAATTATGGAACAGTACACACAGGAACAGGCTCTTCGTCCTATAAGGACAGTGCCGAACGTGACGCCAAGTAAATCTCCTTTGTCTGCATTGACCCAGATCTCTACATTGCCTATCAATGCGGGTATCTATAGGTCTCTTAAACACCATTATCATAAGTGCTTCCACTACCACTACCACTCCAGGCTGTGTATTCCATGTGCCCAGCACTCCCTCTCTAATAAACATATGCCCCACTCATTTCCATAAAACTTTCCCCTGCTGACCTTAAATCTATGCCTCATGCTTTTTAACATTTCCACCCTGGCAACATAGGTCTGACTTTCTATCCTGTCTACACTCTTATAATTTTATAAACTTATGTCAGGTCTCTCCTCAACCTATGAAACACCAGAGAAAACAATCCAAGTTTATGCAACCTCTCCTTATAGTCAATGCCCTCTAAACCAGGCAGCATTCTGGTCAACCGCTTCTGCACCCTCTCCAAAGCATTCACATCCTTCCTATAATGGGGTGACCAGAACTGCACACGATACTCCAAATGCAGCCGAACCAATGTTTTAAGGAGCTGCAACATGCCTTCCTGTCATGAATCCTCCTATGCAAAGATAAAAGTAAGGAGTGACAAGTGTAGGAAACGCTGGATGTCAAGGGGCATAAAGCAGAAGTGTATAGAGCAACACAATAAGGCAGGCCTTTCAGGAGTATGGACAGTGTAGGGAGGATAAAGAAAGTAGGAGGGCAAAGTATCAAACCAACAAAATAAAGGAAAATGAAGCATTTTACACAAAAAACAAGCAGGTAAAAGAGAAAGAGTGAGTTCCATTTGGGACCTCAGAGGCAACCAGTGGAACCACAGAAGAAGTCGTCAATGAACACATCAACTGTAGTCACCAAGGGGAAGTGTGAGGATGGAGATATTCTGGAGAAAGTTAGCATTAGGAGGAAGTGTTAGATGTCTTAGTTGGGCATAAAGATGGATAAATAAGTGTGATGAGAAATATCCCTGAATGCTATAAGAGATAGAGGGGGATGGGGAGACAGGGAGGGAGGAATCTGACAGGTAAAGGAAGGTGAACTCAGGATGTGATAGGTACTTGGATGGGAATATTATAGGCCTCCTACTCGTCAGCAGGAAGGACAGACGGAGATTGCAGATAGCTGTAAGATAACAGGCTTGTAATAGTAAATGATTTCAGCCTCCCCGATAGTGACTGGGACCGAGGGCTTGGATGGAGAGGAAGTTATTAACTATGTCCAGGAACGTGTTCTCAAGCATTAAATAGATGCCAAAACAGACAGGGCATCTAACTGTTCTTTCGTAATACTCCTATTAGGAAATGAGGCTGGGCAAGTGACTGAGTGTCAGTGGGGCCAAGCACTATAACTCTAACGATATTAAAATAGTTATGGAAAAAGATAGGACTCGTCCACAAGTGAAAGTCTGAAACTGGGACAAGGCAAATTTTGAAAGTATTGTACAGGAACTGTTGTGTGGGGAGGCTGTTTGTAGATGAAACAATGCCTGGCAAGTGGGAGGCTTCTAAATGTGGTTAAAGAGAGTTCAGGACTTCTTATTAGTGAAAGGCAAGGCTGTGGGTTTAGAGAAACCTGGTTGATGAGGGATATTGAGTTTCCAGTCAGCATAAAGAACAGCTATGTCAGGTATAAAGGCTTGGATCAAGCAAATCCCTTGAGGGGTATAAGGGATGTAGGAGCACATTTAAAAGGATAATCAGGAGGTTAAAAGCTTTGACAGATAAGGTAAAGGAGAACTCAAAGAGATTTAGTTTACTTTAGTTTCAAAATACAGCATGGAAACAGGCCCTTCGGCCCATCGAGTACGCACCGACCTGTGATCCCCGCACATTAACACTCTCCTACACACAATAGGGACCATTTACAATTATACCAATCTAATTAACCAACATGCCTGTACGTCTTTGCATTGTGGGAGGAAACCGAAGAGCTCGGAGATCACCCATGTGGTTACAGGAAGAACGTACAAACTTTGTAAAGACAGCACCTGTTGTCGGGATTGAAGACGGGACTCTGGCGCTGTCAGCACAGTAACTCTACCAGTGCACCACCGTGCCACTCAGATTCTATATGTACATTAAAAGCTGAACAGTAACTAGGGAGAACATAGGGTCCCTTAAGGTTCCATACAGACATCAGAGTGGAGCCACAGGAGATTAAATTAATATTCATCATGGAGAACGAAAGAAGCTAAGGAATTATGGGAAATGAGGAGTGATTTATTAGAACAAATTCACATTGCAACAAAGAGGCACAAAAAGAGGGGTGAATCTTGAGGACCTCATCCATTGTATCCAAGGACATTGTAAGAATCACTCTGTTTTAAAGATACAACAACGAAAGAGGCCCTTTGGCTCACCGAATCCACGCTGACCATCAATCACCCATTCATACTTGTTCTATGTTATAGAGAATAGACAATAGGTGCAGGAATAGGCCATTCGGCCCTTCGAGCCAACAGCACCATTCATTGTGATCATGGCTGATCATCCACAATCAGTACCCCGTTCCTGCCTTCTCCCCATATCCCTTGACTCCGCTAACTTTAAGAGCTCTATCTAACTCTCTCTTGAAAGCATCCAGGGAATTGGCCTCCACTGCCTTCTGAGGCAGAATTCACAACTCTCTGGGTGAAAAAGTTCTTCCTCATCTCCGTTCTAAATGGCCTACCCCTTATTCTTAAACTGTGGCCCTTGGTTCTGGATTCCCCCAATATCAGGAACATGTTTCCTACCTCTAGCGTGTCCAATCCATTAATAATCTTATATGTTTCAATAAGATCCCCTCTCATCCTTCTAAATTCCAGAGTATACAAGTCCAGTGGTTCCATTCTTTCAACATATGACAGTCCCACCATCCCGGGAATTAACCTCGTGAACCTATGCTGCACTACGCTAATCTCTTTGTTTCCTGTCTGCCAAACAATTTTCTATCCATGTCAGTACCCTACCCCTAATACCATGTGCTCTAATTTTGCCCACTAATCTCCTATGTTGGACCTTATCAATGGCTTTCTGAAAGTCCAGGTACACTACATCCACTTGTCCATTTCCCTACTTACATCCTAAACAAATCCCATAAGATTACTCAAGCATGATTTCCCCTTCGTAAATCCATGCTGACTCGGACCGATTCTGTCACCGCAATCCATCTATTTCATCTTTTATAATTGACTCCAGCAACTTCCCCACCACGGATGTCAGGCTAACTAGTCTGTAATTCCCTGTTTTCTCTCTCCCTCCTTTCATAAAAAGTGGGATAATATTAGCTCCAATCCACAGGAACTAATCCTGATCTATAGAACATTGGAAAATAATCACCAATGCGTCCACAAATTCTAGATCCACTTCCTTAAGTACCCTGGGATGCAGACCATCAAGTCCTGGGTATTTATCAGCCTTCAGTCTCATCAGTCTACCCAACACCATTCCCTACCTAATGTGAATTTCCTTCAGTTCCTCCATCATCCTAGGTCCTCTGGCCAATAGTACATCTGGGAGATTGTTTGTGTCTTCCTTAGTGAAGACAGATCCAAAATATCTGTTCAACTCATCAGCCATTTCCTTGTTCCCTATAATATATTCACCTGTTTCTGTCTTCAAGGGTCCAACTTTGGTCTGAACTAATTTTTTTCCTCTTTACATACCTAAAAAAAGCTTTTACTATCCTTTATATTCTTGGCGAGCTTCCCTTCGTACCTCATCATTTCTCCCCGTATTGCCTTTTCAGTTATCTTTTGTTGCTCTTTAAAGGTTACCCACTCTGGCTTCCTGCTCATCTTTGTTATGTTATACTTCTCTTTTATTTTTATACTGTCCTTGACTTCCCTTGTCAGCCACGGTCACGTCTTACTCCCCATAGAATCTTTCTTCCTCTTCGGAATGAACTGATCCTGCACCTTCTGTATTATTCCCAGAAATACCTGCCATTGTTGCTCCACTGTCATCCCTGCTGGGGTATCTTTCCAGTCAACTTTGGCCAGCTCCTCCCTCATGGCTCCATAGTCCCCTTTGTTCAACTGTAACACTGACACTGTTCAACTGTAACACTGACGATTTTCCCTTCTCCCTCTTAAATTGTAGATTAAAACTTAACATCTTGAGGACACTACCTCCTAATGGCTCATTTACCTCGAGTTCCCTTATCATATCCAGTTCATTACACAACACTGAATCCAGATGGTCTTCTCCCTGGTAGGCTCCAGTACAAGCTGCTCTAAGAATCCATCTCGGAGGCACTCCACAAACTCCCTTTCGTGGGGTCCGGCATCAACCTGAATTTCCCAGTCTACCTGCATGTTGAAATCTCCCATAACCACCATACCTTTACGACATGCCAATTTTAACCCTTGATTCAACTTGCACTCTATATCCAGGCTACTGTTTGGGGGCCTGTAGATAACTCCCATTAGGGTATTTTTACCCTTACAATTCCTCAGTTCTATCCATACTGACTACATCTCCTAATTCTATGTCACCCCTCGCAAGCGACTGAATTTAATTCCTTATCAACAGAAGTACCCCACCCCTCTGCCTCTCTGCCCACCCCCGTTCCCAGCCCTGGTCCTCTTGCAGCCATGTCTCTGTTATTCTCACAACATCATACTTGCCAATTTCTAACTGAGCCTCAAGCTCATCCATTTTATTTCTAATACTTTGTGCATTCATATATAATACTTTTAATCCATTACTTCGCCTTTCATATCAATTCCTATTTCACTTGGCCATACTCTCCTATCCCTTCATGAGCTTTCTGCCCCGTTAATTATTGTGTCTGTCTTAACTTTTCCTATACTCTCTTTCCCTTTAACTCCATCCTTGTATTTCCAATTTGTCTCCTCCTCTCCACTATTTAGTTTAAACCCACCCATCTAGCAGTGGCAAACCCGCCTGCCAGAATGCTGGTCTCCCGCCAGTAAGGTGCTACCCATCCCTTTTGTACAATTCACCCTTACCCCGAAACAGATCCCAGTGGTTTAAGAATCTAAATCCCTGCCCCCCGCACCATCTCCTCAGCCACACATTCAGATCCGCTATCTCCCTGTTCCTGCCATCACTTTTTCTTTAACTCCCTACATGTTTGGGGGCAACTTTTGGGAGGCCAGTTAACCTACAAATCCACATGTCTTTGTGACATAGGAGGAAACCAGGGCACCCAGAGGAATCCCACGTGGTCACAGGGTGAACGTGCAAACTCCACGCAGACAGCAACCAAGGTCAGGATTGAACCCGGGTCTCTGGCGCTGTGAGGCAGCAGCTCAACCAGCTGCACCAAAATGCCACCAATCTCTGCAAGTGCAGAGATTCTTACATCATCTTTAGCCACAGGTGAAGCTAATGATGTGCCTTATAGAAACCAGGGAAGTGCAGACCAGTGGCCTAACATCAGTGATGGAAAATTACTGGAAGGGATTCTAAGGGACAGAATCTGGCAACACTTGGAATGACAAGGATTGATTAAGGATAGCATTTGCTTTGTACATTGGAAATCTTGTCTTAGGAATTTGATTGAGCTTTTGAAGAGGTAACAAAGAGAATTGATGAGGGCATTGTGTACATGGACTTTAGCAAGACTTTTGACAAGGTTCCACATGGTAAGCTAATCCGGAGATTCAAGGTAAGTTAGCCATGGATACACAATTGGCTTTATGGAACAAATCAGAAGGTGGTAGTGGATGAGGAAGTCGAGGATCCAATTGCAGAGGGATGCGCAGAGACCCAGATCTGAGAGCTTGGTGACCAGCTTGGACGGTATGATAGTATTAAATGCCGAGCTGTAGTGAAAGAATAACAGCCTGACATATGAGTTTTTGTTGTCCAAGTTTGTACTTTGAACCAGGGCTGGACTTATACAGTAGATAGCAGGCCCTGGGAAGTGTCATAAAAGGGAGAGTCCAAGGGGTACCTGTACATAGTTCCTAAAAGTGACAACATGAGTCGGCAGGGTGATGAAGAAGAAGTTTGTCACGTTGGCCTTCATTGACCAGGCCACTGGGTACAGGGATTGGGTTGTTATGTTGCAACTGTGAGTGTCGTTGGTGAGGCAAGACCTGAAGTGCTGTGTGAAGTTCTGATCACTCTGCTGCAGAAAGGATGTCATTGAACTAGAGAAGGCGCAGAGATGATTCACCAGGATGTTGCTGGGACTAAACGGCTTGAGTTATAAGGAGAGACTGGATAGATCAAGACTTGTTTCCCTAGAGAACAGGAGGCTCATGTAGCGGTTTATAAAATCATGAAGTGCATAGACAAGGTGAAGAGCCTCTGTCTTTCTGCAAGGTAGGGGAATCTAAAGCCATACATTTAAGGCGAGGGAAGAAAAATGTTAAAGGGGCTTATTTTACACATGGGTTGGTGTGTATATGGAAGGAGCTACTAGAAGAAGTAGTGGGGGTGGGTATAATTACAGTTCAAAAGATGTTTCGATTTACATGGATAGGAAAAATTTAGAGGCAATGGGATTAGAGGCAATGTATCCATGGTGAAGGGCCTGTTTCCACACTGTATGACAATGAATCTAACTAACTGTATTGATGAGGAAGAACGAGCGGGTCAGACAGCATCTCTGGAGAACATGGAGAGGTGACGTTTCAGGCCGGGATCCTTGTTCAGAGGCAGATGAGGGCAGTGTGGTTGATATATGCTTCATGGACGTTGGCTCGACATTTGACGAGGTCCCGCATGGATAGCTGTTCCAGAACATCAGATGCCCCATGGCATCAAAGGCAAGTTGGCAATTTGGATCCAAAGTTGGTTTCGGCACAGGAGTCAGAGGTGATGATAACTTTGTGATTGAAAGCCTGCAACCTGCGATAATCCACAGGATCAGCATTCGGACCCTGGGACCCTCGATATCCATTATCAAGGCAGTAAATGCTTGTGTTACTGTGGAAGTTTTCATTAGTAGTTTGTGGTTAAACGCAAAATGGTGGACAGTGTAGAAGGGATCCTCCCCTTCCTACCTCTCCCTCAGCCCTCGGGCTCCACCTCCTTCTTTTTCCTTTCTTCTCCCCACCTCCCCCCACCCCCCCTATCAGTCTGAAGAAAGGTTTCGGCCGGAAACTGTTGCCTATTTCCTTCGCTCTATAGATGCTGCTGCACCTGCTAAGTTTCTCCAGCATTTTGTGTACCTTCGATTTTCCAGCATCTGCAGTTCCTTCTTAAACTCAAAGAGGCTGGGTCTGTACTAGGCCTCCTCCATTGTCAGAGTGAGGCCCAGCACAAAATGGAGGAACAGCACCTCGTATTTCAATTGGGCAGTTTACACCCCAGCGGTATATTTACTTCTCTCACTTCAAGTAACCCTTGCTTTCCCTCTCTCTCCATCCCTGGCCCTTCCTAGTTCTCCGACGAGTCTGACTGTCCCCCTGATTAATTTTTTATCCCCTTTTGCTTTGTTGTCACCTTCTACCTAGTTAACAATGACCTATTGAACATTTTCATTGAGCTTCGCCCCTTTGATGTCTCATTTTCACACCTTACCCTTCCTTATCTCTGTCCCCCTCTCCCCTGACTCTCAGTCGAAGAAGGGTCTTGACCTGAAATGTCACCTATTCCTTCTATCCAGAGATGCCACCTGTCCTGCTGAGTTACTCCAGCATTTTATGTCTATCTTCAGTCTAAACCAGCATCTGAAGTTTCTTCCTGCACACTGGGTCTGTTCTCTCAGGAGCTGAGGAGGTTAAGAGGGGACATGATCGAGATATATAAAACTGTCAAGGTACAGAAAGGGTAGACAATTGTAAATTGTTCCCCTTAACAGAGAAGCCTTAACAGAATCCCTTAAGAGATGTCAGGGTCCAAGTCTATAGGGTTAACCGAAAATTCTGTTCAGCTCGGTCATTGTGGGCTGAAGAGCCTGTTCATGTGCTGTACTATTTGTTCTTTGGTCTATACCGAGGGTATAGGTTCAAAGTGAGGTGAGAGCTTCAGAGAATATTTGAGGAAGAATTTCTCCCTCTGGGCTGCGCAGCCTGAGGGTGTGGTGGAAGCAGGGACTCTCACAACATTTCAGGGATATCTGGACAAGCACTTAAACACTTAAATCACCAAGGCAGGAAGACTGCGGCTTGTATCTGTAATACGGGTCAGTGTAGATGGGCCCTCTTAGTCAGTGAGTTGAAGGTGAGATGCCTGTTCCTGTGCTGTATGACACTATATGACCCCCCCCCCCACAAACTCTGTCCCATCACACACTCCCAGAGCATGGGTCAGACATGGAGAGAAGCTCCCTCTACACTGTGCCATCACCATCCCAGGCCATTCATGGGTCACAGCACCAGGCAGATGAGGGCTGTGCCCGAGCCGACTGCCTGCCCCTCTTACGTATGTGCCCGGGTATACATGATGACTGGGTGCCATGGCTGATTAAATGTATCCTGGATCATGATTGGACTATAGTAATTTAATGTTTAGTTGTAAAGAATATTTGCAATTTGGTATTATGATGGAGAGTGTTCTGTTATAATTTGATGTGTAGATAACTGAATTCATTTAATTTTTTGTTTAAAAAAAGGCCGCAGGTTAGACAGAGTGAAGCTGGCTCTATGCTGTGTTATCTAACTAATCCCATTGCCTTGTTCTCTCCCACAGTCCTGGATTGTTCTCTGGTGGATTCTGTTTTCCAATTGTTTCCCCCTTTTCTTTCTCTGTACCCTCGCTATCTCCCAGACTGCTCTTGCTCGCGCCTTCTTGCTTGCACTCTCTCTCTCTGTCACCTTGTCCTCTCTTCATGTACCTCACTCTCCTCCTCCCCAACACACGCTTCCCTTTGCCCAGTCTCTCCCCGCCTCCCTCTTTGTCGCTTTCAGAGTCGACGATCGCCTCAATGAAACCGGAATAGAGAGGGTCTTTGTTAGAAAGCTGAATGCAAATCAACAACTTCAGAAAACCAGTTGAACTCTGTGAGGAAAGAGAGAAGGGCAGAGCCAGGGAGAGTTACAAAGGCACCCATTAAGATGTGTACACACAGTCATTGAACAGAACTGCCCTCATCTAAACAATAGAAAGAACAGCACTCTCAGGGCACGAGTTACAAATAAAGTGAATCTCCCACTACACTGTCCCTTCACCCAATCCTAGGGAATGGGTTAGACACAGAGTGTCTATCTGCTCACACACACTCAGGACTTAGTTAGACACTGAGTCTTGATTCAATTCACAAACCTAAAGTGAAACTCCCTCCACATTGTCCCGTTAGAAACTCCCAGAGCCGTGATTAGACATAAAGTGAAGCTTCTCCACACCATCTCATCACACACACTCTGGAACATAGTTAGGCACAGAGTGCAGCTCACTGTCCAAATAGCTACTCCAAGGACACAGGATAGAACAGGCTGTCTGGTCTGTGAATGGCTAGAGGTGGCGTGAGTGTTAATCCCTTCTGATGGGGAATGGGCTGCCTGATGTGTGTGGATGGGGAGAGGTTGGTCATGGCATTGATTCCCACGACAGAAAGTTAATAATTGGTGAACTGTACATCGGTGCTGACATTCGCAGTTATGAATACACCCTCTGGAAGTACATTGCTAGATAATAATCTCTCCCTGCACAATGGCATTGAACAAAAGTTCTTTTAATAAATTTGAAAGTGGCAAAGATCTCTCAACGATTAACTAGTCTCAATATCGGTTCAACTCAGATTCAGTTGTGATTGTCATCAACTTTAATAGAATGAATGAAGGATCATTGCCAGAGAGTTTTCTAAACATGGATTAGATACAGTGAAGCTTCCTCTACACTCTCCCAAGGCACGGGTTAGACACAGAGTGAAGTTCTCTCTACACAGCTCCGTCACACATTCGCACGGCATGGGTCAGCCACAGAATGAAGCTGCTTCTATAATGTCCAGTCACATTCTCTGCTGTATCATTCACAATCAATTGTTTGTTGGGAATTACAATGATTAAATTCACAAGATTCCTTGGACTCTGTGGGTGTGTAGAATGGCTTTAAAATATCTCTCTCCCACACACAGTGCAAAATCCCACTGTTTTGCAGTTAATTATACCTAATAAAAAGTAGGTTTACACACACACACACACACACACACACACACACACACACACACACACACACACACACACACACACACACACACACACACACACACACACTGGAACGCACACAGGAACGCACACAGGAACACACACACACAAAACACATGCGCACACACACACACACACACACACAGGAACACACACACACAAAACACGCGCACAGACACACACTGGAAAACACATGCACACGCACACACACACTGGAACACACACAAAACACACGAGCACCACACATGCACAGGAACACACACACACGCACACACAGACGCGCAGGCACACACGCACACACACATACAGGAACACACATGCACACACATGCGCACACACACACACACAAAACACACAAGCACCACATACACACACATACAATCGCCCACACACAGGAACACACAGGAACATGCACACATACACTGGAACAGACGCACACACACACACACACACACACACACACACACACACACACACACACACACACACACACACACGTACGTAGAGGAACACACACACATAAGCTGGAACACACACACAATACACACAAGTAACACACATACACGCACATGAACACACATTCATGCAAGCACATAAACACATAGGAACATAGCTGCACAAGCACATTCACATAAAAACACACACATACATACACGCAGAAACACACAAACAGGAACACACAAACTCGGTACTGAACTACTTCTTGCTGTCCCTGTGTGATTGGATCTAGAGACTGTCCCACTGGGTAACAGCCTCATGCGGTCCCTGTTTCCCCTCTCTTGGTCCATTGTCTGGAAACAGACACTTCGGCCCACTGTGGCCATGCCGACCATCGCCTTACCAGAGACCCGGGTTCAATCCTAACTACGGGAGCTGTCTGTGCAGAGTTTGTACATTCTTCCTATGACCTTCCTATGCATCAGTTTAATGCAAAGCTCCGTCCTCTAGGGTCCATACCCCTCCCTATCTCTGTGAGCTCCTTTGTATCTCTGTAACTGCCTCTAGCGCCAGCATCCCTCCCTTTATCTGTAAACTCCCTATTCCCTGCAACCCACTTTTTGCCCGTTTCCCCTCTGGCTCCTACATGCGCAAATCTATATTTGAAATCCCACCAACCACCACATCTCTCCCTACCTCTGTAAGCTCCTCTGGCTTCTCCAACTCCCTATCTTTCTAATTCCCTCTGGCCCCTCCACCCTCCCTATCATTGTAAAACACTCCAAACGCTACAACCCTCCCGATCTCTGTAACTACGTCCAACCCTACATACACCCCTCCCTGTTTCTATAACTAGTGGGGTACCTCTGGTCCCGAAAACTGGGGGGCACTCCCTAATGACCAGCAACCCCTGCATCCCTCCCTATATCTGTAATTCCCTGCAACCCCCTCACCCCACCTTGTTTCTGTAATACCTCTACCCCTACAACCATCCACATGTATATTACCCCCTCCTAACCCTACACCCTTCCTTATCCCTGTCACTCCTACCCCGCCTTACAGCCTTCCCTATCTCTAAACACCGGCAGCACCTACACTCTACCCTAACTCCGTAACACCCTTTAGTCTCTACCCCATCCCAATCCCTGTAAGCCCCTCCAGTCCCTGCAAACTTCCCCATCTCTGTAATCCACTCCAGCACTCTACACCTCTCTTTCTCTGCAACTTGCACCGACCTCTATAGCCCTCCCTATCTTTGTAACCCCGTGCGGCCTCTACACACCTCCCTGTCTCAGACACTCACTTCAGCCCCTAGACTCCTTTATCTCTCTAAATCTCAGGCCTCTGAACCCCACTCTGTCTCAGTAACCCCCTGCATCACCTACACCCTTCCATACCTCTGTAATCCTATTCAGCCCATACACCCCTCCCTATCCCTATAAGCTCCTGTGACCCTTACACGCTTCCAAATCACTTTAACTTCCTCTAACACCTGCACCCCTCCTTATTTAAGTTGTCCATTATGGCCCAAATATCCCTCCCTATCATAGTAATCCTTTCCATCTCTCGATCTCTGCAATCCCCTCCCGCCCCCACATCTCTCTATCTTGGTAACCTCTCTCAGCCCATACACCCCTTTCTATTTATGATCCTGTGGCCATACACCTCCTCCCTATCCAAGTTAACCCCTTCAGCCCGAGACTGCTTACTATTTCTGTAACCTCCTCCATTCCCTACACCACTGCCTTCCTCTGAACCCACAGAATCCCTCCATCTCTGTAATCCGCTCCAGACTTAACACCACTCCCTATACCTGAACTTATTTCAAACTTGTCTTTGTAACCCTTCTCTGGTCGCTTGACTCCTCATAATCTGCAACCTCTTCACTGCTCCCGGTCTTGGTAATCCCATACATCTGGTCATAACATCTCTCGCAATCCATGAAACTTCCTCAGTCCCTACTCCCCTCACCTACATCTGTAAGCCACTCTTACACTCCTCATCTCTTTAATACTCTTACCAACCCCCATTACTTTCTGTATATGTGTAACCCTCTTCCAACCCTTACACCTCCCCCTATCTCTGTAATCCCCCTCCAACGCCAACTAATCTCTGTAATGCCCCCCACCCTGTGTATCTCTGCAATGCTCTCTGACACCTACATCCTCCCACCAGCCCCTATGCCCAACCTCGTTTGTCACCGCACTCCATCCCCTACACACCACTCTTTCTCTCTGTAAACCCCTCTGGCTCCTACACACTTTCCTCTTCCTCTGTGGCCCCGACACCCATCTTTCAATACCCCTCCATTCCCTACACCCCTCACTTGTGAAATGTGAAAATGCATAGTTCCAGATTGGGACAATTTCTTCCCAGGTGTTATCAGGCAACCAACTAGAGAGTGGTCCTATCTACTATCTTTGATCGAACTGTATCTTATCTGTAACGTATTCCCTTTATCTGTACATTGTGAGCGGCTCGATTATAATCATGTAAAGTCTTTCCACTGACTGGTTGGCACACAACAAAAAGGTTTTCACTGTACCTCAGACATGTGATAATAAACTAAACTAAACAGCTCCGTATTTCTGTAAACCCCTCCAGCCCCTACACCCCTCCCTATCTCTTTAATGCCCTCCAACTCTCAGCAATCTCTGCTGTTTCCCCATTCTAATAGACAATAGTTGCAGGAGTAGGCCATTCGGCAGATCGAGTCATTCAATGTGATCATGGCTGATCATCCACAATCAGTACCCCTTCTCCCCATATCCCTTGACTCCACTACTTTTAAGATCTCTGTATAGCTCTCGCTTGAAAGTATCCAGAGAACCAGCCTCCACTGCCCTCTAGGGCAGAGAATTCTTAAACTGCGGCCCATGGTTCTGGACTCCCCCAACACCGGGAACATGTTTCTTGCCTCTAGCATGTCCAAACCCTAAATTCTCATATATGCTTCAAAAATATTCCCTCTCATCCTTCTAAACCCCAGACTATACAAACCCACCCGCTCCATTCTATCGACATATGACAGTCTCGCCATCCCGGGAATTAACCTCGTGAACCTACGCTGCACTCCCTCAATAGCAAGAATGTCCTTCCTCAAATTGGGAGACCAAAACTGCACACAATACTCCAGCTGTGGTCTCACTAGGGCACATTGTGCATAGATGAAATTGATGGGGCTGAAGCTGGTTTGCGAGGACTGGGCTACATCTGCAACTCTGTAATTTCTTACAGTCTTGGGGAGAGCAGATGACAAACCAATCCATGATGCAACCTGGTCGGATGGTTTATACAGTATATCTGTACAAATTGATAAGATCCATTGGAGACAAGCTGAAGTTTCTTAGTCCTCTAAGGAGCCAGTAATGTTAGTGTGCTTTCATGGTTGTCGTGTCAATGTGGTTGGACCAGGCCAAATTGGTGATGATATTAAGCCTAGGAACTTCAGCAACTCCATTTCAGTGCTATAGATGCCAACTGGCGTTGTACTCCACCTTGCTTCCTGAAGTCGATCACCATCTCCCCCATTTTGCTTACATGGAGTGAGAGGTTGTTGTCTTGGCACTCTATGTCCTTTCTGTACTGCATCTTGTCATTGTACGAGATCCGGCCCACTACATTGGTGCCATCTGCAAACTTATAATTGGAATTAGAGCAGAATTTGACCCCACGGTTGTGAGTATATAGGTATGACAGTAAATGACTGAGAATGCAGCATTCTGGGCACGTGTTGAACATTACACTTTGTAGCATGCACTATTTTATTCCAAACCGTGCACTATTACCTTTGCATACTCAGAGTTGCATATATCAATACTGATGGAGGTGTATGAACTGCGATATCCAATGCCCTGTCAACTGGTCAAGGTGGAACAAAAAGCAGATGAGACAAAATGCATTGGAGCCTTTAATCTACACACAGCAACGTGTGCTTCCTGCAATCATGGTCTCAATCCATTCATGCAATAACAGTGACCTGCAAACATTTTTACAATCATGAAAAAAGAATACACAAAAGTGCATACTGATTGCAACAATACAAAAGTACAGAAAGGAATGCATGTTTGCACCTATAAGGTGCTGTTAAATGAGCATGTATGCATGACTACAAATATGTAGTCTTGTCAAAACCATAGCAGACGCCCAAATGAATAGATGTTTTATCTCCATGCATTAAGCATGCTGGTCTGACACAGTGCTAATTATCACAGGACCTGCGATGACAGATTGTGGCGAAACACTTTTTTGCAGTAAAATAATAAGATTAAATGAGAACTTACCAGTTTGAAGTTTGATCGTTATTTTATGAGGAGTTACGATGAGGGATTACGTGAAGAAGGCCCCCATGCATGCGTGTCAATCTTCAAAGCAGCGGTGTGAAGTCACAGAAAAACGTCATTGAACTAACATAGTAAGATTATAGATGACTAGAACTACCAGATGATCGTTATGTTACAAGGGTAGGGAGCGGAGGGCACGTAATCCCTCATTGTAACTCATTATAAAATAACGATCAAACTTCAAACTGGTAAGTTCTCATTTAATCATACTATTTTACTTCGGAGTCACGTGAGTGACTATGTGAAGACTTTGAAGGTCTGTGATTTCATGCCGAGGACCGAGTCCACGCGTCACAGCTGTATCAATTGACCAGGACGAGTGAGAAAATGAATGCATTCAAAACATGACATGTTTAACAACACTAATGCTTTAATGACATGAAAGAAAGTAAACAGTGACCCCTCTCACCCAGGAGGAAACTGTGAAACAGAACTTAAAACAGAATTAGTAAAAATCCCGGATCTGGCGATAGGCTTATTATAAAACCTCTGGTACGTCCTCTCATTCGACCATCCTTCAGCCGCCAGAATTTGGTCAAGAGGTACGTCCATATAACTTGCTGCTGATGTCGATGCAGCCCCGGTGGAATGAGGTTTAAAAATATCAGTGTCCACTCCTTCACACGCCAGAACCTGTTTAATCCATCTAGAGATGGTCTGCACCGTAACCTGTTTGTAAGGTTTGGTATAGCTGACAAAGAAGGAGAGTTCCGAGCTTCTCAAGCTCTTGGTGACCTTTATGTATTGGGTTATAGATGATACTACACCCACTCGTGGATCTGAGGGGTAAGTCATAAAACTCAATTTGCACCCCTGTACCCCTGGCCTGCTCTGCTTGACGAGTTCCCGAATGAAAAAGGTGATATTATTGTAGGAAGAACCCATACTGTCCAGTCTGAGTTTATGTAGCGTCTGGACCCGTTGTGCTGAAGCCAGCGCCATGAGCATGACTACTTTCAATGTCAGGTGGTGTAGGGACAGAAATGAAACTGGTGCCCACTGACGGAGCAGCATGAGGACCATGCTGACATCCCATATGTGTGTGTACCTAGGTCTAGGTGGAGCGGAGTTAAAGATGCCCTTCATAAATTTGGTTATTAATGGGTGGGACCCTACCGTGTGGTGTGCTGACCCCAGCCATAAATAATTGGACAAAGCACTCTGGGCACTGTTAATAGCACTGTAACTAAGTTTGTTATCGTGAAAAGTGATGATGGAAACTCCAAAACATCCGTAATTGAAGCTGTATGAACAGTACATCTCCCATTTTCATATATGAGAGATGTACTGTTTCTGAGTGCTCTTCCTCCAGGCCGCAGTGATGACATTAACGGTACGCTCTGAAAGCCCGAGCCCTAGGAACGGTCTCCTCAGAATCTGCAAATCAACAAATTTATACGGTCATGAAGAGGTGGCTTTCCCTGTCACTGGGTGTACCAGCAGATTTCTGCTCTTGTTGTGTAATTAAGGCTAGAACCATGGAATCATGGAAAACTTTATTGTCATTCAGACCTTGCGGTCTGAACGAAATTTTGTTGCCAGAGGGAACCAATGCTGAGTAGGCCAGTATGGCACTACCAAAATGCCAGTGGCTGAATGTTTGCCACACATCGAGTAATGACACAGAATGGGGGGAAAACATACACAAATTTACCACCACAGTGTAGCGAGAATGCATCCAGCACTACTGCCCCTGGGTCTGGCTCCCATGAGACGTAAATTAGTAATTGATGATTAAGCCTGGAAGCACACAGATCAATGTCCGGTACACCATAACGAAGGACAATATCATTAAACACTTCGTGATTTAACATCCATTCTTTGTTATCATTGAACTCTCGTGATCTAGCGTCTGCCACTGTGTTATATCCACCTGGTAAATAGATAGCTGAAACCCAGATGTTTCTCGCAATACACCAGTACCAGAGGAGATTAGACAACCAATCACAGGATACAGACTTACTGCCACCCATGTGATTAATGTACGCTACTGCTGTAGTGTTGTCAATCTGAAGTCGGACATGCACATGATGCCTGTTGGTACAAAAAGCCTTTAACCCATAGAGTGCTCCCAACAGTTCTAAATAGTTAATACCATGTGATTGAAGCATGGGTGCTTCTTGCAGATTCCATATGCCACCGCAGCTTGAGACGGTATCGGTAGCACCCCATCCTAGTGCACTGGCATCAGTCTGCAGGATGGCGTATTGACTAAAATTGTACTAGAGCAGCACTGAATATTGGCAATCCGCCACTGTAACTCAGTCAAAGCCTCAGCTGGTAGCTGCATGGGTCTATCGAAACGACCTCTCTGAAGCCTTAAGTCCCTGTTCCTTTGCACACTAAGTTTTGGTAGTGCAAAGGCCCGAACTGAGCAGTTGGGAACTCTGTCACTAATTTTCCAATTACCCGAGCCACATGTAGAAAGATAGAAACATAGAAATTAGATGCAGGAGTAGGCCATTCGGCCCTTCGAGCCTGCACCGCCATTCAATATGATCATGGCTGATCATCCAACTCAGTATCCCGTACCTGCCTTCTCTCCATACCCTCTGATCCCCTTAGCCACAAGGGCTACATCTAACTCCCTCTAAAATATAGCCAATGAACTGGCCTCAACTACCCTCTGTGGCAGAGAGTTCCAGAGACTCACCACTCTGTGTGTGAAAAAAGTCTTTCTCATCTCGGTCTTAAAGGATTTCCCCCTTATCCTTAAACTGTGACCCCTTGTCCTGGACTTCCCCAACATCGGGAACAATCTTCCTGCATCTAGCCTGTCCAACCCCTTAAGAATTTTGTAAGTTTCTATAAGATCACCCTCTCAATCTCCTAAATTCTAGAGAGTATAAACCGAGTCTATCCAGTCTTTCTTCACAAGACAGTCCTGACATCCCAGGAATCAGTCTGGTGAACCTTCTCTGCACTCCCTCTATGGCAATAATGTCCTTCCTCAGATTTGGAGACCAAAGCTGTACGCAATTCTCCAGGTGTGGTCTCACCAAGACCCTGTACAACTGAAGTAGAACCTCCCTGCTCCTATACTCAAATCCTTTTGCTAAGAAAGCTAACATACCAGGTCTCGCTGCATCTCCCCTTTTCCTAATCGGCCACCATTTAGATAATACCCAGGTCTCGCTGCATCTCCCCTTTTCCTAATCGGCCACCATTTAGATAATAAATGGCATATATGCCATGTCTAATAGAAGGGTGATTATCAACAATTAGTTTCCTGCAGGCTTCAATTAACTCTAATTGCTTGCCCAGAGGCAGAGTCACTGACATGTGTACTGAGTTAATGGTCAATCCCAAATAGTCAATTATCGTAGATGGCACCAATTTAGACTTAACTGGATGGATTATGAAACCTATTTTTTTGAAAATGAGTTTTGTAGCTGACACAGATAATTCAGCTAATTCTGTGCTCTGAGTAACCCCAGGACTGGTTTTAGCAATTTTGTGAATAGTCTGGGAGCTGAGGTTAATCCATTAGGCAATGCTTTATCTGATCCATCCAGTTAAACTTCAAAAATCTCCTGTACCTTTCATGAATGGCCACTGAATAGTAAGCATCTTTGAGGTCAATGCTTGCCATATAACATCCCTTGGAAAGCAGTTGTTTAGCAGTGACAAAAGTTTCCATTTTGAAATGTTTATGCTGCACAAAGGTGTTAAGCTCTGTCAAATCTAGGATAATTCTACATCCTCCATCCTTCTTTTGCCTAGTAAAGATATTTGACATAAACTAACAAGGCTCACGCTTCGCCCTCTCAATTACCCCTTTACTAAACAAAGAGTCAAGTTCTCTTTGTACACTAATACACTCCTGTTGTGAAAACACAAAAGTACAGCCAGGTGTATGCTGCGTGGGTGGAGGCAAGTCAGAAATGAACTCAATTTGGAAACCTTGAATACTATGCAGTATAAACAGATTAAATGTTATCCACTGCCATTCATGTAAGAAAAATTGCAATCTCCCCCCAACTTGTAATCTATCCATTGCAGTCTCACCTACCTTAGAGTTTACCTGCTTCTGCCCCCGAGGTCTGGAGGGTAGGGCTGCTGGAGGGCGCCACATCTTGAACATGGCCCGGCTTGGGCGCTGCCCTAAAAAAGGCCTCTATGTTTGTTGCTCAGCACCACGTCCACCATAGCCAACGATCCGTTTGGTATGCAGAGGAGGCTAGGGGTACAGTCTCCGAAAAGACGATACTCTCGGAGACACCTTCATGAGGCCAACAGCCTTTGACTCTTCATCGAGTTCTTTAACCTGTTTAGTCAGGTTTTCTCCGAACAGGAGGTTTGGGGGTTGTATATTCCTCGGCTTACATAGTCCAGCAAATTTAGGATTTATAGCAGGACGGATGGCATTCTTTCTAATGCAATTGATTTCAAAATGTGCATTGCACATTAATGCCATCCCGTCCTGCTGTGTATCTGAGAGAGGCCCCCCCTCCACTGACCTAGCAAAGGCCATGATGCCCGAGGCCAGTAGCCGGAGTACTCTTTGGAGTTTAACCTCTTGGGCTCGGACGCCCCCTCCAATGTGCCCCCAAATGGCCTGATTAACAATGGGGACACTCAGTGAGGCACAGTTTAGTGGAGTGTTATACCTGGCAGTGGTCTTCTCCATCTTTTGTTCTTGCAGTGAATGGGAAGCCATGTCATTAATGTTCACAGCGAGCTCTTCATCCAATGGCACACCTGTGAGGGCTGGGACTGCAAATCTGGATGCAATAGACAGTCCTGATGGTCCCTCTAGCCCAACTGTGCCTCCGTACTCTGGGTCAGCATAGTACTGACCTCGTACGCCCCGTCATCTGACAGGGAGATATTATGCGGCCCTGACACAGGCGCTGCTGCCTCGGGTTCCATATACTCCCCGGGCCCCGATAGCTCCGTCCTTTGGAGCATATCGTGCTGGAGTAATCTCTCCACAAGGCACTCCAGATGGGCCAGCCTGCTGGTAACACTGCCTTTAGAAGGAGGGGACTCTTCCACCTCCTGCCCCGACTCCTCTGAGTCCAGGACCCTCACAGACTTTTTTGTAGCTTTTCTCCCCCGTGGAGTAGCCAAGGTGCTTTCTGGCAGCACCAAGTCTGTAGCCGCTGGCTGCTCTGCCAGCGGCCCTGGAGGCGAATTCGGCGGTCGCACGCTGCCCGCAGGCCCGGGGTCTTCCGCAACCGGTTTGGTCGCTTAGACATCTCTCCCACAATCCGAAGCTGAAAATACGGTAAAACGAAACACACTCCGGACCGGGAGCAACGACTTCAGCTAAGTTTTTAAAAACACTTACCTGAGTCTTTTAAACTCACCCACTGGAAGGAACGATGCGCCCGCCAGCCAGTCATTGCGCAATGCGTCAGACGTAATGACACGCATGCGTGGGAGGCCTTCTTCACCAAGTCACTCACGTGACTCCGAAGTAAAATGTCTCATGCACAGTGATGTATTTTTGTCAATAAAGTTACAGGCTTCCCCAAAAGGTAAAGATACCACAATTAAGTAACACATCATTTTCTGCTGTCATTCTTTAAAGAGTAATGCATTCTTTCTTTCCGATGTGAATGCTTATGCACAACTGCAGCTTTACTGCAGAAATGCATGCTTCATGCAGCTTCTCCGAAACCACACTTGCTGAAGCTTTCATCTTGCAGTCTGTCCAAGATAGAAACATACAGCAACAGGCCCTTCAGCCCCACTCATCCATGCTGACCAAGATGCCCGACTCATCTAGTCCCATTTGACCACATAAAAGTTTATAAACGTTTCCTATCCATGTTACAGTACCTACCTCAACCACTTTCTCAGGAAGCATGTTTCATATACCCACCACCCTCTGTGTGGAAAAGGTTGCTCCTCAGATTCCTATTAAATCCTTCCTCTCTCAACTTAAACATGTGCCTTTCATTTTATGATTCCCCTACTCTGGGAAAAAGACTGTTTGAATTTAGCCTATCTATTTCCCATGGTCTGATACACTTCTATAATATCACCTCTCAGTTTTGCGTTCCTTGGAATAAAGTTTCAGGCTGCCCAACTTCTCCCCCTAACTCAGCCCGTCGTGTCCTGGCAATATCCTTATAAATTTTCTCTGCATTCTTTCCTAAAGACAATAAAGGAAGTACTGGTGAAATATTTCCCTGTTGGTATATTGTAGCACTCGAAGGCAACCTCTAGTTGGTGGTGTCTCACCGCACATACTGTCCTTGTCCTTCTGGTGGCAGAGGTCACAGGATTTTGAGATACATCCAAGTACTTAACCCATGCCCAAGGAGTGTGTGATGGGGCATTGCAGAGGGTGCTTTGCCTTATGCCTAACCCGGGCACCAGGTGTGTATGACAAAGCAAGGTCCTACTGAATTGCACAGGGCCCTGATGAGAGCACATCTGAAGTATTGTGTGTAGTTTGGGTCTCCTAATTTGAGGAAGGACATTTTTGCTATTGAGGGAGTGCAGCCAGGTTAACTCCCAGGATGGCAGGACTGACATATGATGAAAGAATGGATCGACTGGGCTGATAACATTCTTACGGGATTGGACAGGCTAGATGCAGGAAAAATATTCCCGACGTTGGGTTAGTCCAGAACCAGGGGTCACAGGTTAAGAATCAGGGTAGGCCATTTAGGACTGAGATCAGAAAAATCTTTTTCAACCAGAGAGTTGTGAATCTGTGGAATTCTCTGCCACTGAAGGTAGTGGAGGCCAATTTACTTGATGGATTCAAGAGAGAGTTAGATTTAGCTCATGGCTAATGGAATCAAGAGATATGAGAAGAAAGCAGGAACAGGGTACTGATTTTGGATGATCAGCTATGATCATTGAATGGCGGTGTTGGCTCAAAGGGCCGAATGGCCTAATGGACCTATTTTCTATGTTTCTATGTAAATTCGGGAGTGATTCCTGCACAGAGTGTGAATTGACAGATAAAGCTGGACTAACTCAGCGGGTCAGATAGCACCTCTGGAGAAAATAAATTGGTGACGTTTCCAGTTGAGACCCTTCTTCAGACTGAAGAAGGATCTCGAATCGAAACATTATCTAGTCCTTTTCTCCAGAGATGCTGTCTGACCTGCTGAGTTACTCCAGCTTTTTATGTCTATCTTTGGTTTAAACCAGCATCTGCAGTTCCTTCCTACACATGTGAATGGACAGGCCTGGTCACGCTGAGATCTGGCAGTCAGGCTTGGATTGGGGCCTTGTTGTCCTTGGGAATAGAGGGTTTGTCACTGCGGACAGATCCTTCTGTTTGGCTGTGCCAGGTTAAAAATGTAAATCAGCGGAAATGAGAGGGAATCAGATACGGCAGAGGGGAACAGCGTGTCTTCTCTGTAGCTGGGCTCCAAATAAAGAATCTCTTCATCTCGCTGGACCGGGCTGGAGCCAGGGCAAAACCAGACCTCCGCTTCACATCGCTCACAGTCTGTCAGTAGTCTCTGAGCTACAGCCAGCCCCACTGGAGTTGGGCTCCTCACAGCTATTAATGGGTCAAACAATTCCCTCTATGCCCCTTACACTGCTCGCTCCTTCTCCATCCCTCCCCCCCCAAACATTCTCTATCCCTGTTCCCTGCTTTCTCTCTTCCCCTCTTGCTCTCTCTCCCCTCACCATCTCTCCCCTCATCTTTCTCCCCTCCTCTCTCTCTCTGCCTATCTCTCCCTCCTGCACTCACTGCCTCCCTGTTGCTCGCTCTCCCGTCCCCCATCTTTCTTCCCCTCCCATGCCCATTCCCTCTTCACCTCACCCACCCTTGGTGATGTGCCAGTGGGTGATGGGAAGAGCTGCCATCCAGGGCTGATGGATTGTGTGTCCTGGGTCGGAAGTTGACTGTCCATTCAGCTGTGGCGTGAGCGAGGGGGGGAGCATTAATCCCTCATCCACCAATCAGTCACAGCTCAGCTCCTGAAAGCAGAGAGGAAGCTGAAATTCTAAGACCCTTTCTCTGGCAGCATGTCTGCAGAAACTGCCACATTGCCTAGGAAACCAGCAATATGGGCCATGGAGCTAGGGGAGGGAGGGGCAGAGAGACAAAGGGTGAGAGAGACACACACACACAGAGGGAGAGAGAAAGAGAGAGACAGAGAGAGAGAGACAGAGAGTGAGTGAGACAAAGAGAGAGAGACAGAGAGCGAGAGTGCGACAGAGACAGAGAGTGAGTGAGACAGAGAGAGAGAGAGACAAAGAGAGAGATAGACGGGAGAGAGAGAGAGAGAGAGAAAGAATGAGAGAGAGATGGAGAGAGAGACAAAAAAGGAGAGAGGAGAGAGAGGGAGAGAGGGAGAGAGGAGAGAGAGGGTGTGAGAGACAAAGAGAGTGAGAGAGGGACACAAAGAGGGAGACAAATAGAGAGACAAAGAGAGAGAGAGAGCGAGAGTGAGACAGAGAGAGAAAGAGACAGAGATAAACAGAGAGAGAGCGAGACAAAAAGAGTGAGTGAAGGATAGAGGTGAAGAAATAGGTTAAAGGAGGAACAGGGAGGGGGGATTAGCAAAAGGAATGGTAGTAGGAGTGGGGAGAGTGGACATGGGAAGTTGAGGAAAGGTGGAGGAAAGAGGCAAGAGGAAAGAGGCAAGTCTCCCCAGTTGCAAAGGCTATCTGGGGAGACTTTAAACTAGAAAGGCTGGGGGGAGGGACTCGGGTAGAGGGGGCTAGGGGTCAGGGTGCGGGGCAAGAGGCAGAGAAGAGAAGCACTCGGACCCAAAATGTAGCAAGAAAGATGAAAAAGAAAATAGAGAGAATAAGGGATGGTGGGTATCTAAAATGTGTATATTTTAATGCAAGGAACTGTAAATAAGGTGGATGAGAGCTTGGATTGACACCTGGAAATATGATGTTGTGGCAATCAGTGAAACATGGTTGCAGGAGGGCTGTGATTGGAAACTAAATATTCCAGGATTTCGTTGCTTCAGGTGTGATAGAATTGGAGGGACCAGAGGGGGAGGTGTTGGATTGCTTGTCAGAGAAGATATTACAGCAGTGCTTTGGCAGGATAGATTAGCGGGCTCGTCTAGGGAGGCTATTTAGGTGGAACTGAGAAGTGGGAACGGTGTAGCAACACTTTTAGGGGTGTACTATAGACCGCCAAATGGGGAGCGAGAATTGGAAGAGCAAATATGTAAGTAGATAGCAGATATTAGTAGTAAGCACAAGGTTACTGATTGTGGGAGATTTCAATTTTCCAAAAATAGACTGGGAAACACATTCTGTAAATGGGCTGGATGGTTTGGAGTTTGTAAAATGTGTGCAGGATAGTTTTTTGCAGCAGTACATAGAGGTATCGACCAGAGAAGGGGCAGTGCTGGACCTCCTGTTAGGAAATGAGGCAGGTCAGGTGACGGAGGTATGCGTTGGTGAGCACTTCAGGACCAGTGATCACAATACTATTAGTTTCAATATAATTATGGAGAGTCAGAACTGGACCTAGGGTGGAGATTTTTGATTGGAGAAAGGCTAACTTTGAGGGAATGCGTAAAGATTTTAAAGGAGTGAATTGGGACACTTTGTTTCATGGGAAGGATGTAGAAGAGAAATGGAGGATATTTAAAGGGGAAATTGTAAGAGTACAGAATCTTTATGTCCCTGTTAGGTTGAAAGGAAATAGTAAAAATTGAAAAGAGCCATGGTTTTCAAGGGAAATTGGACACTTGTTTCGAAAAAAGAGAGATATCTACAATAATTATAGGAGGCATGGTGTAAATGAGGTGCTAGAGGAGTATAAAGAATGTAAAAAGAATCTTAAGAAAGAAATTAGGAAGGCTAAAAGAAGATATGAGGTTGCTTTGGCAAGAAAGGTGAAAGTAAATCCAAAGGGTTTCTACAGCTATATTAATAGCAAAAGGATAACGAGGGATAAAATTGGACCATTAGAGAACCAGAATGGACAGCTATCTGCAGAGCCAAAAGAGATGGGGGAGGTATTGAACAATTTCTTTTCTTCGGTATTCACCAAGGAGAAGGATATTGAACTCTGTGAGTTAAGGGGAAAAAGTAGAGTAGCTATGGAAACTATGAGATTCAAAGAGGAGGAAGTACTGACACTTTTGAAAAATATAAAAGTGGATAAGTCTCCAGGTCCTGTTACATAAAGTACTTTTATATTTAAAGAATAAACCTAGCAATTATAGACCTATTAGTTTGACGTCAGTGGTGGGCAAATTATTGGAAAGGATACTTAGAGGTAATATATATAAGCATCTGGATAAACAGGGTCTGATCAGGAACAGTCAACATGGATTTGTGCCTGGAAGGTCATGTTTGACAAACCTTCTTGAATTTTTTGAAGCGGTAACTAGGGAAATTGATGAGGGTAAAGCAGTGGATGTTGTCTATATGGATTTCAGTAAGGCCTTTGACAAGGTTCCCCATGGAAGGTTGGTTAAGAAGGTTCAATCTTTGGGTGTTAATGGCGGAGTAGCAAGATGGATTCAACAGTGGCTAAATGGGAGATGTCAGAGAGTAATGGTGGATGGCTGTTTGGCAGGTTGGAAGCCGGTGGCCAGTGGGGTGCCTCAGGGATCTGTGTTGGGTCCACTGTTGTTTGTCATGTACATCAATGATCTGGATGATGGGTGGAAAATTGGATAAGTAAGTATGCAGATGATACTAAGATAGCTGGTGTTGTGGATAATGAAGTAGATTTTCAAAGTCTACAGAGAGATTTGGGCCATTTGGAAAAGTGGGCTGAAAGAGGGCAGATGGAGTTTAATGCTGTTAAGTGTGAGGTGCTACATCTTGGCAGGACAAATCAAAATAGGACGTACATGGTAAATGGTAGGGAATTGAGGAATGCTGTGGAACAGAGGGATCTAGGAATAACTGTGCATAGTTCCCTGAAGGTGGAATCGCATGTAGATAGGGTGATAAAGAAAGCCTTTGGTGTGCTGGCCTTTATAAATCAGAGCATTGAATATAGGAGTAGGGAAGTAATGTTAAAATTGTACAAGGCATTGGTAAGACCAATTCTGGAGAATGGTGTACAATTTTGGTCGCCTAATTATAGGAAGGATGTCAACAAAATAGAGAGAGTACAGAGGAGATTTACTAGAATGTTGCCAGGGTTCCAGCAACTATGTTACAGAGAAAGGTTGAACAAGTTAGGTCTTTATTCTTTGGAGCGCAGAAGGTTAAGGGGGGACTTGATTGAGGTCTTTAAAATGATGAAAGGGATAGACAGAGTTGACGTGGATAAGCTTTTCCCATTGAGGGTAGGGAAGATTCAAACAAGAGGGCATGACATGAGAATTAAGGGACAGAAGTTTAGGGGTAACGTGAGGGGGAACTTCTTTACTCAGAGGGTGGTGGCTGTGTGGAATGAGCTTCCAGCAGAAGTGGTGGAGGCAGGATCGATTTTAACATTTAAGAGTAAAGTGGATAGGTATATGGACGTGAAGGGAATGGAGGGGTATGGTCTGAGTGCAGGTAGATGGGACTAGGGGAAAACAAATGGTCGGCACGGACTGGAAGGGCCGAGAGGGCCTGTTTCCGTGCTGTAATTGTTATATGGTTATATGGTTATATGGTTATATGTTATTAGGAAAGGAGAGGATGGGTAGTGGTAATGGGGAAGAGGGGGAATGGGGGCAGAGTGGGGATGGGGAAATGGAAAGTGGGGGGAGAGGGGGTAGAAGGGGGAAGGATAGCAGATAAGGGAATGAGAAGGAGAAGGTGGGGAAGTCGGAAGGAAGGAAGGGGAGGTGGAGTGTGAGGAGTAGGTGAAGGGGTAGGGGAAAGAGGGGAGGATGGGGAGATGGATGGGTAAGTGGGGAAGGAGAGAGGAGTCAGGGTGGAAGGAGAGGGTTGAAGAGGGAGTGGGGAGAGGATGAGGGGAAAAAGAGGGGATAGTTGAAGGGTGTTTGAAGGGGGATGATGGGTTAGTAGGAGAGGGTATAGAAAGAGAGGTGGGAGGATGAGAGAATGGGCAGTGGGAGAGAGTGGGGGGAGAGTGTGAAGAATGGGTAGGAAGGATGGGGAGAAAGAGAGGGTGAGGAAGAGCATGCCAGAGGGGTCAGAGATGTGAGAGAAATAAAGGGTTAAAAATAGAGGGACAGCAGCAGTGGGGGTTGGAGGGAGAGGGAGTTGGTTAAAATCGGAGAGGGGAGAATGGAGGGGAGTGGGACAGGAGAGTGTTGGGTGGGAAGAGAGTAGGGGAGAGGGCAAGGTACGTGAGAAATACAAAGATAGGGAAAGAAGGGGATAGAATGGGGAAGAGGGAGTGATGATTGATGTGGGAAAGGGGAGAAAAGGGGGGATGTCGAAGAGAGAGAAGGGGAAGTTGGAATGTAGAGAGGGAGAGGGTGTGAGAAAGAGAGGAAATGTGAGGAGAGTGGAAAAGAATAGGAGTGATCAAGCAAGAGAAAGGGGTGGAATGTGGGAGAGAAAAGATGTAAGAGTGAAGAGAGAAAGAAAGGGGTTGATAAAAAGGGAAAGAGGGGGGTGAGGAGGGGGGAGAGGCTTTGGATGAGGGTGATGGGTTGAAGAGGAGAGAGAGGAAGGGAGATGGAAAGATGACTGGCCTAGAGAGAGAAACGTGTGAACAAGAGAATGTGGAGTGAAAGAGAGCAAACAAAAGAGAATGTGAGAGAAATGGAGGGGGAGAACGGTGATGTGGTCTGATGGAAAGTGGTGCAAAGGGGGTGATATGGGGTGAATTAGGAATCAAGGGGAGTGGGGCAGTGGATCTGAAGGGGCAACAAAAGAGGAATGGGAAGGGAGAAGATGGAACAAGGGTGAAATGAAGGGAGGGAGGCAGTGGGGAAGAGTCACTCTGACGAACGATTCTCTAGGCAGGAGGGGGGTAAGATACTTCCTTGTCTAGCCCATTGATCCCTCCCTCACCGTTGGTCTTCATATTCCCCATAATTGAAACTACCCAAGGAACTACAGCAGGAACCAATGGGTGTCCAATCCCAAAATGCTCCAGGTTGTGGAAGTTGTTGATGTGTTGCACTGATTTAAGGCGGGAGGCGGGGGGGGGGGGGGGGGGTGCTGTAGCTGTAGTGTTGTGGGTTTTCCATTACATACGATAACATGATGAAGTGGGGGGGGGATATTTTAGCAATGCAGAGAAAATTGGAAATCAAGAAAAGTATATAATTGGGTTTGTTTTGAAATCTTGATTACTGTGTGCAGTAATGTCCTCATAGAAACATAGAAACATAGAAATTAGGTGCAGGAGCAGGCCATTCGGCCCTTCCAGCCTGCACAGCTATTCAATCAGGACATGATTAAGGACATGGCTGATCATCCAACTCAGTATCCTGTACCTGCCTTTTCTCCATACCCCCTGATCCCTTCAGCCACAAGGGCCACATCCAACTCCCTCTTAAATATGGCCAACGAACTGGCCCCAACTACCTTCTGTGGCAGAGAATTCCACAGATTCACCACTCTCTGTGTGAAAAACGATTTTCTCATCTCGGTCCTAAAAGACTTCCCCCTTATCCTTAAACTGTGACCCCTTGTCCTGGACTGGAAAGTCTATCCAGTCTTTCTTCATATGGAAGTCGTGCCATCCCAGGAATCAGTCTGGTGAACCTTCTCTGTACTCCCTCTATGGCAAGAATGTCTTTCCTCAGATTTGGAGACCAAAACTGCACGCAATACTCCAGGTGTGGCCTCACCAAGACCCTGTACAACTGCAGTAGAACCTCCCTGCTCTTGTACTCAAATCCTTTTGCTATGAATGCCAACATACCATTCGCTTTCTTCACAGCCTGCTGCACCTGCATGCCTACTTTCAATGACTGCTGTACCATGACACCCAGGTCTCGCTGCATCTCCTCATATTTTGCTTGGGCAGCTTACACCCCAGCGGTATGAACATTGGTTCTCTAACTTCGTAAACCCTTGCTTTTCCTCTCTCTCCAACCCCCTTCCCAGTTTTCAACCAGTCTTACTCAAGTCAAGTCAAGTCAAGTCAGGTTTATTCGTCACATGCACATACGAGATGTGCAGTGAAATGCAAAGTGGCAATGCTCGCGGATTGTGCAAAAACAAACAAACTACAAACAGAATGGAACAGAATCACATATTCACATATTACATAATTGTGGGTGGGAAGAAAAAGGAAAAAACAGCAATTTAAAAAGACACCACACAACAGTAAAATGGTATAGTAAGTTAGTCCCTGTAGAGATAGGAGTTAACAGTCCTAATGGCCTCTGGGAAGAAACTCCTTCTCATCCTGTCTGTTCTCACAGCATGACAACGGAGGCGTTTGCCTGACCGTAGCAGCTGGAACAGTCTGGTGCTGGGGTGGAAGGGGTCTCCCATGATCTTGTTGGCTCTGGAGTTGCATCTCCTGATGTATAGTCCTGCAGGGGGGGGCGAGTGTAGTTCCCATAGTGCGTTCGGCCGAACGCACTACTCTCTGCAGAGCCTTCCTGTCCTGGGCAGAGCAGTTCCCAAACCAGATTGTAATGTTTCCGGACAAGGTGCTTTCCACAGCTGCTGAGTAGAAGCACTGGAGGATCCTCGGAGACACTCTGAATTTCCTCAATTGCCTGAGGTGGTAAAGGCGCTGCCTTGCCTTACTCACGGGTACTGCAGCGTGTGATGTCCATGTCACATCCTCAGAGATGTGGACTCCCGGATCTCTTTATCCCCGGGGCGTATTTAAAACAGCTCACCCTAAACACCTCCACAGTATCCCCCCCCCCTCCCCATTTATCCTCAATGGTGTGTACGTCCTCGATGATGTGCCCTCCTAAAGAGTCCACGATCAGCTCCTTCGATTTTTTTGATATTCAAGAGGAGGCTGTTGTCCTGACAAAAGCAGAAGTGCCAGCTCAGTCACCTCCTCCCGTAGGGAGGGGAGAGGAGGTATAGGCCTTCTCATCGTTGGTCTCTGAGATCAGGCCCCACCACCAGTAGTGTCATCACACACACAACATCAAAGCAAAATTTGATTATCGAGTTGGAGCTGAATCTGGCCACACAGTCATGTGTGTGCAGGGAGTAAAGTAGGAGGCTGAGGACACAACCCTGCGGGGATCCTCCCCTCCTGGGCGGGGGATCCTGTGCTCAGGGTGTATTTCCCCCCATCTTGACTACCTGGGGCCTGGTGGTGAGAAAGTCCAGGACCCAGGCACACAGTGGGGTGTTGAGCCCCAATTCCAGCAGCTTCTCGGCCAGTCTGGTGGAGACTACGGTGTTGAAGGCTGAACTGTAGTCTACGAACAGCATCCTCACGTAGCCCCCCTTCTGGCTGTCAAGATGAGAGAGAGCAGTGAGCGGTGTACATTTTATCTGTTTGCATTATTGTTGTTATCTTCTCCCAACTAACTGATCTATATACATTTTCTTTGATCTCCATTCCCTTTGTCCTATTTTCACAACTTACACTACCTTATCTATGTATATCCCTCTCCGCTGATTAGGAGGCAGAGATCAGCCACGATTGAATGGCGGAGTAGATTCAATGGGCTGAATGGCCTAATTCTACTCCTATGACTTGAGAACGTGTGAGAGAACCATCCTGCAGTCTCACGCATGCCACGAAAAGGCTAGTCTGTCCCCGACTAGAGTCGTGGAATATTTGATATTTCATTGTACAACACTGTCAGCTGGAGTAACAGCGGGACAGGCAGCATCTCTGGAGAGAAGGAATGGGTGATGTTTTGGGTGGAGACCCTTCTTCAGACTGTCTGTCGTGGCTCTGATCTGTGTTCCTCCGAAAAGTCACTCTAAGTTTCCAAAACGATACCCTCGTACACAAACTGAATCTTTCTCTACACCATCACATCTCAAACATTCAGAGAATGGGTCAAACACAGAGTGAAAGCTGCTCGTCGAGCTGCTCGCGGATGGTGTTTCCTCTGTCACGGATCCAGAGAAGATTAGTGCTTTAGTTCGGTCCTTTTATGCGACTCTGTTCTCTGCGGATGGTTTTAGAGGAGAGGCCCAGTGGGTTCTATGGGAGGGCCTACCGACCGTAGATAGAGAGCTGGCTGAACTCCTTGATGACCCCTTATCATTGGAGCAGTTGACTGGTGCCTGCTCCAGCTCAGGAAGGGTAAGTCCCCAGGGATAGATCGGCTGACCGTAGAGTTTGTTAGAACCTTCTGGGATGTCCTAGGGGGAGATTACACAAAGATCCTGGGGGAGAGCCTGGTGACCGGGGAGATGCCCCTATTGTGGTTCAGTCATTGTCCTGCTGCCCAAGAAGGGTGATCTCCACTTGTTGAAGACCTGGCACCCAGTCTCTCTCCTCAGCAGAGTATAAGGTTTTTGCATGGGCTATGGCAAATCGCCTGGGTTCCGTGTTGTCCCAACTGATCCACTCTGACCAGTCCTACACAGATCCTGGCCGGTCCATCCAAGATAACATCCACCTGGTAAGGGACCTGATTCATCTGTCCCAGGGGGCTGGTCAATCAGCTGCTTTTCTGTCCCTTGATCAGGAGAAGGCATTTGACAGGGTAGATTAATACTACCTTTTCAGGACACTGCAGGCATTTGGATTTGGACCACACTTTGTGGCCCAGGTCTGGCTTTTGTACACCGCAGCGGAGTGTCTCAAAAAGGTAAATAGTTTGTTGTTGGCACCCATTCACTTTGGGATGTGGGTATGCCAGGGGTGTCCCATGCCTGGTCAGTTGTGCTCGGTCTGTGTGTAGCCGTTCCTGTGTCTTCTTCGGAGGTCCTTGTACACCATTCACTGAAAGTAAACATGCAGGTACAGTTGGCAGTGAAGAAAGCTAATGGCATGTTGGCCTTCATAACAGGAGGATTTGAGTATAGGTCCTTCTGCAGTTGGACATGGTTCTGGTGAGACCACATTTGGAGTATTGTGTGCAATTTTGGTCTCCTAATTTGAGGAAGGACATTCTTGCTATTGAGGTAGCACAGTGTAGGTTCACGAGGTTAATCCCTGGGGTGGCGGGACTGTCATATGAGGAAAGATTGGAACGACTGGGCTTGTATTCACTGGAATTTAGAACGATGAGTGGGGATCTTATAGAAACATATACTGTAAAATTATAAATGGACTGGACATACTAGATGCAGGAAAAAAATTCCCAATGTTGGGGGAATCCAGAACCAGGGGCCTCAGTCCAAGTATACAGGGGAGGCCATTTAAAACTGAGATGAGATAAAACCTTTTCACCCAGAGAGTTGTGAATTTGTGGAATTCGCTGACATGGAAGGCAGTGGAGGCCAATTCACTGAATCAATTTAAAAGAGAGTTAGATAGAGATCTTGGGGCTAGCAGAATCAAGGGGTATGGGGAGAAGGCAGGCACAAGTTATTGATTGTGGATGATCAGCCATGATCACAATGAATGGTGGTGATGGCTCGAAGGGCTGAATGGCCTCCCCTGCACCTATTTTCTATGTTTCTATGAGGCGGTTGACAGGCCTGACTTTCCTGGGACCGGGGGTGGAGTTGGTTCTCTCGGCCCATGCTGACGATGTACTCCTTACGTTCACTGACCCCGTTGACCTGCTGAGGATGCGGGAGTGCCAGAGGATTTCTCAGGCAAATCCTCCGCCAGGATCAACTGAAGAAAGTGTTCCGGACGTTTAGTGGGTCAGTTGCAGGTGGACTCCCTGCCGGAGGAGATGACATCTTATGCGTGGAGCACCACTCACCTCCTCTACCTGGGGGTCTACCTGAGCCCCACAGAGGATGCTTGGCTGGAGAACTGGCAGGAGCTGGAGCCGGAGCGCTGGTCAGGTTTGATCGGAGTGCTTTCCTTTCAAGGTAGAGTGCTGGTCATAAACCTGCTGGTGGCCTCCATGTTGTGGTACTGGCTGGCTACTCTTGTCCCGCCCTCTATCTTTGCTACCACATTACAGAAGAGGTTAGTGAGTTCCTTCTGGGGAGACAAGAAGGGAGGGTTTCCGCAGCGGTCCTGAGTCTCCCGTTAGAGGAGCGCAGCCAGTCCTTGGTATGCATGTGTACCCAGGTGGCGGCTCTCCGTCTCAGGACCCTGCACGGGTACGTGTACACGGAGCACCCACCTAGATGGCACGCTCCGGCCGTGTATTTTTCCTGCCAGGGCCGTTGCCTAGAGGGGGTTTTCGCGGCTCCTGGTGGCGGGAATCGGTCGACCCATCACACGGGATCTGCCCAGCTTCTACCGTGATGTCTTGAGAGTTAGGAATCTGGTCACCTTCAGCCAGCGAGCTGCTCCTCAGGGGAAGGGGGGTGTTGTAACTGCGAGTGTGGCCAGTTCTCACCCTGTCATGGTGGGTGTTGAGGAGAAGGGGACCTGGGATGGAGAGTGTTGCACAGAGCCGTGTGTAACAGATATTTGTTGGTCATGGACTCCCTAGCCATCTGCGGTGAGGAAGAAACGTGTTCCACGTGTATATATGAAGTGTGAGAGGGTGCAGCCCCCGTATGCATAATATGAAGGGGCGGATCCTCGTGTTTTGGTTGCATTTATAGTCCCACATTCTGGTATTTGGGCTCAAGGCAGGTAGTGGGAAGGGTCTATCGGGAGGGCAGGCTATCGCTGTTGGTCTGCTCCTGGCCATGATGGCCATTCGCGGGTCCAGGCAGCGGTAGTCGATGGTCACACCAGAGTCCCTGCCTGCCCTCTTCCGGGCCTATGTCCATGCTCGGGTCCTGGAGAGGGAACACGCCCCCCCTCCGGGGGGGCGGTGCCCACGGGGACTCTATGAACGCTGGTTGCGGGGGATCTGTCTGATGCAATGTGACTATTGAACGTCTTTTACTTTCCGGTACACTGTAATATACAATGATTGAATAAAGTCCTTGGAAGGGAAAAAATGAAGCTTCTTGTAGACTGTCCCCAGGCACGTCAGACACAGAATAACAAAAAGAACCATGCTCTCTCCACACCGTGTGCTCAAGTTCTGACTCCGTCTCCCCTCTTTGCAGTGTTGGTGTTGGTGTTGGGTCGGTCGCCGGGAGGTCGCGTCCATCATGTCCTCGGCCAAAGTCTTCTCCAGTCAAACACCAGCGATGGACATCCAGCCGCTGCTGAAGCCGGGCCGCCCGCGGGGGCGGGTGATGAGCAAAGACGGCCGGAGCAACGTGCGGCTGGTCCACGTCAGCGGCTGGGGCTACCTCTACCTCAAGGACCTGTGGACCACCTTCGTCGATCTGAAGTGGCGCTACAAGCTGGCTCTGTTCTGCACCAGCTTCGCGGGCACCTGGCTGATGTTCGGCCTGGCCTGGTACCTGGTGGCTCTGTTACATGGGGACCTGGAGGGGGCGCAGGTGGCCGCCAACCACACCCTGTGCGTGGCCAACATGAGGACGCTCACCGCCGCCTTCCTCTTCTCGCTCGAGTCACAGACCACCATCGGCTACGGCTACCGCTACATCTCAGAGGAGTGTCCCGCCGCCATCCTGCTGCTGGTGATACAGCTGATCCTCACCACCCTGCTCGAGGTGTTCATCACCGGCACCTTCCTGGCCAAAGTGGCCCGGCCCAAGAAGCGGGCGGAGGGCGTGCGCTTCAGCCGGCACGCCGTGGTCTCCCCGCGGCTCGGCTGCCTGGCGCTACAGGTGCGGGTGGCCAATGTCCGGCGCAGCCTGTTGCTCGGCTGCCAGGTGTCGGGCAAGTTGCTGCGGGCCGGCCCGGCCCAGGACGGCGTCTCCATGCAGCTGCACCAAGCCGACGTGATCTTCCGGCTGGACGGCGGCACCGACAGCCCGTTCCTAGTGCTGCCCCTCACCTTCCACCACCCCATCGATCAGGACAGTCCCCTGGCCGCCGTCGCCCTGGGGCAGGGCCGGGCTGAGGACGGGGTCCGTGTCCCCGACGACGCCTTCGAGCTGGTGGTGATCCTGAGCGGCACGGTGGAGTCCACCAGCGCCCTGTGCCAGGCCCGCACCTCCTACCTGCCCGAGGAGATCATGTGGGGCTACGAGTTCTGCCCCGTGGTATCGCTCTCGCCCAGCGGCAAGTACCTGGCTGACTTCGCCAGCTTCGACCGCATGTTGCGGGTGCCGGGGATGGAGAGGGACGGGGCCGGGGCCGGGGCCGGCTCTGGGGAGAAGGTGCGGCTCGAACAGGATCTGAAGAGGGGCCCGGCCAAGGAGGGCAGCGCACGCAACGTGAAGATCAGCAACGTCTGATGGCCAGGGGATCCGGATTAAATCTCCCGCACTCCACACACACTCACCCCATAACTCACCCTCCCACACTCACTCTCCCCACAACGACATCCCTGCACACACTCGCCCCCGTAACCCACTGTCCCATAACAGCCCACATTCTCCCTATAACTCACTCTCCCCACACCGACATCCCTGCATAGACACTCTCCCCCAAAACCCACTCTTCTCAGTAACCCATCATTCCCCAGAACCACAGCCCGCACTCTCCCACATAACCCACTCTGCCCCGCACTGAACCTCTCACACAGAGAGGCTAGCTAGGCCTTAACCAGGAACCCATGCCCGCCGCGACTCGTCTCCCCTGGTGAACGGAAGTAGGTGGAGGACAGAACCAGATAGAACGCTTTTCAAAACTCGACACAACCCCTGGTGCCGGCTTTGAATTTGCTGCCTGACACCACCCTTGTCATGTTAGCGCACAGGAGGCTGTAGAGGCCGTCAGTGGATATTATTAAGGCAGGATTAGATAGATTCTTGATGAGTACGGGTGCCAGGGGTTATGGGGAGAAGGCAGGAGAATGGGGTTAGGAGGGAGACAGATCAGCCATGATTGAATGTTGGGATGCACTGGATGGGCCTAATTCTGCCCTTACAACTTATGAATGTGTGAACTACAAGCTTCGTGCATTCATCTGCATTCGCCGCTTCTTGTCCCATTCTCTCCTGTAGACGGTTAGTGTCTCCTCGCCGAGGATTATGCGAACTCCTTCCACATATAATCGCTCCATGGTCTCGGAAACCGGAAGGCCGGTGTATCGGGAAAGGCGGAAGGAAGGTGGTCTCCCTCGCCCCCTGGGTCACTGGGGGGGATTGAGAGGGAGTGGCGCACACTGGGAGCGGCATTTACAGGGGGGCTGGGGGCAGAGTGGGAATGGAGGGGTACGGCACTCGGAGAGATTTTCACCAGTAAAGACAGGGTGTGGGGGAGACTGGAGGGGTAGGGAACGCGCTGCTGGGCCGAAAGGCCCAACGTGACCAACTTACCAAGCGTGACACTCTTCACTTCACTTTTTTTTATTAGTCCTCCCAACCTTCAACT
Source organism: Okamejei kenojei (assembly GCA_035221665.1). Taxonomy (NCBI): domain Eukaryota; kingdom Metazoa; phylum Chordata; class Chondrichthyes; order Rajiformes; family Rajidae; genus Okamejei; species Okamejei kenojei. Next base: position 44,827,658 of record CM069154.1, read on the forward strand.
ATTGATGGGAGCCCCCAGCTGCTCCCGGCCCACTGCTTGTTACTGCTTCTTCACACGCGATCCTGCCTTTCCTCTCTCCGGGTACAGCATGTGCCACGAGGTGGGCTGCTCATTATCACCGCCTCTCCTCCTCCCCCGCCTCCCCACATCACCCCCCACCGCCTCGCCACCTCTCCCCCAAGCCTCCACCATCGCTCCATCAATCCCCCCCCCCCCCCCCCCCCCACAACCGCCTCCCCGCTGAGACACGCAAGGGACAGGGGCGTCAAACCAGCTCCCCTGCGAACAGCGTCATGCTAACCTCCCACCCTCTCGCAGTGGGATGGCAGAAAAGGAAAGCAAGGCGCTTACTCACAGCTACCAAAACGCTCATATGTCCCACATACCCGGTAACTGGAGCCAGAGCGAGGAGAGGGGTGAATGCGGAGGCCGGAAGGGGGGACGATCAGGGATGGGCAATGCGAGGGTCGCAAGTGCAAGCTTGCTTTGTTCACACTGACTTCTCATAAATAAAGCGTTAATGATTCAAAGTGATGTTGTCCTTCATTAGAGAGCGTATGTGAGGGAGTGTGTGTGAGGGTGAGTGTAAGGGGAGTGAGGGTGAGGGTCAGTGTGAGGGGAGTGTTTGTGAGTTTCAGGGGAGTGAGGGTGAGTGTGAGGGGAGTGTGTGTGTGTGTGTGTGAGGGTGAGGGTGAGGGGAGTGTGCGTGTGAGGGAGTGTGGGGAGTGTGTGTGAGAGTGAGTGTGAGAGGAGTGAGGTTGTCCTGCAATAGGGAGGGGTTATGATGAAAGGGATGGCGTGAGTGGGGAAGTATATGTGTGTGAGAGAGAGGAAAGTGTGTATGAGGAAGAGAGGAGTGTGTGTGTGATAATCATACGCTCACACAGAGGTAGTCCATACCTGGAACGAGCTGCCAAAATAATCCATATAGGTGGAGATAAGACTTTCAAAAGACATTTGGACATCTGTGGAGTCGCACACTGATAGGTTTGTGAGGAAGGCTTTTGGTAGGTTGGCTTTCAGCAGTCAGGGCACTGAATATAGAAGTTGTTTTACAGTTGTGCAATACATTGGTGAGGCCACACTTGCAGTATTGTGTTCAGTTTTCATCACCCTGCTATGGGAAGGAGTAGTGTAAACCCTCTAATCCAGGCAGTATTCCGGTAAGCTTCCTCTGCACCGTTTCCAAAGCCTCCACATCTTATCTGCAATGGGGCAAACAGAACTGCATGCAATACTCGAAATGCAGCCTAACCAAAGTCCTACAGAGCTGCATCTGACTTCTCGAATGAAGGCAAGCATATCTTGCGGGTACACAAAAAGCTGGAGAAACTCAGCAGCTGCAGCAGCATCTAAGGAGCGAAGGAGATAGGCGACGTTTCGGGTCGAGACCCTTCTTCAGACTTTGACCCGAAACGTCGCCTATCTCCTTCGCTCCTTAGATGCTGCTGCACCCGCTGAGTTTCTCCAGCTTTTTGTGTACCCTCGATTCTCCAGCATCTGCAGTTCCTTCTTTAAAGCATATCTTGCGCCTTCTTTACCACCTGGAACCACCTAGTGCTGCTACCTACACTATGAACCAACAACTGAGCTAAGAACTTGGTGTCCAAGATGCCTCTGCGCATCAATGCTGTCAAGGGTCTGACCATTAACTGTATACTTTCACCCTGACATTCATGTTGCCAGAACTCCAGAGCATAAGCTTTAGGGAGATGTTGGGTAGGCAAGGACTTTCTTCCTTGGAGTGCAGGAAGAGGTGATTTTATAAAAATGGATATAATGTTTATAATGAGGGAATAGATGGGCTCAGAGCTGCCTAGCGCAGAAACAAGCACTTTAACTGACCTTGTCCCTGCTGACCAAGTTGGCAGATGTCTGAACCCATGTGAATGCATTTAGCTCATCGCCTTCTAAACCCTTCCTAGAGTCAAAGGTTTCAAATGTCTTTTACTGTCACATGTACTGTTTAACGTACAGTGTTATGTGAATTACCTTACAGCCATACTATAAAAAGCAAAAACTACATAAAGGTTAACATAAACATCCATGATAGTGGATTTCCCACATTCCTCACTGCGATGGAAGGCAATAAAGTCTAATATTCTTCCCTCATAGTCATAGAATGAGAGTGTGGAAATAGGCCCTTTAGCCCAACTAACCCACACACGTCCCATCGATACTAGTCCCACCAGCTAGCATTTGGTCCATATCACTACAAACCTGTCCTATCCATGTACCTGTCCAACTGCTTCTTAAATGTAAGGATAGTCCCAGCCTCAACTACCTCCTCTGGCAGCTTGTTCCATACATCGACCTCCCGTTGTGTTAAAAAGTGATCCGTCAGATTCCTATTAAATCTTTTCCCCTTCACCTTAAACCAATGTCCTCTGGTCCTCGATTCACATACTCTGGGCAAGAGACTCTGTGCATTTACCCGATCTATTCCTCTCATGATCTTAAGCACCTCCATAAGATCACCCCTCATCCTCCAGCGTTCCAAGGAATGGAGTCCTAGCCTACCCAACCTCTGCCTATAGCTCAAACCCTCTAGATGTCAACATCCTGGTGAATCTTCTCTGTACCCTTCACAGTTTGACAGCACCTATCCTATAATATGGTGCCCACAACCTAACACAATATTCTAAATGTTGCCTCACCGACGTCTTATACAACTGCAACATGACCTCCCAACTTCTATACTCAATACTCTGGCTGCTGAAGGCCAATGTGCCAAAAGCCTTTTTGACCACCTGTGACTATGTACCTGCACTCTGAGATCCCTCTGCTCCACAACACTCCCTAGAGACCTACCATTCACTGTGTATGTCCTGCCCATGTTAGACTCCCAATATACAACACATCTCATTTATCTGCATTAAATTCCATCAACCATTCCTCACCCCACTTGGCCAATTGATCAAGATCCTGCTGCAATTTTTCACATCCATCTTCACTATCTGCAAAACCCACCCACTTTTGTATCACTTGCTAATCTTAAAAGTGTATGGAAGGCAAACAAAACTTGTTGGTCACGTCTTCAAATGTGTTTTAAAAATCATAATTGTATCCACTCGTATAATTTAATTTGGCAGCTCATTACAGATACAGAGTATCCTCCAAATGAAAATACGGTGAATAAAGAGTATTTGCAAAGGTAGAAGAATCAAGAACTAGAGAGCAAAGAATTCAGGGGAGAAGAGAAAGTGTGTGGGAGAGAGGGATGTGAGTGAGAAAGTGTGAGGGAGAGTGGGCCGTGTGAGGGAGGGGTGGGGGAGAGAGGGATGTGTTAAGGAGAGAGATGGGGAGGGAGAGGGATGGGGAGAGAGATGGATGTGTTAGGGAGAGGGGTGGGGGAGGGATAGAGAGGGATGGGGGAGAGAGAGGGAAGGAAGAGAGAGATGGGGAGGAAGAGTGGGAATGGGGGAGGGTGAGAGGGGTAGGAGGGGGGTAGGGCGGTAGAGGTTACCCGGTGTGCCTGGGGCAGAGAGATGGGTGTAGGGGAGAGGCACTCGAGGAGTGGTGTGGTGAGAGGAGAGTGAGCGGGAGCTGGGGATGGGGAGAGGATGGGGTTTTTTTAGGGCGCGGGGTGTGTGTGGCAGAGGAATTGGGATGGGCGGGGCGTGAGGAGGGCGGGGTGGGGGAAGGGTCATGAATGTGGATGTTGTAAAGAGAGGCGGACTGTGAAAGGAGGTGGGGTGACAGATGTTGGAGAATGCTCGGGGTTGGGAAAGACAGGGGACACGATGTGGTGGAAGGAGCTGGGGGGTATTCTCGGGATGAAGTTCGGAGGTAGAAGGGAGTGAAGGGGGAGTATGGGGTTGGAGGGAGGGAGTGCTTGAGGGAGGGAGAGGGAATGCAGGCTGGTGGGAATTGTGTGGATACTATGGCGTGTCTCGCTCGAGTTGTTCACACCCGAATAAACGGAAGACGCCGCTTTTGATCTCACACCCCGCAATAAACGAGACAGATGCTGGAATGTGCTGCAAAACCAGCTGCTGCAAGTAGGGAATGGGCCGAGCAGCATCTGCCGAGTCTGAGGGGCGGTCGTGACCTGCAAGGGGGCTGGAATATCAACGAACAACGCCGTCAAACACCGAAGAACAATTGACAGGTGATTGGGAGAAGATGGTCCCCGGAATGGAAGCAAAGGCTGCAGATCTGAACGCACACATTCCTTCGCCCCCCAGCGCGGCGCTCCCTCACTGGCCCACACCTCCCACTGGGCGGCGCTCCCTCAATGCCCCACACCCTCCCACTGGGGCGCTCCCTCACCTGCCCTCCCATCCTCCCACAGGGCGGGCGCTCCCTCACCGACCCTCCCCTCCCACAGGGCGGCGCTCCCTCACCGACCCTCCCCCCTCACCACAGCGGCTCCCTCACCGGCCCTCCACCCCTCCCACAGGGCGGCGCTCCTCACCGACCCTCCCTCCCACAGCTTAGCTAGCCCTCACCGCCCTCCCCTCCCATTGCTCGGGCTACTCTGCGCTCCCCCTCAGCGCACCGCCCTCCCCTCCCCAGCGCGGCGCTCCCTCACCGGCCCTCCCCCTCCCCATCGCGGCGCTCCCCGTCACCCCGGGCGGCCCTCCCCTCCCACAGCGCTCCCCTCATAGGGCGCCCTCCCCCTCCCCCCTCGCGGCGCTCCCTCATGGCCCTCCACTCCCTCATAGCGCGGGCGCTCCTCATCTGCCATCCCCGTCACCACAGCGCGGCGTTCCCTCACCGGCCCTCCCCTCCCACTGCGCGGACGCTCCCTCACCGGCCCTCCGTTCCCCATCGCGGTGTCCCGACCGGCCCTCCCTCCCACTTCGCGGCGCCCTCACGCGCCTCCCTCCCCATCGCGCGTGCTACCTCACGCCATCCCCTCCCCAGCGCGGTGCGCTCCCCCCTCTCACGTCGCCTCCACTCCCCAGCGCGAACCCGCCCCTCCGCCCTCCCAGCGCGTCCCTCCCCTCTCCCCTCCCCAGCGCGGCGCTTCCCTCACCGCCCTCCCCTCCCCAGCGCGGCGCTCCTCACCGCCCTCACCCCTCCCCCATCGCGGCGCTCCCTCACCGCCCCTCGCCCAGCATGGCCTTACACCAACCGACCCCTCCCCTTCCCAACGCGGCGCTCCTTTCCCTCACCGGGCCCTCCCTCCCCAGCGCGGCTTTCCCACACCGACTCTCCCCTCCCCAGCGCGGCGCTCCCTCCCCTTCCCCAGCGCGGCGCTCCATCACCGGCCCTCCCCTCCCCTTGCGCGGCGCTCCCTCCCCTGCCTAGCGCGGCGCTCCCTCACCGGACCCTCCCCCTCCCCATCGCGGCGCTCCAACCGCTCCCCCCCGGCCCTCTCCTCCCCAGCGCGCGCTCCCTCACCGGCCCTCCCCTCCCCAGCGCGGCGCTCCCTCAACCGGCCCCCCCTCCCATCCCCCAGCGCGGCGCTCCCATCACCGACTCTCCCCTCCCACAGCGCGGCGCGGCGTTCCCTTCATCGGCCTCGCCTAGCGCGGCGCTCCCTCACACGGCCGCTCCCCCCCCCACAGGGGCGGCGCTCCCTCACCGGCCCTCCCCTCCCACAGCGCGGCGGCGTTCCCTCATCGGCCTCGCCTAGCGCGGCGCTCCCTCAAACCGGCCCTCACCCTTCCCACAGGGCGGCGCTCCCTCACCGGTCCTCCCCTCCCACAGGGCGGCGCTCCCTCACCGGCCTTCCCCTCCCTATTGCGCGGCGCTCCCTCCCTCACCGCCCTCCCCTCCCCAGCGCGGCGCTCCCTCACCGGCGGACCCTCCCAGCGCGGCGCTCCCTTCACCGGCCCTCTCCTCCCCAGCGCGGCGCTCCCATCCGTCACCGGCCCTCCCCTCCCACTCCACACAGCGGCGCTCCCTCACCGGCCCTCCCCCTCCCCCCACAGGGCGGCGCTCCCTCACCGGCCCTCCCCTCCCACAGGGCGGCGCTCCCTCACCGGCCCTCCCCTCCCACAGGGCGGCGCTCCCTCACCGGCCCATCCCCTCCCACGCTCCTCATCGCGCCCTCCCCACCGGCTCCCCCCTCGCGGCGCTCCCTCACCGCCCTCCCCTCCCCAACGCGTGCGCTCCCTCACCGGCCCTCCCTTCCCCATCAGCGCGGCGCTATCCCACACGGGCCCTCCCCTCCCACAGCGCTGCCCTCCCCTCCACTGCGCGGTGCTCCCTCACCGGCCCTCCCGTCCCACTGCGCTGCGGCTCCCTCACCGGCGTGCCCCACCGACTGCGCGGCGCTCCCTCACCGCCCTCCCCTCCCCATCGCGGGCGCTCCCTCACACGGCCCTCGCCCAGCATGGCTTACCACCAAAAACCGCCCCTCCCCTCCCCAACGCGCGGCGCTCCCTCACCGGCCCCTCCTCCCCAGCGCGGCATTCCCTCACCGACTCCCCCTCCCACAGCGCGGCGCTCCCCTCATCGGCCTCGCCTAGCAGCGCGCTACCCGCACCGCCTCCCCCTCCCCAGCGCGGCGGCTTCTCACCGACCCGTCTCCCTTCCCGCGTCCCTCACCGATCCCTCCCCATTCCCAGCGCGCGCTCCCAGCGCGGCGCTCCCTCCCCGGAAGCTCATCCTCCCCAGCCCTCCCTCACTCTCTCCCTCCCACAGCGCGCGCTCCGGCCCGCCTTCCCCCCCTCACCGGCCTCCCCTCCCACTGCGCGGCTCTCCCTCCACGCGACCCTCCCCTTCCCCTTGGCGCGGCGCTCCCTCTACAGGCGCTCCCTCACCGCCCTCCCCTCAACCAATCAGCGGCGTTTCCCTCCCCGGCCCCCTCCTCCCCAGCGCGGCGCTCCCCACCGGGCCCCTCCCCAGTCGCGGCGCTTACCCCCCCGCCCCTCCTCCGCCAACGCGGCGACTCCCTCACCGACTCTCCCCTCCCACCAGCTCAGGCCCTCGGCTCATCCCCTCGCCTAGCGCGGCGCTCCCTCACCGTCCCTACCCCTCCCGCAGTGCAGCGGCGCTCCCTCAACACCCGACCTCACCCTTGCGCGCGCTCCCTCCCCCTTCATCGCGGCGCTTCTAACCCTCACCGGCCCTCCCTCCCCTCGCGGCCGCGCCCTCCCCGGCCCTCTCCTCCCCAGCGCGCGCTCTCCTACCACCGCCCCTCCCCTCCCCAGCGCGGCGCTCCCTCCCCGGCCCTCTCCTCCCAGCATGGGCCCTACCAAACACCGCCCCTACCGCCCCTCCCCTACCCCAGCGCGGCGTCTCCCTCCCCGCCCTCGCCCACCTGGCCCTACAAGCCCCCGCCCCCCTACCCCTCCCCAGCGCGGCGCTCCCAATCACCCCTGCCCTCGCCACCGCCCTCAACCACACCGCACCCTCCCCTCCCCAGCGCGGCGCCCCTCCCCCGGCCCTCCGCCCAGCATGGCCCCTACCACACCGCCCCCTCCCCTACCCCAGCGCGGCGCCTCCCTCCCCTGCCCTCGCCCAGCATGGCCCTACCAACACCGCCCCCTGCCCCTCCCCAGCGCGTCGCTCCCTCCCCCTGCCCTCGCCCAGCATGGCCCTACCACCAGTAACACCGCCCCTCCCATGCAACTTTGGTAAGGCTGTCAACAACTTGTCGTTACCAGGAGACGAGCGGGCGTTGCCGAGCGACGAATGTAAACAATTCCTAAGGAACATCATTCCAATGCAGAGGAAAGAGAAAGGGAAAAGAAGGAAGGAGAAAGAGAGATGAGAAAGAGAAGAAACGACGCGGAGAAGCAGCGGAGAGAGCAGGTGTATGGGCAGGGGAGGAGGGAGAGCAGGGAAAAGAGAAGAGCATGTGGAGAGAGGGAACAAGGGAGAACAAGAGCAGGGAGGAGGAGGGCAGGAGAGGGTGTAGAAGCTGGGGAGAGAGAGTTAAGGAGGGTGGATTTGTTTGCAGAGTGGGGCACTGACCTGATCGAACTCTCTGATTTGCCAGTGCAGCTGCTCTCCAATGGCCTACAGTTACCATGCCAATCAGGTATATTATTCCTGTATATCAGGCCAGAGAAAAAACGAATAGCCCCTTCTGTCTAGTGCTACAGAGGGTAGAGGACTGAGAAGGTGGGAGGGGGGCTGGAGATGAGGGGCCCAGGCCTGGCTGAGGCTCACTAAATACTCGTTTCCCCATTTCCAAAGTAAGAAGGAGCCTACAAACCATACGCGGATGACCACTGGACTTTCACCCAAACCTCGGGAGCAAACCTCCAAGTAGGTCAGTGGGGCCAGGAAGTGGGGGGAGCGCTGTGGAGAATGGCCCAATGAAGGGACACCATGAGAGAGGAGAAGGCCTGTGGCCTCAGCTCCAGCGAGATGGGGAGCCTCAGGCCTGACTTGCACAGAAACAGAAAATAGGTGCATGAGGAGGCCATTCGGCCCTTCGAGCCAGCACCGCTTTTCATTGTGATCATGGCTGATCATCCACAATCAGTAACCCGTGCCTGCCTTCTCCCCATACCCTTGATTCCGTTAGTCCCAAGAGCTCTATCTAATTCCCTTTTAAATGCTTCCAATAAATTGGCCTCCACTCCTTTCTCTGGCAGAAAATTCCACAAATTCACAACCCTCTCAGTGAAAAAGTTTTTCTCATCTCAGTTTTAAATGGTCTCCCCTTTAGTCTTAGACTGTGGCCCCTGGTTTTGGACTCGCCCATCATTGAGAACATTTTTCCTGCATCTAGCGTGTCCAATCCTTTTATAATTTTACGTTCCGATAACATCCCCTCTCATCCTTTTAAGTTCCAGTGAATACAAGCCCAGTCTTTCCTCATATAACAGTCCCATGATCCCGGAGATTAACTTCATGAACCTACGCTGCACTGCCCTCAATAGCAAGGATGTCCTTCTTCAAATTAGGAGACCAAAACTACACACAATACCCCAGATGTGGTCCCACCAGGGCCCTGTACAACTGCAGAAGGACCTCTTTACTCCTATACTGAAATCCTCTCATTATGAAGGCCAGCATGCCATTAGCTTTCTTCACTGCCTGCTGTACCTGCATGTTTTCCTAGTCAAGGAGGACCCCAAAAGCCCAAAGAGAAGCAGATACCAAATACTGCCCAGCTCCCAGGGGCTGCTCCCTCTGGAGGAAGGTCCCATGAGAGGAGGAGGCCTGGAGTCTGATTCAGATAACCACGACAGGGAGGGCCAATGTTTAGCACCTGGGTTGGAGCATCTTCAGCCAATCACCAACAGACAAATTATTTTCCATTTCAGAAACCAAAATTTCGAGAAGGATCGAGCTTCTTCATTGCAAATGACAGAGGATACCTGAAGCCAGATGTGCCACGATCGAAGGTGAGGAGTGTGCATAAACTGTGCCCGGAAGTATATGCTGGACAACGCAGAGGGAGTTTCACTCTGTGTCTAATCAACGTTTGGAAATGTGTACTGGAATAATGTAGAGGAAGCTTCACTGTGTCTAACCCATACCTGGAAGTGCACGCCTGGACAGGAGAGGGTGTTTCATCTCGTGTCTGACCCATTCCCTGGGAGTGTGTGATGCAATAGTGTAGAGGGAGCTTCACTCTATGCCTAGCCCGTGCCCTGGGAGTGTGTGATGGTACAATATAGAGCACAATGTAGCCTACAAACCAGTACGTCTTTGGAGAATGGAAGGTAACCGGAGATCCCAAAGAAAACCAACGCAGGTCACAGGCCGAATGTACAAACTCCGTACAAAAAGCACCCATAGTCAGCGATCTCCTAGGGGGGTCTCTCAATCGCTAAAGGCACAACTCCACCGCTTTGGCTATCATGCACACATGACAGACGTGCAATAGGGTTCCAAAGTGCAAACACCTCGCACTAGTTATAGAGGTCCATCTTCAATAGTCGTGATTTCAGAGGGAAAGAACCTGTTCCTGTTTCTGGTGAGGGAAAGAAACTGCAATGCTGTTAAATCGATTGTAGAGACACAAAAATGCTGGAGGTAACTCAATGACAGGCGGCATCTCTGAGAGAAGGGAATGGAGAGAAGGACTGATGAAAGTCTGAAGAAGGGTCTTGAACCCGAAACGTCCACCAAATTCCTTCTTCTTCCAGAGATGCTGCCTGTCCTGCTGAGTTACTCCAGCATTTTGTGTCTACCTTATCCTCAATGATATGTACTTTCAAGCAATTTATCTTTCTTCCCCCAATAGAAAGAGAGCAGGGAAGACCAATTTCCGCAACTAAGTTGGCTTATTTCCCAAAGAAGCTGGTTACCATAATGGGGGGGGGGGTGGCTAGTTTGTGTAGTGGACAACATCACATCTCTGTGCAATTTCTTGTGGTGTTAGGCAGAGCTGTGATGCAACCTGATACTATGCTTGCTATGGTGCATTTGTAGAAGTTAGTAAGAGTTATTGCAGACATGCCAAACCTCATTCTCCTCCTGAGAAAAGAGAGGCATTGGTGTGTTTTTTTGGGGTGTAGCTTCAACGTGTTGATCCACACCAGATTGTTGCTGATATTTACACCTGGGAACTTGAAACATTTCCATTTCGGCAGCATTCATGCTGATAGAGACATTTACTCCACCATGGTTTCTGCAGTCATTAACTAGCTCCTTAATTTTGCTGACATTGAGCATGTTGTCTTGACAGCATGTTATGGACTTCTATCTCTTCCTGTGCTCAGTCTCGTCGGATAGTGTTAATAGAAATAGAAAAACAGGTGCAGAAGTCGGCCATTTGACCCTTCAAGCCAGCACCACCATTCATTATGATCATGGCTGATCATGGGGAGAGTCATAGTTATACAGCATGGAACAACAGGTCCTTCGACCCAACCTCCCCACACCGACCAATATGCACCATCTCTACTAGTCCCACCTACCTGCGCTTGGCCCAAAACCCTCTAAACCTAGGGTACACAAAAGGCTGGAGAAACTCAGCGGGTGCAGCAGCATCTAAGGAGCGAAGGAGATAGGCAACGTTTCAGGCCAAAACCCTTCTTCAGGCTGATGGGAGGGGGGGGGGGGGGGGCTGGGAGAAGAAAATAAAAAGGTGGAGGAGCCCGAGGGCTGGGGGAGAGGTGTGAAGGGGAGGAGACAGCAAGGGTTAACAGAATTGAGAAAATTCAATGTTCAAGCACAGAGGAATGCAGACACCAGAGACAATGAGGTGCAGTATCCTCCAAATTAGCTGGTGTAATGCACACTCTGGCCAGAGGAGGCCCCGGACCGAGCGGTCGATATACGGCATGGGAGGGGGAGTTAGAAGTGCTGAGCCACCGTGCGGTCGGTTGTTAATTTCGGACCGAGCGCTGAGTAACTGGCGAAACAATCACCAAGCTCCGCTTGGACTCACTGATCTAGATCAGCTGGCATCTGGAGGCAGCGGACGCATTAGAAGATGTAGGAGGAGGTGCAGGTGAACCTCTGTCAGACCAGGAACGACTGCTTGGGTCCCCTGAAAGGAGTGAGGGGATGTAAAGGGACAAGTGTAGCACTCTTGGCTGGATATCGTTGCATCAGGGAGTGATGAATTGGAGGGTCCAAGGGGGAGGGTGTATGCATTGCTTGACGGAGAAGATATTACAGCAGTGCTTTGGCAGGATAGAATAGAGGGCTCGTCTAGGAGGCTATTTGGTTGATAACTGAGAAGTGGGAACGGAGTAGCCCACTTTTAGGGGTGTACTAAAGACCCGCCAAAAGGGGAGGCGAGAAATGGCAGAGCAAATAATGTAAGGATAAAGCAAGATATTAGAAGTACACAAGGTAGTGATTGTGGGAGATTTCAATTTACCAAAAATAAACAGGGAAACACATTCTGTAAATGGTCATGGATGGTTGGAGTTTGATTTAAAAGATGTGCAGGCTAGTTTTTTGCAGCAGTAAACATAGAGGAATCGACCAAGAAGGGGCAGTGCTTGACCCCTGATAGGAAATGCGGCAGGTCAGGTGACGGAGTTATGCGTTGGTGGAGCACTTCGGGACCAATGATCACAATACATTAGTTTCAATATAATTATGGAGAGTCAGAACTGGACTCAAGGGAGGAGAATTTTTGATTGGAGAAAGGCTAACTTTGAGGGAATGCGTAAGGATTTTAAGGAGTGAATTGGGGACACTTTGTTTCATGGGAAGGATGTAGAAGAGAAATGGAGGTCATTTAAAGGGGAAATTGTAAGCGTACAAAATCATTTAAAGTCCCTGTTAGGTGAAAGGAAATAGTAAAAATTGAAAGAGCCATGGTTTTATAAGGGAAATTGGACACTACGTTTCGAAAAAAAGAGAGATATCTACAATAATTATAGGAGGCCATGGAGTAAAATGAGGCGCTAGAGGAGTATAAAGAATGTAAACAGAATCTTAAGAAAAGAAGGAAGGCTAAAAGAAGATATGAGGTTGCTTTGGCAAGAAAGGTGAAAGTAAACCCAAAGGGTTTCTAACAGCTATAAATAAGCAAAAGGATAACGAGGATGAAATTGGACCATTAGAGAACCAGAATGGACAGCTATCTGCAGCCAAAAGAGATGGGGGAGACATTGAACAATTTCCTTTTTCTTCGGTATTCACAAGGAGAAGGATATTGAACTCTGTGATTAAGGGGAAAAAGTAGAGGAAGCTATGGAAACTAATGAGATTCAAAGAGGAGGAAGTACTGAACACATTTGAAAAATATAAAAGTGGATAAGTCTCCAGGTCCTGACAGGATATTCCCTAGACATTGAGGGAAGTTATGTGTAGAAATAAGCAGGAGCTATGACAGAAATATTTTCAAATCTCATTAGAAACGGGAATAGTGCCGGAGGATTGGCGTACTGCGCATGTTGTTCCATTGTTTAAAAAGACAAAGAATAACTCTCTCTACCTAGCAATTATAGACCTATTAGAAGGGTTTGAGCGTCAATGGTGGGAAAATTAATGGAAAGGATACTTAGAGATAAATATATATAAGCATCTGGATAAACAGGGTCGCCTGATCAGGAACATCAACATGGATTTGTGCCTGGAAGGTCATGTTTGACAAACCTTCTTGTAGGAGATTTTTTTTGAAGCGGTAACTAGGGAAAACATTAAGTTGAGGGGTAAAGTCAGCAGTGGATGTTGTCTATATGGATTTCAGTAAGGCCTTTTGACAAGGTTCCCCATGGAAGGTTGGTTAAGAAGGTTCAATCTTTGGGTGTTAATGGCGGAGTGCAAGATGGAAGACAACAGTGGGCTGAATGGGAGATGTCAGAGAGTAATGGTGGATGGCTGTTTGTCAGGTGGAAGCCGTGACCAGTGGGGTGCCTCAGGGAACTGTTTTGGGTCCACTGTTGTGTTGTCATGTACATCCATGATCTGGATGATGGGGTGGAAAATTGGATAAGTAAGTATGCAGATGATACTAAGATAGGTGGTGTTGTGGATAATGAAGTAGATTTTCAAAGAAGTCTACAGAGAGATTTGGGCCATTTGGAAAAGTGGGGCTGAAAGGATGGCAGATGAAGTTTAATGCTGTTAAGTGTGAAGTGCTACATCTTGGCAGGACAAATCAAAATAGGAAGTACATGGTAAATGGTAGGGAATTGAGGAATGCTGTGGAACAGAGGGATCTAGGAAAAACTGTGCATAGTTCCCTGAAGGTGGAATCGCACTGTAGATAGGGTGGTAAAGAAAGCTTTTGGAGTGTGCTGGCCTTTATTAACAAGATGCATTGAATATAGGAGTAGGGAAGTAAATGATAAAAATTGTACAAGGCATGGTAAGACCAATTCTGGAGTATGGTGTACAATTTGGTCGCCTAGTTATAGAAGGATGTCAACAAAATAGAGGAGATACAGAGGAAATTTACTAGAATGTTGCCAGGGTTCCACAACTATGTTACAGAGAAAGGATGCACAAGTTAGCGTCTTTATAAGTGTTTTGGAGCGCAGAAGGTTAAGGGGGGACTTGATTGAGGTCTTTAAAATGATGAAGGGATAGACAGAGTTGACGTGGATAACGTTTTTTTCCCATTGAGGTAGGGAAGATTCAAAGAAGAGGGCATGACATGAGAATTAAGGTGACAGAAGTTTCGGGTAACGTGAGGGGGAACTTCTTTACTCAGAGGGTGGTGGCTGTGTGGAATGAGCTTCCAGCAGAAGTGGTGGAGGCAGGATCAATTTTAACATTTAAGACTAAAGTGGATAGGCATATGGACGTGAAGGGAATGGAGGGGTATGGTCTGAGTGCAGGTAGATGGGACTAGGGGAAAACAAATGGTCGGCACGGACTGGAAGGGCCGAGAGGGCCTGTTTCCGTGCTGTAATTGTTATATGGTTATATGGTTGCAAGGGAAAGTACCCGGGGAAGGGGTGGAGCGGGAGGGAAGAATTGACAAGGGAGTTGCGGAAGGAGTGGTCTTTGCAGAAGGCAAACGGGGAGAAGATGGGAAGATGTGGCGAGTGGAGGGGTCACGTTGGAGATGGCGAAACTGGCGGAGGACTATGTGTTGTATGTGCCGGCTGGTGGGGTGAAAGGTGAGGATCTCTAAACCTATCCTATCCTAATCTTTCCCCCCTTCACTTGAAACCCAATCTATTCCTCTCATGATCTTGTACACCTCTTTGATCACAACTCATCTTCCTGCACTCCAAGGAATAAAGTCCTCGCCTGCTCAACCTCTCCCAATAGTCTTGGCAACATCCTTGTAAATCTCTGCACCCTTTCCAGCTTGAAAGCATATTTCCAAGAACATGGTGACCAAAGCTAAACATAACATTTTAAATGTGGCCTTACCAATGTCTACTACAAATGTAACTTGACCTCTCAACTTCTGCACTCAATAGACTGACTGATGAAGGCCAATGTGCCAAATGCCTTCTTGACCACCCTATCTTGACCACCAAATGCCTTCTTGACCACCCCGAAGCACACCACGTCACAGGCCTCCAGTCTAAGAAGCAACCTTCCACCATCACCCTCTGCTTTCTTTCATAAGCCAATTTTCTGTCCAGTCAGCTAACTAAGTAAGTTTAAGTAATTTAAGTAATCTCTCCTAGGATCCCATTCGATCAGCCTACCACGAGGACCTTTTGTCAAATAGCTTGCGAAAATCTGTATATAAGTCTACAGTTCTGCCCTTTATATCCTTTTTGGTCAATCTTCAAAAAACTCAATCAGGTTCACGTTACACGACCTCCCACGTACAAAACCTTGTTGACCATGTCCATCAATGCCCTTGTCCATCTAAATACATGTATACCTTATCCCTCAGAATACTCTCTAGTAACTTTCTGACCACAGAGGCCAGTAGTTGCCAGGCTTTTCCCTGTAGCTCTTCTTTAATAGGGTTATACAAAATTTTCCACTCTCCAGTCAGGGCACATATCTTCCTGTGGGCAAGGATGGCAGGATAAGGGGATCCTGGTTGATGAGGGATACTGGTGCTCTGGTCAAGAAAAGGAGATGTGTGTCAGGTATAAGGCAACTGGATCAAACAAATCAGAGGTACACAAGAATGTAATTGGAAGGGGAAAAGAGACTATAAGATAGCTCTGGTAGATAAGAAAGGAGAATCCAAAGAGATTCCACAAATCTTAAAAGCAAGAGGGTATTTTGGAAGAACTGGTCTCCTTAAGGATTAATGTTTTTTTTTTATGTGTGAAGGCACAGATGGGCAAGGTTTTAAATGAATATTGCTCGTCTATGTATTGTGGTGAAAGTCATGGAATCTAAGGAATTTAGGGAAGAGTGATGCATTGAAACAAATCCACATTACAAGAAAGTGCTAGAGGTCTTAACACATATCAAGATGGATAAATTTCAGGGACCTGACCAAGTGTATGCTCCAATCTATCTATACATATCTAAAGCTCTGATCTTGCTATCTTCCGGTTTGCGCGGTCTTTCTTTTTACACAAAAACAGTACGCGAGAGCCTTACGATTTTTCACCAGCTTACTCACCGTTCTCTTCTGCTGCGAGTAAAAGTAAGCGAGGTTTAAAAATCTTAAAAACCGCGCTTGCGCAAATCGATCTCCTCTCCTGCCAGTCGGCGCCGCGTGGATAGGTCTTTTATCCTGTCACTCCACGGGACGGTCCGCCCCTTCCTGCACCATTGTGTCTTTACTGAGGGAGGCTCTGGATGGCTGGCAGATGACTCCCACCAGACACAATTTTCAGAGGGAGATTGGGTCAGAGACCCAGCCCGAAGCAGCCCAGCGTCGGAGACCCAACCCAGCCCAGCGTCGGAGACCCAACCCAGCATCAGAGATGTCGCCAATGTCGCCAAACGGAAAGCGGAGACTCTGATCCTGGCGGAGAACTTCAGCAACCAGCAGCCGCTGTGTGTCCCCATCGCACTGTCAGCTCCAGCCCTTTCCCCTCTGGTCCCCCTCACTGGCTTCTGCCCCCCTCCCCCAAGATACCCCCTTCATCCCCCCACCTCCCATCTTTTTTCCTCCCCACAACCACCCCCCACCCACACTCCCCTCCCCCCACAAACACACCCGCCCACACACACCCTCCCCCACAACTCCCGCCACACCCCCTCCCCTCCCCGCCCACACAACATCCTCCACCCCGACAGGCCCCGCCTGAAGCCGTACCCCTCCACGGCTGCAGAACGGAACAAGAGACGCAACACATACACACCCCCCTCCCCCATACCATGCTCTCCCCCCTCGTACACCCCCCTGCCCACACACCCCCACTCCCCTCCTCCCTCCCCTCCACTCCTACACATGAAGAGGAGGGGGAGGGAGTGTTGGGGGATGAGGAGAAATGAGCCGCATTTGCGCAGTTGGGGGCTATGGGTGACTGGTGGAATATCGCGTTGGGGAAATGGGTTGCATTGGCGGACCAGGCCTCCCGTGTGACTGGGACCCAACGGGTCCCACATGGTCTAGTATAGCGCTTTCAGCACCAGAGACCCAGGTTCTATCTTGCCTACGAGTGTTTTCTGTGGAGTTGATACGTGCACCCTGAGACCGCGTGGGTTTTTTTCCCCGAGATCTTCGGTTTTCTCCCACACTCCAAAGTCGTACAGGTTTGTAGGTTAATTGGCTTGGAATAAGTGTTAATTATCCCAAGTGTGTTAATATGCGGGGATCGGTGGGAGGAAGGGCCTGTTTCTGTGCTGTATCTCTAAACGAAACTAGACAGGGCCTTAGAGATATTTGCATCATCTTTAACCACGGGTGAGGTACTGGAAGAAATGAGGGTTGCTAATTCAGTTTAGTTTAGAGATGAGCATGATAACAGATCCTCCTGCCCACTGGGTCCAATCTGACCAAACAACATAGTTCTATGTTATCCCACTTTCACCTCCACTTCTGACACACACAAGGCAATTTACAAGCCAACTAACCTATAAACCCGCACGTCTTATTGTGGGTTATTTAAGGGGTGCAAGAGCAACTATAGAGCATTAAGCTTAACATCAGTGGTGGGAAAGTTACTGGAGGAGAATCTGAGGGAAATGATCTACAAGCATATCGAAAGGCAGGGATTGATAAGGGATAGCTTTATGTGTGGGAAATAGTATCTCACAAATTTGACCAATTTGAAATAGTGATAAAGAAGATTGATGGGAGCAGGGAGGTAGAGTGTCTACATATATTTTAGCAAGGCCATTGACAAGGCTCTGCATGGTAGGCTAGTCCAGAAGATTAGATCATGGGATCCAGGGTGAGCTAGCCACTTGGATACAAATTGGCTTGATGGAAGGAGTCAGAGGGTGGTAGAGGCGGGTTGTTTCAATCTTGTGACCAGTGGTACGCCACAATGATCAACGCTGGGTCCACTGTTTTTTGTCATCTACATTAACAGTTGGGATGACTGTTAATATGATTAGAAACTTTGGGGAAATGGGCCAAGGAATGCCAGATGGAATTTAACTTGAACATGTGTGTGGTCTTGTATTTTGGTAACTAAAACCAGTATAGTAAAAGGTATAACCTTGGAGAGTGTTTTAGAATAGAGACAGAGTAGTAGTATAGGTACATATTTCCTTGAAAGAGAGGACACAGATGGACAGGGTGGTAAAGTGGACATTTACCACATTCGTGTTTACCAGTCAGGACCGAGTACAGGAGTGGGACGTCATGTTACCGCTGCACAAGACATTGGCAAGGCCACATTTGGAGTACCGTGCACTGTTCTGGTCCTCTCTCTGGAAAAGGTGCAGAGAAAATCTATGAGGATGTTAGTGGGACTGGAAAGTTTGAGTTACAAGGAGAAGCTGGATTTATTTTTCACCAAGAGGACAGGAGATATATAAAACTATGAAGGGGCAGATAATGCCAGTGCATTTTCCCCAGAGTAAGGAATTGAAAAATTAGAGGGCAACAAGGAGAGGAGAGATTTAAAGGGACCTGATCCACCATCCTCTGTTTTTTCCACACAGAGGATGGTGGATATCAGGAACAAGCTGCCAGAGGAAGCAG
Source organism: Okamejei kenojei (assembly GCA_035221665.1). Classification (NCBI taxonomy): domain Eukaryota; kingdom Metazoa; phylum Chordata; class Chondrichthyes; order Rajiformes; family Rajidae; genus Okamejei; species Okamejei kenojei. Next base: position 44,845,956 of record CM069154.1, read on the forward strand.
TAGAGGCAAGTACAATTACAACATTTAATAGATATTTGAACAGGTAATGTTGGAAAAATTTAGATCCAATCAGGCAGATGGAACAAGATCAGGAAGGCAACTTGGTTGGCATAGATGTGTTGGGCTGAAGGGCTTGTTTCTTTGCTGTGTCTTTGCAAGTCCATCTTCAGTGAAGCCTGTTCTTCTTTCTAATTTCAATCCCCATGGCCTTTCCAGAAGAGCTTTCTCAGACATGTTTCCATACAGCAGTGATATTACCCCTTCTCTACCCAGAATCATACCTGCCAACTTGTGAGATTGAAAAATCGGAATCCTGTTAGTCTGACGTCAGTGAGGGCGGGGCACGTGACGTCAGTAAGGGGCGGGGCAAGTGACGTCAGTAAGGGGCGGGCACGTGACGTCAGTAAAGGGCGGGGTACGTGACGTCAGTGAGGGCGGGAAAGTGACCTCAGGGGGGTTACACAAAATGCTGGAGAAACTCAGCGGGTGCAGCAGCATCTAAGGAGCGAAGGAGATAGGCGACGTTTCGGGTCGAGACCCTTCTTCAGACTTTCTGCTGCACCCGCTGAGTTTTCTCCAGCATTTTGTGTATCTCCTTCGCTCCTTAGATGCTGCTGCACCCGCTGAGTTTCTCCAGCATTTGTGTAACCCTCCATTCTCCAGCATCTGCAGTTTCTTCGTTAACAAAGTGACCTCAGTGCGGGGGGGGGGGGCAAGTGACGCCGAACGCCACCGTGGCGGGGCGGGGTCATGCGGCTGCGTGCTGACGTACACCCGTGCGTGTCCCCATAAGCGGCGCAGGCGCGGTGCGCTCTCTCGCTGTCTCCTCGCCGCCGCCGCCGCCATGGGTCGCATGCACGCTTCCATCCCAATTCCGAATTCCAATTATTTTCGGAATATTGAGGAAAAAAATCGGAATTCGGAATTGGGATGGAAAAATCGGAAGAATTCCGCCCAAATCGGAATAGTTGGCAGGTATGCAGAATGCTAATCTACCAGTCCTGTCCTCCTTTTCTGTCATTGCAATAATAGTGACATACCATGTCGTTGATCAATGCTTTTAGTTCATCATCTTTGCCAGTAAGGTTGCTCACATTTAAATCCCCTCCACACAAAAAAACCTACATCCCCTCTGCCTGTTGCACTCACTTGGTTTACGCGAAATCTTATTCTGCATCCCACCCACCGCTGGTAAGATATTAACCCCCCCCCCCATCATCAGATATCCTAGTTAGGGTTGGTTGTGCAGGTCACAATGATGGACAAATCTAAAGCCCTCTGCCTTGCATCAGTCTTTGACCGTGGGGAATTGGATCTGTCTCAGGTGGGGGAGGATGAGGCGGATTGGTCTCAACGATTCTAGCACCTGAAGCCCACTGCTCTTCCTGGGTACTCCACTTTGGATCTAATCCTATCTCTGTTGCCTTCAGGAGAATCCTTGGGGAACATTCCTCGGGACCTGGGATATTCCCCAACACATCCCACAGCCACGACCCAATCTCACAGCACGGACTCCCGCCAATGCAGCCCAACTAATCAAGCAGGTGAAGGCGTCGCCGTTATGCCGAGCCAGCAACGGCTTTGGACTGCAGCCGTTATTCCTGGTACGGACGGTCAGCCGGTCCACAAATGTGGAGCTCAGGGCAGGGGCGGTGTGGGAGCGCCGCGGGAGGGGAAGAGAAGATAAAGCGCCGCGCAGAGGGAGGGGGACAATGAGGAGAGAGTGCCGCGGGGGGGGGGGGGGGAGCGAGGTGAGAGCGCCGTGGGAGGGGAAGCGAGGAGGCAGCGCCACGCCGTTTGGGAGGGGCTGTTTGGGAGCATCGCACTGGCCTTTTCCTGTACCACCCGACATATAGAAACATAGAAAATAGGTGCAGGAGGAGGCCATTCGGCCCTTCGTGCCAGCAACGGCATTCATTGTGATCATGGTTGATCGTCCCCTATCAATAACCCGTGCCTGCCATCTCCCCATATCCCTTGTTTCCACTAGCCCCTAGAACTCTATCTAACTCTCTTTTAAATCCATCCAGTGATTTGGCCTCCACTGTGGCAGGGAATTCCATAAATTCACAACTCTCTGGGTGAATTTTTTTTTTCTCACAGTCTTAAATAACCTCCCCTTTATTCTAAGACTGAGGCCTCTAGATCTGGACTCGCCCAACATTGGGAACATTTTTCCTGCATCCAGCTTATCCAGTCCTTTTATAATTTTATGTTTCTATAAGATCCCCCCTCATTCTTCTAAACTCCAGTGAATACAAGCCTAGTCTTTTCAATCTTTCCTCATATGACAGTCCCGCCATCCCAGGAATCAAACTTTAAATGTGTAGGAAGGAACTGCAGACGCTGGTTTAAACCGAAGATAGGTATCAAAAACTGGAGTAACTCAGCGGGACAGGCAGCATCTCTGGAGAGAATGAATGGGTGACATTTCGGGTCAAGACCCTTGGGTCACCCATTCCTTCTCTCCAGAGATGTTGCCTGTCCCGCTGAGGTACTCCAGGTTTTTGTGACTAAACTACAAATCTCTCGCTCTGTCTCCTCCCAGCACTGCGTGGAGCCGGCCCTGGAACAGACATTGGAGGATCAGTGCAGCCACGCCCAGGGCTCCCCGAACTCTCCTCTCCAGTTCGGCACACAGGGCAGAGACCAGGAAGCAGCTGGAAGCGACGGGCCCTTCCCACGCACCGGGCGGCCTGGCCCTGGGGGAACTGCAGCCAGTCTCCCACATATCTGCCCATCCCCTCCAGGGACACAGGGGAACGGCAGGGGCCTGTCCTCTGGGATGAGGGGTCACGGAATGGACTGCCAAGCGTACCCACGGAGCCGGGAGCAGCCGGGGCGGGAGCCGGAGCCTGTCCCATCGGCCACCCATTGCCGGAGCCCCCTCATTGGGTGAACTGGCGGGGTTACCGCAGTCATTGTGTCTGTACAAATCTCCAAATAAAAATACCGAAGCAAACAGCAGCACCACTCTTCGACCTTTCACCACATACCCTCTTTGGTCAAAGGGCAGCTGATCTCCCCTCCACATCTGTTTAAGAAGGAACTGCAGATGCTGGAAAATCAAAGGTAGACAAAAATGCTGGAGAAACTCAGTGGGTGAGGCAGCATCTCCCATGGCTCGACATCTACTGACTCCCACGGCTATCTGGACTACACTTCTTCCAACCCTGCTTCCTGTAAAGGCTCCATCCCCTACTCCCAATTCCTCCATCTACGCCGCATCTGCACACAGGATGAGGTGTTCCACACCAGGGCATCGGAGATGTCCTCATTCTTTAGGAAACGGGAGTTCCCCTCTTCTGCTATAGATGAGGCTCTCACCAGGTTCTCTTCTATACCCCGTAACTCTGCACTCACTCCCCATCCCCCCACTCGTAACAAGGGCAGAGTCGCCCTTGTACTCACCTTCCACCCTACCAGCCGTCACATACAACAAATAATCCTCCGACATTTTGTTACCCCAGGTAGAGGTGGCGCCATCAAGTGTGGCAGCCTCACCAGCAGCTGTCTGTCTATTTACCCATTTTGTTATTTTTAGTCTGTCAAAATGTATGTTTTTGGAGGTCTTTTAGTTTTTTTTATGTGGGGGGTGGGAGGGGGGAAGAGAGGAAACCATTTCTCAGTGACTTCCTGGTCGAGGATGCGTCTTTTCTCCGAGCTACATCTTCGCCCCCCCCCCCCCACCCCCCACCCCCGCGGCCTACAATCTGGATTGGCGCGGCCTTTCCAGCTGTAGACCGGCCAGAGCATCAGCAGCAGCACAGCACTGAATTCCATCGTGGTGTGTGCGATGCCTTACCAGGGATCGCCGTGTGGAGCTCCGGAGTGTTGAGGCTGCTGATCAACACCATGGAGCTGTGGTCTGCGGAGCTTCCAGCCACGAGCGGCACTGACTTTAACATCGCGGAGTCCTGGGATCCGTTGCCGGGGATCGCCAGTGAACTCCGGAAGCCGCGGTCTCCGGTAAGAAGTGGCCGATTCGGAACTGCAGGCCGCTGAGAGTGTTCTTCCATTCCGACTCAACCCGGAGAGAGAACATCGGGCCGTTCGTAGCGGCGACTGCAGAGGCTCAAAGGCCCCGACCACGGGTGAACAAGAGGAAGATGACTGAACTTACAGACCAGTTAGTCTAACATCGGTAGTGGGGGAAACTGCTAGAGTCAGTTATTAAAGATGGGATAGCAGCACATTGGAAAGTGGTGAAATCATTGGACAAAGTCAGCATGGCTTTACAAAAGGTAAATCATGTCTGACGAATCTTGTGGAATTTTTCGAGGATGTAACTAGTAGCGTGGATAAGGGAGAACCAGTGGATGTGGTATATCTGGACTTCCAGAAGGCTTTCGACAAGGTCCCACATAAGAGATTAGTATACAAACTTAAAGCATACGGTATTAGGGGTTCAGTATTGATGTGGATAGAGAACTGGCTGGCAAACAGGAAGCAAAGAGTAGGAGTAAACGGGTCCTTTTCACAATGGCAGGCAGTAACTAGTGGGGTACCGCAGGGCTCAGTGCTGGGACCCCAGCTATTTACAATATATATTAATGATCTGGATGAGGGAATTGAAGGCAATATCTCCAAGTTTGCGGATGACACTAAGCTGGGGGGCAGTGTTCGCTGTGAGGAGGATGCTAGGAGACTGCAAGGTGACTTGGATAGGCTGGGTGAGTGGGCAAATGTTTGGCAGATGCAGTATAATGTGGATAAATGTGAGGTTATCCACTTTGGTGGCAAAAACAGGAAAGCAGAATATTATTTAAATGGTGGCCGATTAGGAAAAGGGGAGATGCAGCGAGACCTGGGTGTCATGTACACCAGTCATTGAAAGTAGGCATGCAGGTGCAGCAGGCAGTGAAAAAAGCGAATGGTATGTTAGCTTTCATAGCAAAAGGATTTGAGTACAGGAGCAGGGAGGTTCTACTTCAGTTGTAACAGGGTCTTGGTGAGACCACAACCTGGAGTATTGCGTGCAGTTTTTGGTCTCCAAATCTGAGGAAGGACATTATTGCCATAGAGGGAGTGCAGAGAAGGTTCACCAGACTGATTCCTGGGATGTCAGGACTGTCTTATGAAGAAAGACTGGATAGACTTGGTTTATACTCTCTGGAATTTAGAGATTAAGAGGGGATCTTATAGAAACTTACAAAATTCTTAAGGGGTTGGACAGGCTAGATGCAGGAAGATTGTTCCCGATGTTGGGGAAGTCCAGGACAAGGGGTCACAGCTTAAGGATAAGGGGGAAATCCTTTAAGACCGAGATGAGAAAGACTTTCTTCACACAGAGAGTGGTGAGTCTCTGGAACTCTCTGCCACAGAGGGTAGTTGAGGCCAGTTCATTGGCTATATTTAAGAGTGAGTTGGATGTGGCCCTTGTGGCTAAGGGGATCAGAGGTATGGAGAGAAGGCAGGTACGGGATACTGAGTTGGATGATCAGCCATGATCATATTGAATGGCGGTGCAGGCTCGAAGGGCTGAATGGCCTACTCCTGCACCTAATTTCTATGTTTTCTATGTTTCTATGTTTCTATGAACCTTATTTGCCTTCCATCACAGTGGGAAACGATGATTCCGCTGTGGGGGATGTTCATGTTAAACTCTATCGTGTTGTGTTCATTTTATTTTATTTGTGTGACAGTATCGTAAGTCAAATTTCACTGCACCAATTGGTTTATGTGACAATAAATGTAACTTGAACAATCCCACCTCCCCCCGCATCACACAGATGCACCTGGTGTCAGAACAGGTGGCACAACAGCCAGAGGCAGAGGGATGAGTTTATTGGTGTATGGTACAGAGTTGGACCTCCCCCTCCCCCTCTCACAGCATGGCCAGCCCCAGGCAGGTGGCAACAGTCAAAGTGAGGACCAAGTACCCTGAGCTCACCACCTGCGGCATCCTGAGAGCGTGGGCTGTGTCCCAGGCCTGGGGAGCAAGCAGAGGGACAGTTAGTGTGTGGGCCACTTACTGGGTCACCACTCACCCACCACCTATCACTCTGTCACAACTCACCCACCATCTCAACACCCATCACCCTTCTCCTGTTCCATCTCACCCACCCGTCATCCTTGATTGCTCATCTCCATCAACCCACACCTTCACCTGATTACCCCTGCTCTCCCCTTAAATCCTCCCAGTCACCCATTCCCCTCCCCCCCACATACCCATCGCCTCCGATTTCTCACCCCGTCGTGCAATGCACCCGCCTCCATTACCACGCAGACTGCTAACCCGTCTCCTCACGCTCAGCCCACCTCCCCTCTCTCCCACACCTAGCCCCTCAACTCTCCCCATGCTCTCTGCCCCACCCCTGCCCTATTCTCAATCCAGTACCTGCCATTTCATGTTTCCTCACGTCAACCCCTCCTTCTCTTGCTCCTATCTCTTCCCCCATCCTCCTCCTCTCCATGCCATTGTTACCTACTTCTCTACTCTCCCCATTAGGTGATAATATCTCCCCCTGCCCTCTACATATGGTGGGTCCAGTCTCTTCCCACTCTCTATAGAGGTGTACAAGCTCTCCCCTCCCGCCATGACAGATCGAGTCTCCCCCCCGCACGCCACTAACCAGGTGCCGCATCCCATTCCAGGTGTGGTAGGCCAGGGGGAAGGCGATAGTGAACTTGAGGGCCCCAATAAGGCCAGTGCCCAGCTGCAGACTGCTCAGCAGCTCCAGGTAACTGGGGTAGTCCCCGGGCAGCAGCAGGGCAGCCACAGCGAAGAGAGACACTCCTGGGAGATGGAGAATCACGGCATCAGTCTACAGAGTGACACAAGGGTTGGAGAGGGGAGTAATGGGCGATAGGACATTGGGGGTTGGAGCAGTAGAAGATGATGCCAGTGGAGAGAATCCACACTTAGTATAGGGGGGAAATAGGGCAGGTTCAGGGAGGGACATGTCACCAAGCGGAGAGGAAAGGTTCAAGTTGATGTGGTGGGGGAAAGGTTTAGGAGGGGCGGCTAAAGTGGTGGTGGGGCAGAGTGAGAGGTGGTAGTGCAAGGAGAAAGGGGATAGCATGGGATAGGGTTGGGGGATTTGCTCAAGGCAGTGGGGAGCGTGACAGCATGGGGCGGCTCGGCTCTGTGCGGTAGGGGAGGGGATTTAGGTTGGTTGGGGATGTATGAGGAAGGGGAGGGATGAGGGACAGGTACATATTCCTCACCTGAACTCAGGGCAGCTCCTGTTCCACGATGCAATATTGACATGGCCATGGGCAACGACCATCTGGTGGAGGAGAGTGACATTAGGACAGGGGTCTCTGGCAGGCTGAAGTAAAACACCCCCCCTTCTCCGTATCATCCTCTCCCAGTACTAAGCCCACCACCTTCCCTTCCTATGAACACAAAGTGCTGGAGAAACTCAGCGCGTCATACAGCATCTCTGGAGGACATGGATAGACAACTCTGTGTGTCGGAACCCTTCTTCAGGTTGTAGCGGGAGGGAGGAAGTCGGAGGAGAGATTAGAGCAGGACAATGCCAGATAAGAGGCGGATAGACGGTTTGACAATGGCCAGGGATGAAACGACAAAAGACTGTGAAGGGGAGGAGAGACGTGAAATGTGAAGCCAGAAAAAAAGATATTGATGGAAGGAGCCAGGGGAAAGGGAAAACGGAGTGCGAGTGGGAGAAGTGGGTGCATATTGGGAGGTGGCTCAGGGACGAGGAGGAGGGAAAAGGGAGGGTGAAGTGGGGGGTGGGTGGTGATGTTTGGTTAGTTACCTAAAATTGAAGAATTCAATGTTCATACCACTGGGCTGTAAGTTAACCAAGCTGAATACGTGCCGGAGGATTGGCGAAACGGGAATAGTGCCGGAGGATTGGCGTACTGCGCATGTTGTTCCATTGTTTAAAAAGGGTTCAAAGAATAAACCTAGCAATTATAGACCTATTAGTTTGACGTCAGTGGTGGGCAAATTAATGGAAAGGATACTTAGAGATAATATATATAAGCATCTGGATAAACAGGGTCTGATCAGGAACAGTCAACATGGATTTGTGCCTGGAAGGTCATGTTTGACAAACCTTCTTGAATTTTTTGAAGCGGTAACTAGGGAAATTATTGAGGGTAAGCAGTGGATGTTGTCTATATGGATTTCAGTAAGGCCTTTGACAAGGTTCCCCATGGAAGGTTGGTTAAGAAGGTTCAATCTTTGGGTGTTAATGGCGGAGTAGCAAGATGGATTCAACAGTGGCTGAATGGGAGATGTCAGAGAGTAATGGTGGATGGCTGTTTGTCAGGTTGGAAGCCGGTGACCAGTGGGGTGCCTCAGGGATCTGTGTTGGGTCCACTGTTGTTTGTCATGTACATCAATGATCTGGATGATGGGGTGGAAATTGGATAAGTAAGTATGCAGACGATACTAAGTTAGGTGGCTTTGTGGATAATGAAGTAGATTTTCAAAGTCTACGGAGTGATTTGGGCCATTTGGAAAAGTGGGCTGAAAGATGGCAGATGGACTTTAATGCTGTTAAGTGTGAAGTGCTTAATAGCAAGTGTGAAAACCGTGTTTACTAAAGGTCGAGGACATCTGGGATATCCTAGAGTGGACCGCCCGCCTTGTCTTGGGAGGAGATGTGGCTAAGACGCATTGAGGGCAGCGGGTGGAGTCTTTGCAAGAGTCAGGTTAGGAGGAGGTATAGTCCAGATAACCATGGAAGTCAGTGGGTTTATAGCAGATGTCATTCAGTAGTTTGTACCCTGTGATGGAGACAGAGACCAAGAAAGGTGAGAGGTGTGAAAGATTACTGGACATTAGTGGTAAAGTTAATGAAATCCTCTAGTTCTGCATGGTGCAGGAAACAGCCCTGATTGTAGTGGAGAAAGAGGTGGAGTATGATGGCACGTACATTTGGGACAAGGACTGTTCAATGTAACCAACGAAAAGGCAGGCGTAGCTGGGTCTATGAGGGTGCCCTTGGCTACACCTTTAACTTGAAGAAGGTGAGAGGAGTCCAAAGACACGTTGTTGAGGGCGAGGACCTTCTACGCCTTGGCTGTTCTAGTGTCTACCTGAATGTAAAAAAACTCCTTCCACTCACCTAAATCCTATGCTCTCATGTTTTTGATATCCCAACCCTATCAATGCCTCCATTCATTTTATAACCCTCTATAAAGGTCACCACTCAGCCTAATTTATTCCAGTGAAAACATGCCCAGTCTATCTGATGTCTCCCACAACTGAACTCCTCCAATCCAGTCAACATGATTGTGAATCTCCTCCGCACCCTCACCAGTGGGGACCACAGTCTTTGTTAGGGAGTGATGACAAGGACCACCACCCACCCACCTCCCCCCCCCCATGCCCACCTGTAGATGGAGATGTGGGGAGACAAAGGCCGGTTCAACCGTTGGTTCTTCTGCCAGAATTGATCCATCTCCTGTTGGGACGTGGAACCCGCCCGGCAAACCCTGAAACGTCAGACATTTGCAAACCACTCACCCGTGTACCCCAACAGATTCACCCCTCCCTGACCATGACCCTTGCCACCACCTCCTGCAGGGGGACCCTTGCAACCCCCCCCCCCCACACTGTGACCCTCATCCTTCCTCCCCCGACACAGTGACCCCTCCCCGACATCGTGACCCTTATCCCCTCCCCCGATGGAATGACCTCTCACCGACGCTCATCCCCGACAGAGTGACCCCCGACAGAGCGACCCTCACTCCCTCCCTGACACTGTGACCCCTCCCCGACATCGTGACCTTCATCTCCTCCCCCGACATCGTGACCCTCACCTCCTCCAACAGCGTGACTCCCCTGACAGCGCGACCTTCACCCCCTCCCCGACAGCATGACCTCCTCTCCCGACAGCGTGACCCTCACCCACTCCCCGACAGCGTGACACTCACCTCCCCCCCCCCCCGACAGCGCGACCCTCACCCACTCCCCGACAGCATGACACCCCCCCTCCCGACAGGGTGACCCACGACCCCCTCCCTTCTGACACTCCCCGACATCAATCCCCTCGAGAGTGGGTCCTCCACGCCCCTCCCCAACTGTGGGATCTCCACAGCCTGTCCCAGACTGAGGGATCCTTACACCCCGCCCCCTGACTGTGGGACCCCTCCCCTCCCCCAAAACAGTGGGATACCTCATCCAGATATCACTTGGCCTCTTCCCGCTGGAAGGACTCACCTGTGAAGCAGGGGCCCAGGTGAGATTGGAGAGCCCAGACACCTCCTGCCACCCAGCCTGTGAGGAGCAGAGAAATCTGGGTGTAAGTGCTCAGAGAAATCACTCTTTCCTCATCCCCCCACTCGTAACAAGGGCAGAGTCCCTCTTGTCCTCACCTTCCACCCAACCAGCCATCACATACAACAAATAATCCTCCGACATTTTCACCACCTCCAATGGGATCCCACCACTGGCCACATCTTACCATCTCCTCCTCTTTCGGCTTTCCGCAGAGACCACTCCCTCCGTAACTCCCTGGCCAATTTGTCCCTTCCCACCCAAACTATCCCTCACCTGGCACTTTCTCTTGCAACCGCAGGAAATGCTACACTTGTCACTTTACCTCCCCCCTTGATTCCATCCAAGGACTCAAGCAGTCTTTCCAGGTGCGGCAGAGGTTCACCTGCATCTCCTTCAACTTCATCTATTGCATCCGCTGCTCTAGCAGTCAGCTGCTCTACATCGGTGAGACCAAGCGTAGGCTTGGTGATCGGTTGGCCGACAACTCCACTCGGTTTGCAATAACCAACCTGATCTCCTGGTGGCTCAGCACTTCAACTCCCCCTCCCATTCTGAATCCGATCTTTCTGTCCTGGGCCTCCTCCATGGCCAGAGTGAGGCCCACCGTAAATTGGAGGAGCAAAACCTCATATTTTGCTTGGGTAGTTTACACCCCAGCAGTATTGACTTCTCCAATTTTAGGTAGTTCCTGCTTTCTCCTTCTTTCCCCTCCCTTTCCCAGCTCTCCCACAACCCACTGTCTCTTCCTTTCTTCTTCCCGCCCCCACCCCCCACATCAGTCTGAAGAAGGGTCTCGACCCGAAACGTCGCTTATTTCCTTCGCTCCATAGATGCTGCCTCATCTGCCTCTCCAGCATTTTTGTCTACCTTCGATATTCCAGCATCTGCAGTTCCTTCTTAAACATCACTCTTTCCTCTGCACTCTCGTCCAGGCCATCATCATTTAGCACCCCTCGATCGGCCCCCTTCAAGCATCTCTGCTGCAACTAAAACCCTCTGATCTTCCCTCACAGCAACAGCGTTTCAGTCCCGGCAACATCATGATAAATCCCCCTGCACCCTCTCAAGTGTGACCCTGTTTCTCCAGGGAAGTAGTAACCAGAATTCTCCCCAGGGTCAAGCTGGGGTCTAATGTGTTGGGCAGGGTACGTGCACTCCCTCCTTGCTCTTATATGCTGAGCTTCGTCTGATGGAAAGTGAAACATTTATCTTTCCAACCCCTTAGAGCTGTCTTGCACCTTTAGGGATCAGTGGGTGTGCCAAACCATTACCTCTCGCTTCCCAATTGTCACCTCACATCTGTCTCATCTCCTCATCCATCACGTGCCTCATAGAGACACAGAGCCCACCATGCCTAGGACCACCATCACAAACCAATCTCAAAGTACTTGATTGCTTGATATTAGATGGTCAATGTGAGGTGTGGATGTTACTTGCCACTTATCAGCCCGTGCCTGAATGTTGTCTGCATGCGAACACAGGCAGTTCATTCACTAAGGAGTTATAAAGGAATGATCAGTGAACATCTCCACTTCTGACCTTAGGATAAAAGGAAGATCAGTGAAGAAGCATCTGTTCCAAGGATTTTCTGCAGTGATGACCTGCTACAGGGTTGAGCGACCTGCAATGACCACCTTCCTCTGTGTGATGCACGACTCCCATCGTGTGCTTCACTGACGAGCTTCACCTGGGATCCCCGATGCCAGATGTTGTGCATCACACACTGCTGTGATGTCGGGGCAGTCACTCTCACCTCCCCTCTGGAGTTCAGCTCTCTGGAGGACACAGGGACTGAGGCTATGAGGGGAGTCTGGGGTGAAGTGGTCCTGGGAAAACCCCGACTAGGCACCGGGGAGCAGGTCATTGGCGAGTGAGTGCCGCTCAATGCAATGTGGACAGCTTCTCTCACTTTACCAATGACTGGCTGTAGACAGAGCGGGCAGCGATTTGCCAGATCAGAATTGTCCTGCCTTCTATGAAGAGGACACACCATAGAGGACACATCTCAGGTCGACCGCAGTGGTGTAAGTGTACCGGTTACACCACTGCTGGATATGGGCATCTACGTCCAGAGCAACTGCAGCACAACATCTGGAAAAGTGTCGGATGGCCTTTGCTCATCCAGAGCACTCAGCCGTTCCTCGTTGCTGAAGCTCCCAGAGCACCGCGCATGGTGGCAAAGATTCCCAGAGTGTAGTGACCTACAGGGAATAGCTGCGGACCCGGTCCGCCACAGCCTAATGTAAGACCTAACAGGAGAGGCTGCTGAGCTGACTCTGCTCGGAGAACCCGACAGACCATGGCCTGGAAGGGAGCCTGCCATGCTGACCATTCATATCCCACATAGACCAGGAGGACTTTGCTTGTGACGACGATGGCGTGACAGGGGGACAGCCCATAGGAGTGGATGGGGAACCGGTGTCTGGTCTATCATGCCCTCAAGGTTTGCTGCGTGAGGTTCCTCTGGGGCACAAAGGGGACAGGCGAGGAGTGGAGAGAGGAACGTAAGTCCGCAGGTCAACCTGCATGTCCATGGGAAGGCATCAACTGGAGGCCCACAGCAGCCTGGGGCAAGCTTGGAACGAGCGCCGCTTCTAATACCTAGAGCGTGGACTGAAAATGGAGTAAAAACATGGCACCTCTGCATGCAAGATTACCAGACTTTTCCTGCACAGTTTGCTAATCGGGGATGTGCTTAGTATCTACGGGACTGTTTGAAAGAAAATAATTTCACTGTGTTAGCACTTTGCACGTGATAATAAAAACAACATTGGGAGAAAAATAGTTTGACTGAAGGTTGCTAGGCCATTCCGTCTCTGGCTAAAGAGGGTGAAACATTTGGACCCCAAGGGTGTACTACCCTCGATAGATCAGGGGCTGGGTGTGCAGCAGGAAGGCCGCAGCACCATGCACAAAGTGCAGTCCAATCTTCTGCACCGGCTCATTCAGAGGTCACAAGCACATTCACCAGATGCCCCAAACCGCACAGTTCATCCACCAAGGCCCTTCCCTGATGCCGCATATCCTCACCTGCCTCCCTCTCCGTGCCTCTTTCGCCGCTGCCCTCCCTCTCTCCCTCTCACCCTCCTGCCCCCCCCCAAGCTCCTTTCTACTCCCTCAACCCCATCCTTCCTCGCCCTCCTCCTCTCCTCTGACATCGCTCCCACCCCGCTCCTGTTATCGTCACGGGCCCCTCCCATCCCTGCCTCACTCCCCTTTCCTCCATTCTTCCTTGCTCCCAAATCCTTCCTCATCCCCTCCCTCCTCCATTCCGTCCTACCTTCCCCCCCATTCTCCATTCCACCCACCCTTACCGCATTTCCTCCTCTCCGTGTTCTCCCTCATCTTCCTCTCCCTCCGCCTTCTCTCTCCCTCCCCCCTGTGGAGCTGAGACCTGGGCTTGCAGCAACAACAGCAACAGCAGCAACAAGGACTGACCTCCACAGCAGCGCCATCTTGCTCGCCGCTTCCCAATGACGTCACTGAGCGACGTCCGCGAAGGGCGGCAATGGCGGCCACAAGTGCAGCTGTGGGTTTACGTTGAGGCAGACACGCACACGCACACACGCATGCTGGAGTAAGTCAGGGAGCCGGTGGCGTTTGCGGCAACACGAGGAGCTCCCGCTGCTGACTGCCGTTGGTTGCCGGCGGCAGCAACATGACCGTCGCCAGAGGCAGCTGTCAGTCCCCTCCCTCCATAGATGGCGGCTGATCTCCATGGAGACGTTGCCCAATACTCAACATGATAGCTTCTGCAGTTTCTTGTGTCCCCAGCGCATCTGATTTGTTTTTTATTCCCCAGAAAAAAACATGTTAACAACTTAAGAAGCAGTTAGACAGGTTTGGAGGGCTATGGACCAAACGCAGGCAGGCGGGACAAGTGTAGCAGAGACATGTTGGCAGGTGTGGGCAAGTTGGACCGAAGGGCCTGTTTCCACACTGTCTCATTCTATGATTCAAGGCACTGCAGTGTAATTGTGACGACTTCAGTCCTGACAATTCCAGAGCTGTGGAGGGAGGAACCAGACCCTTCGGCCTATCCAGGCCCTAATAAACAGCAAATACCATACTCATTTATACATTAATCTCAATGTTCAGATTTAACTCACAAAATCTCGGGTGGGGTGGGGGTATATTTACAGCAGCCAAATAATGCACCGACCCCTAAACCTGAAGAAGATGAGAGCTCATGGTATCAGAGAAGATAGTAGCATGGATAGCTGGATGGAGAAGGCAGAGTGTGGCAATAAACGGGGCTTTTCTGGTAGGCTGCCGGTGACCAGAAGTGTTCTGTAGGGGTCAGTGCTAGGGCCAAAATCGCAGACGACACTAGCAGCACCTAGTGGTTAAACTGTGTGCAGAACCCTCGTCATAGGTTGGGTCGGTCAAGTGACAGGGTTAGTTTGCTCGTGTAGTTCAAGTGTTGCTTTGACAATTAAAACTATTTTGTTCTCTCCGCTTGGTCTCGCTACAATTGGTGACTCTGTCGATCCGAACGTTTTCCGGATCCGCTACTGTGGACGCAGCCGCTAACCTCGACGCCATCCCAGCCCAGCAAAATGCACTTTCGCTAAAGCTGCCCGTTTTCTAGACGGCACAACCTCGCGTATGGTTTCAGCGCATTGAGGCTGAATTCCAGGATCGTCGCCGATACATCTAAATAGTTCTACGTGGTCGGCATGCTGGACCAAGAAACCTCTGGCCATTTAATTCCTTACCTTCAACAATTGCCAGCTGACTGCAGGTACGAGGGCCTCAAGGCATTGCCGCTGCGTACTTTTGGGCTCAGCCGCCACGATTGGGCCTCCAGGATCCTGCACATGGACGGCCTCGGTGACGGCAAGCTGTCAGTACTGATGAGCGAAATGCTCTCACTGATGGACGGTCACCGGCCTTATTTTCTCTATGAGCAAGCATTCCTCGAACAGATGCCGGACGACATCCGCCTGCTCCTCGCTGGTAGCGACTTCACCGACCCCATGCAACTAGCCAAAAGAGGGGACGAGCTGTGGCAAACCAAACTACAGCTTTGTGACGGCCTCGACGGCCGTTTCCCCCTTCCAACAACAACACAGTGACACAACCGGCAGCATCAGATACCGGTAAGCGTCTGTGGTGTATTACCAAAGATCATAGAGCGGAGCAAGATGGTTCACTCCACGAAAAAGTGGTAGTAGGTGATGGGCAATCTTCAGCGTCAATCTTCCGTAATCGGCTCCGTCATGGCGTCATGCTAATTCAGGGAGATTCTGCTATATCAGGCTGAGAGATTAAAGATAGACACAAAATGCAGCGGGTCGGGTGGCATTTCTGGACAAAAAGAATAGGTGAGGAAGGTTCAGAAGGTGACATTTCGGGTCGAGACCTGACTTCAGACTGAGTCAGGGGAAAGAGGAACTCAAACCATCCTCCCCTCCCTCCCTCCGACACGGACATGGAGCGATTGCCGGCCCCCCTTTTTTTGTTAAACATCTATTTCCTTCGGGTGTTTTAAAAAAAATTTCCCCCTTACCATTTCCGTACTTTTTCGATAGCATAACTTTTTCACGCACAGCATGTCCGGCAGATCGGTGCGGGCCGAGACCAGAAGGATGACATAAAACGGATCATGGCAGTTATCGAAAAAGTCGACCCGAAATATCACAGTCCTTTTCTCCAGAGATGCTGCCTGATCCGCTGATTTACTCCAGCCTTTTGTGTCTGTCTTAGGTTTAAACCAGCATCTGCAGTTCTTCCCTGTACAAGGTATGTGCCATTTTTGTGTGTCGATTCAGATTTGGCTTCCAGTCAGATTAACAATCACGCAAGTTTCCATACACACACTTGCTTCAGCAAATAGCGACCAAGGCAATGCTGACAGTGATGGGCGAAATTGATGAAGGCTTACTGCATTTAAAAAGAAAATTAAAAAAAACATTTAAAAACACGTAAACTGTTCTCCCGCAACGCTCATTACACTGCGAGAGGCATAACTGAAATCGGATCGGGTGTACTGAAATGGCGGAAGTTACGCTCCGGTGCATACTACACGTCAGTCCATTGGATTTCGCAGGAGTGAACCATCTTGCTCCGCTCTAAGATCTTTGGTTATTACCACCAACGCTGGGGTGCGGAGGCCCGCCAATGCCGTTCTCCCTGCTAGCATCCAGGAAAAGCTTTGGCCAATCGCCAGTAGAGGCTAACGTGGTCGGCCAGAAACATTGCCTCTACGTCTGGGACCGTTGTTCCGGGCTCGATTCCTTGTCGACACGAGAGCAGAGATTCTCCCGTCTGGAGTCGACACCCGTTCCGGTAAGCGAGGCTCAGCCCTGACCGCTGTCAATGGCAGCCCTATCCGGACATGGGGTCCGTGCAGTTCCCCTTGTTTTCGGCTCCAGCCATTTCACGTGGCCATTCACCATTGTCGACGTCTCCCAACCGTTGTTAGGCGCCGATTTCCTTTGGGCCCTATCCCTGTTGGTAGTTGTTAAAGGGTCACGTCTCATTCAATCCGAGACCCTTCAACCCACCTCGTTGCGGCCTGCGGTCCCCACCACTGCACACCTTGACTCAGTGACGTCCGCGGACAACATGTATGCACAAATTCTGGCAGATTTCCACGATATCCTGACCCGTCAGTTCAAATCAACCAAACTCAAACATAGCGTTGTACACCACATTCCCACCACCGCTCCACGCACTGGCACGCGAGCTCCCGCCTGACAAGCTGCAGCTTGCCAAGGAGGATTTCCAGCAAATGGAAGAGATGGATATTGTGCGGCGCTCCGATGCCCATGGGCCTCCCCACTCCATATGGTCCCCAAAGTGTCCAGCAGCTGGTGACTGCGGGGACTACCGCCGCCTCCACAACTCCACAAAAGCCGACCGCTACCCTGTCCCTCACATACAGGATTTCACGGCCCATTTGGACGGGGCAAAATACTTTTCCAAAATTGATCTGGTGCGCGGTTACCTCCATATAGCTGACAACACCAATGATGTGCCCAAGACGGTAATTTTCACCCTTTTCGCACTATTCGAATGGCTGAGAAGCCTTTTGGTCTACAAAATGCTGCCCAAGCCTTCCAGAGATTTATGGACATGGTCAATATGGGGTTGGATTTTTTATTCATCTACCTCGATGACATTCTTGTCGCCAACCGCTCTCGTCAAGAGCACTGCACGCACCTCCAGTTGCTGTGCCTGCGCCTTAATGACCAAGGCCTCGCTATTAATCCAACCAAGTGCCAGTTTGGCCTCGACTCGATTACCTTTCCTGGCCATCATGTCACCCAACAGGGTGCAACCCCGCTCCCAGCCAAGGTGGAGGCTATTCGACAGTTTCCCCGGCCAGCCACAGTGAAAGGTCTCCAGGTGTTTGTTGGTATGATAAACCTTTCCCATCGTTTCGTACCATCGGCGGCCCGGATTATGCGGCCTTTGTTTCAGTATCTGTCAGACAAACAGCGGGACCTGGTAGGGATGCTGAAAGCATGGCCGCATTCGACAGCGCAAAGGAGGTGCTGGCAAACGCAACAATGCTCTCACCATAGATGCTTCTGACACCGCTGTCGGGGGGGTCCTTGAACAATTCATTGACGGTCGCTGGCAGCCTCTTGCCTTTTTCAGCCGACACCTACGCTCTCCAGAGAGAAATTACAGTGCGTTCAATCACGACCTACTGGCCCTTTACCTTGCTGTCCATCATTTCCGTTATGTCCTGGGGGGCAGACCCTTCACGACTTTTACAGACCACAAACCCCTTACCTTTGCCTTTGCTATAGTGTCCGATTCCTGGTCCGCACGACAGCAATGACATTTGGCCTCCATTTCGAAGTATACTACCTGCATCCAACACCTGGTCGCTGATGCCTTATCCCGCCCTGCCATTAATGCCGTTCTGACTTTAGTTCCGGGAATGGACTATTCCGGTCTGGCTGCTGTGCAACGGGACGACGACGAGATGCTCAGGTATCACACCGCCATTTCGTGTTTGATAGTGGAGGATGTCCCTCTTGAATCCACTGGCATAACCGTTCTCTGTGATGTCTCCACGAGGCAACCACGACCCATCGTCCCTACGGTTTGGCAACGTTGTATTTTTGATTCAGTCCACGGAATAGCCCACCCTTCTATCCGGCCAACCACTGCGCTGACGGCGATCAAATCCGTATGGCACGGCCAAGGCAAACAAGTCGGTTCCTGGGCCAGGGACTGCTGCTCCTGCCAAACTTCCAAAGTCCAATGTCACATGCGAGCACCTCTGCAGGATTCTGCTGTTCCACAACACTGTTTCAACCACATCCACATCTATCTTGTGGGCCCCCTACCGCTGTCCCGAGGTGTCACCCACCTGCTCACCATAGTGGACCGGTTCACGCGTTGGCCCGAGGCCGTTCCACTCGCTGACACCTCCGCCGCGACTTGTGCACATACCTTCACAGCCCACTGGGTGGCTCGTTTCGGTGTTCCAGCGGACATCTCATCTCATCGGACAGGGATGCCCAGTTTTCCTCCGCACTGTGGTCGCCATGGCTCAACTGCTCGGCGCTAGGCTGCACCACAATAAGGCGTACCACCCTCAGTCTAACCGTCGGATGGAACGTTTCCACCGGCACCTGTCCTCCTTGAAGGTGCGGCTCAAGGGCCCCGATTGGTTGGACGAATTGCCGTGGGTTTTGCTGGGGATCCACACTGACCCTAAGGAGGATTTCGCCACCAAAGTTCCAGCGGCACGTGGGCAGCAGGAGCCCCCCTCATCTGTGCAAGATCGCCTTCACGAGCAGGTACGCAAGCTTGCCCCTGTCCCGACCTCTCGCCACGGATTTGTCACTTCCCATGTCCCGCCTGATCTCAAGGACTGTCAATTTGTTTTTATTCGCAGGAACTCGCACCGGACCCCGCTGCAGCGCCCTTATGAGGGTCCCTTCTGGGTGTTGCAGCCGGGTTGTCGCGACTTTCGTTCTGGACATCCGGGGCCGGCAGGAGGTCGTTTTGGTGGCTCGTCTTAAACCTGCTAATTTTGAAGTCGATCGCCCGGTGTTGGTGGCCCAGCCCCACCGTAGAGGTCGTCCGCCGGCTCTCCCGCATCCAACTTGCCTGTAGCGCCTGTTGTGCCTTTGTTCACCAGTCCTGTGTCCACGCAGTTCGGCCGCCATGTTTGGACTCCCACTGGTTTTCTTTCCTCTGGTTCTGGGGGGGGGGGCGCGGTCATGTAGTAGCACCTTGTGGTTAAACTGTGTATGCAGAACCCTCGTCATAGGTCGGGTCTGTCACGTGACAGAGTCCATTCGCGGGCTTTTCAGTTTGTTCAGTAGCTAGTGCTCTTCACGATAACAAGAGCTAAAAACGTTTTCTCTCTACTCAGTGTTCGTGCAGTTCAAGTGTTTGTTTTGACAATTAAAACAATTTTGCTCTCCCTGCTTGGTCTCGCTACAACACCACCATTGTGGGCTGGGTGTCAAATAATAATGAGACGAAGTATAGGAAGGAGATCAAGAAACTCAAATCCTGGTGTCGAGACAACAACCTTTCTCGCAATGTGAGCAAGACAAAGGAGGTAGTAATTGACTTCACAAAGTGAAGCAGTACACATACCCCAGTGTGCATTGAAGTAGAGATGGTTGAAAACTTCAAATTCCTAGGAGTCAATATCACCAACAACTTCACCTGGACCGCCCATATTAAAGCAACGACCAATGAAGCACACCAACGCCTTCACTTCCTTAGAAGGCGTAGAAAGTTCAACATGACCCCTACAACTCCCACCAACTTCTACAGATGCACCACAGAAAGCATTTTATCAGGATGCATCGCAGCTTAGTTTGGGAACAGTTCCATCCAAGACTGCAAGAAATTGCAGCGAATTGTAGACAGCCCAGACCATCACACAAACCAACCTCCCTTCTATTGACTCCATTTCTACCTCACACTGCCCCAGCACGGCCAGCAGCATAGTCAAGGATGAGTTGCATCCTGACCACTCCCTTTTCTCTCCTCCAATCAGGCATCCATCCACCCACCCACCCATCTATCCATCCATCCATCCATCTATCTATCTATTGTGACGCGGACTATGGGCATGAGTGCCCCTCCCTTTTCTCAGGTTTTGGGATAGTTAAAGGGTACTGCCATGCACCTCGTGAAGATGCATCAGTCCGGCCTGTTTCACAATGCCTACGGCGTCTACCATTTTCCGTTCGCGCGGAAGTCTCAATGGAACTGAAAGGACTCAAAAAGGATGGTATCATTGAGCGCATCGATTCATCCCCTTGGATATCGAATCTGGTCATTGCGCGACACAAGACGGTGAACTCATGCTGTGCATCAATCTCAAGTCGGTCAACAAAGCCATCATTCCGGACAAATACCCTTTGCCAACAATACAAGAGGTAGCTGCGCCGTTCCATGGTTCAACGGTGTTCACAAAACTGGACATGCACCGAAGCTACCTTCAGGTACCACTAGCAGAACGCAGTCGGCAGTTGTCAGCATACATTACACATGAAGGAGTATTTTAGTACCGTAGGATTCTGTATGGACTGTGCTCAGCACTTCGCGCAATTCAAAAAATCGTGACGTCGGTTCTGGCAGGCATTGACGGAGTACTCAATCTCCTCGATGATGTCGTGGTCCATGGAAGGGACAAGGAGGAACACAATCGACGACTGGATGCAGTGTTAGCTTGGCTCGCGCAACACAACTTGACGCTCAACGCAGCAAAGTGCACATTTACAGCATCCGAGATTGACTTTCTCGGGTACAGAGTGACAGTGACTGGAGTTGAGCCTACTCAGGATAATGTCCAAGCCATCAACGAGCTCCCCGCCCCAACTAACGTCAAAGAGCTAGCGTCATTTCTGGGCTCCACCAACTTATACCGCAAGTTTGTGCCACGGTACGCACAGATCGCAGAACAGCTACAGAAGATGCTACGGAAAGACACACAGTGAGAATGGACGGATGAGCAGAACTTCGCGTTTAATGCGCTGAAAGACAAAATAGCATCTCCGCCTGTTCTCACACACTTCGACCCAAGTGCAGAAACGTACGTCACAACAGATGCTTCCAGTATAGCGATCGGAGCAGTGTTCTCGCAGGGTATCGATGGAAGTGAACGACCCATCACAATCGCGTTCCGTCCCTTGACTGCAACTGAAGGCAAGTATTCCACCGGGGAACGCGAAGCATTAGCTTGCATATACGCGTGTGAACACTGGCAAGTATACCTATACGGGAGACTTCCATTCACTCTCCGTACAGATCACCAAGCGCTAACTACGTTGCTGGACACGTCAGGCTCAGGACACCGCTCAGGATCTATAGATGGTCCGATCGCCTTCACCAGTACAACAACAAAGTAGAATACTTCGCAGGTTCACGTAATCGCATCACAGACATGCTCAGTCGCGTCACAACGGTGGCACCCGCAAGCACACGCGATAGCGACACTTCAAGCGACATTGACGAATACATTCTCGCGGTAATTTCGTACGCGATGGCGAATCTAGTGACGCGGTGAGAGCAGAAAGCAGAGTCGACAGCTGACAGCACACTGCAAATCATCTGACAGTATCTCAGGACAGACTGGCCCAAGGAGATAGCAGACGACTTGGTTCCGTACCACTGGGTATGCCACGAACTGGCTGTGGTTGATGATACATGTGTCACGCGCAGATATCGAGTGGTTATACCCGAATCACTGCAACACCGCGTGTTACAACTGGCACACAAAGGACACCCAGGCATTGTTAAGATGATACAATGGTGTCGCGAGGCAGTGTGGTGGCCAGCAATAGATCATCGCGAAGAAGATTTCGTAAAAAATTGTGAAGCATTCACAATTAGTGAGAAAGCAACAAAACCATGTCCTGCCCCTCTTCAGCCAATCCCATGGCCGGACAAGCCATGGAGGCACTTGCAAGTTGACATCGTCGGAGAGGTGCAAGCTACGCCAAGAAGCCAGCGGTTTCTACTTGTAGTACACGATCTCCACAGCAAGTGCCCTGAGATCGCAACTACTTGTCATGACAAGCTCGATTATCGCGATTCTCGAAAAGCTGTTCACTAAGTGGGGACTGCCAGAGGTCATATTGATTGACAACGGCCCTCAGTTCTCCGCTTTCCTCGCGAGTTATGACATTCAACATCAGCGGACGTCGAGATACAACCCCCAATCAAATGGTGGGGTTGACCGATTCAATCGCGTGATCGAGGAAAGCATAAAAGCGAGCATGTCGGAGGGGAAAAAGTTCGAACAGTCAATCCATATCCTCCACCGATCCTACAGATCCACACCACACACATTGACTGGGAAAACACCAGCAGAACTGATGATAGGGCGAAACCTGCGAACAAAACTGAATGTTCAACCATCATCTGGAATCAGAATCGCATGTAGATAGGGTGGTAAAGAAGCCTTTGGTGTGCTGGCCTTTATAAATCAGAGCATTGAATATAGGAGTAGGGAAGTAATGTTAAATTTGTACAAGGCATTGGTAAGACCAATTCTGGAGTATGGTGTACAATTTTGGTCGCCTAGTTATAGGAAGGATGTCAACAAAATAGAGAGAGTACAGAGGAGATTTACTAGAATGTTGCCAGGGTTCCAGCAACTCTGTTACAGAGAAAGGTTGACCAAGTTAGGTCTTTATTCTTTGGAGCGCAGAAGGTTAAGGGGGGACTTGATTGAGGTCTTTAAAATGATGAAAGGGATAGACAGAGTTGACGTGGATACGTTTTTCCCATTGAGCATAGGGAAGATTCAAACAAGAGGGCATGACATGAGAATTAAGGGACAGAGGTTTAGGGGTAACGTGAGGGGGAACTTCTTTACTCAGAGGGTGGTGGCTGTGTGGAATGAGCTTCCAGCAGAGGTGGTGGAGGCAGGATCGATTTTAACATTTAAAAGTAAAGTGGATAGGTATATGGACGTGAAGGGAATGGAGGGCATGGAGGGAATGGAGCAGGTAGATAGGACTAGGGGAAAACAAATGGTCGGCACGGACTGGAAGGGCCGAGAGGGCCTGTTTCCGTGCTGTAATTGTTATATGGTTATATGGTTATCATCGCACCCAAATCCAGACACAAAAGCAAGGGCGGAAATGATAGCACACAGACAAGCGAAAGGGAAAGCATACTGTGATGCCAAATGCAGCGTACAAGCGCCGTGGTTCAAGGTCGGCGACTGGGTACGAATCAGCCGCCCAAACGGACAGCGTAAGCTCGCAAGCGTTCTCTCCAAGTCGATACAGGTTAAACGGAGATTCAGCGAGAATGCGTATCTCCTCCAAGATGACACCAGATGGTACGCGAGGCATCTCATTGCAAGTAGACAGGGACAGGAAGAAGACGTATTGGACACTTTTCCTTTCCCAATAACCAGTCAAGACAAGTGACTGTGGTCAGCATACAGCAGAGCAGAGCAGTCTATTCCTGCTCGACACTCTCAGCGACAGAAGAGGAGACCTCAGTAATGCACGCTTATCAGCGGTGAAGCCATAAATGTTATGTTCACCGAGCTGTTATTTTGGACTGATTGCATATGGTCATATTTGGGTGGATAACTGGACTTGTATGATAACCTTCATTCACAAGGAGGGAAAAGTGTTGTGTCCTGGAGTCACCACTAGAGGGCCCTGTCTCTAAATAAATGTCTCCTCAGGGAGGGTCCCTGGGGGATCTGCAGGGCTTTAGCGGCAGCCATGTTTGGCTTGTAATAAATACACTGTTACAAACAAACAAATTAATATATCGCCAACTTTATCAACAGTACACTCGACCTTCCGCGGCAACCAGCGTTCACAGAAGGCCTCCAAAGTCCCCGTGGACACAGGGTGTTCCCTCTCCAGGGACACGCGGGCACGGACGTAGGCCCGGAAAAGGGTCAGGCAGACAACCCCGGTGCGGCCGTCGACTACCCACTGCCTGGACCTACGAATGGCCATCTTGGCCAGGCACAGAAGCAGATCGACAGGGAGATCCCCCCTCCCAGGGCCAGTCCGATTCTTTATGTTATGTTCACATCATCCCAGTGAGTGCGCTAGTGTGAATCAACATTATCAGACTGTAAGATCCATCATTGTAGGATAGTCTTGAAGGTGAGATCACATGGAATTCAGGTGAGCTGGCCATTTGGATTAAAAATTGGATTGGAGGGAGACACATGATAGTTGTGGATGGTTGGTTTTCTGATTGGAAGCTGTTGACCAGTGGTAATGACCAGTACCACAGGGGTCGGTGCTGGGTCCACTGATGTTTGTTATCTACACTGACGATTTGGATGACTTTAAAGATAACATTGCTGGTAAATTTTCAAATAATACGTGGTGTAGTGTGAGGAATACGTCTAAGCATACTATAAGATCTGTTGTGTGAGTTGGCCAAGGGAAGGTAGATAAAATTTAACTAGACTAAGTGGGCCCCCTTTGGATCCCTGTGGCACGGGAGGCCTGGTCCCTCAACGCAACCCGTTTCTCAACGCAATATTCCACAACGCACCCGTTCCCCTAATGCAATATTGTGCCGCTCATGCATAACCCCCAACTACGCAGGCACGACTCATTTCCTCTCATCCCCCAGCACACCCTCCCCTCCTCTTCACCCTCCCTCTTCTTTCCCATATTCTCAGTCCCTCCCTCCATAACTCCATAAAAAGCAGCATCTGCATTTTCTTCCTCCACAGGTCATTCATTGTTAGCTGCCGTTTAGATCCCGTTGACTTGACGATTGGTCCAGTTTGTATCGTGTGTGTGAGTTATTCAAACTCCCTGCAACCCTACCCTCCCTCCCTCCCTCTGCCCACTCCGGCTCACCCGCCGCTCGGACCATCCCCATCCTGTCCGACTACCCGCTAGACGGACACGGAGGGAACATGTAGACGGGACTGCCAGTTTGCCCCAGAGGGCGGGTGGGGAAGAGGGGAGAGGGGTGAATGATGAGGGAGAGAGAGATGGGACCAGGGCCTCCACTGAACCCCCCCCCACCCAACCACGGCCGCCGCCGGTGGGGGAGACGATAGACAAGTTACTATGAGGAGGGAAGAGAGGAGTTTGTGAGTGACGTGGGACAGGCCGCCGCCGGTGGGGCAGGCAGGGACGTCACCATCCTGGCCGTGGCATTGGCTGACGGTAAGAGACCAATCTGCGTGGCGCTGACTGATGGAATCTGTGCACATGCTGTTTTTAAGATTTTTAAAGCTCGACTTTCTTTCCCCTCTCCTCCCCTCCTCCATCCCTCCCTCACCTCTCCCTCCCTCTCCTTTCCTCTACCTTTTGTCACTCCCTCCCTACCCCCTCCTATCCCTCTATCCCCCACTCCTCACCTTCCACTATCCCTCCTGACCTCCCCCACTTCCGCCTCCTCTCCCTCTATTCCCCCTCCTACCCCACTCTCCTCACCTCCCCCACTTTCCCCCTCTCCCTCAATCCCCTCACACTCCCTTCTCACTTCCCCAGGATCTTTGCCCTCTCCTCCCCTCAGACAATCCCTCCCTCACTGCTCCCTCCCTCTCCGTTCCCCTACCCTCCCTCAATTCCCTCACTGCTCCCTCCCTCCCTCCATTCCTCCAACCATAAAAAGCAGCATCTGAAGTTCCTTCCTCCACGGGTCATTCATTGTTAGAAGTGGTTTGATCTCATTGACTTGACGATTGAACAATGTTGCATGATGTGTGTGCGTGTGCGTGTGTGAGTGAGCTACTCAAACTCCACGCAAACTGCCCGGCCACCCTGCAACCTGACTCTCCCTCCGTCCCTCTGCCCACTCCGGCTCAGCCACCGCTCGGCCCATCCCCGTCCTGTCCAACCACCCCCTGCCCGCCCGCCCGCCCACTGCTGCCGCTCGGCCCGTCTCCGCCCTGCCCATCTGCCTATCTCCTCTATATCCCACAGCTCCGCTCTTACTCCCCATCCCCCTACTTGTAACAAAGACAGAGTTCCCCCTTGTCCTCAGCTTTTCACCCTATCAACCGTCGCAGACAACATATAATCCTCCAACATTTTCGCCACCTCCAACGGGTTCCACCACTGGTCACATCTTCCCATCTCCTCCCCTTTCTGCTTTCTGCAGAGACCGTTCCCTCCGTAATTCCCTGGCCAATTTGGTTCCTTCCCATCCAAACCACCCCCTCCCCAGGTACTTTCCCTTGCAACCGCAGAAAATGCTACACTTGTCGCTTTACCTCCCACCTCGACTCCATCCAAGGACCCAAGCAGTCTTTCCAGGTGAGGCAGAGGTTCACCTGAACCGTCTCCAACCTCATCTACTGCATACGCTGTTCCAGGTGTCAACTTCGCTAAATCGCAGATCGCAGGCTTGGCGATCGCATCGCCCAGTAACTCCGCTTAGTTGGTCTTAACCTACCTGATATCTCAGTGGCTCAGCACTTCAACTCCCCCTCCTATTCCGAATCTGGCCTTTCTGTTTCAGGTGTGGACTCCTATATATATTGGCAAATCCAAGTGCAGGCTCTGAGACCATTTCGCTGACCACCTCCGCCTAAATCTACCTGATCTCCCGGTTGCTAAACACTTTTAACTCCCCCTCCCATTTCCACATTGATCTTTCTGTCCTGGGTCTCCTCCAAGTCTTGTCAAAGTGAGGCCCAGCATAGATTGGAGGTACAGCACCTCATATTTCGCTTGGGTAGTTTACACTCCAGTAGTATGAATATTGAAGCAAACAGACTCCAATTTCAGATAGTCCTTGCTTTCTCCCTCCTTCCCCTCCTCTTTCCCAGCTCTCCCACAAGCCTACTGTCTCTGCCTCTTCCTTTCTTTTTCCATCCCCCCCCGACATCAGACTGAAGAAGGGTCTCGACCCGAAACGTCGCCTAAACCTTCTCTCCATAGATGATGCCTCACCTGCTGAGTTTCTCCAGCATTTTTGTTCACCTTCGATTTTTCCAGCATTTGCAGTTCTTTCTTAAAAATTATGCTTTGTATGTTCTCATCCAAATCATTGATATAGATGACAAACAGCAATGGGCCCAGCACCGAATCCTAAGGCACACCACTGGCCTCCAGTTGAAAAGCAACTTTCCACCATCACTCTTCCAGATCTAACCTAACCTTCCTAGGTTGAAACTGTCCTGATCTAACCTTCCAGAGCAGCTTACTATGAGGAACCTTGTCAAATGCCTTGCTGAAATCCACATATACAATGTCTACAGATCTGTCCTCATCTACCTTTTTGATCACATCTTCAAAAAACTCATCAGATTGGTGAGACATAACCTCCCACTTATAAAACCATGCTGACTTTCTCTAATCAACCCTTGTCCAGCTACAGGCATGTATATCTTATCCCTTAGAATTCTCCCTAGTGGCTTTTTGACCACAGATGTTAGGCTCACTGGCCCATAGTTCCCAGGTGTTTCCCTGCAGACCTTCTTAAATAGAGTCATGGCATTTGCCACCCTCCCATTTTCTGGCACCTCTCCCATATTTAAAGATAACTCATACATCTCAGCCAGAGCATCTGCAATCTCCTCGCTATCTTCCCACAGTGTCCACAGATTATCTGATCAGGCCCAGGAGATGTGTCAGGAACTTCAGCACATGTGCGACCGTAGTACAGACTTCCCACAAGACCCTTCTTGAAGGGTTGACGGTGGATATGCAATGGAAAGCATTTAAAGACTGCATGGATGAACTACAACAATTGTTCATCCCAGTATGGCAAAATAATAAATCAGGGAAGGTAGCGCATCCGTGGATAACAAGGGAAATCAGGGATAGATGAAGATCAAAAGATGAAGAGTACAAATTAGCCAGAAAAAGCAGTCTACCAGGGGACTGGGAGAAATTCAGAGACCAACAGAGGAGGACAAAGGGTTAATTAGGAAAGGGAAAATGGAGTATGAAAGAAAACTGGCAGCAAACATAAAAACTGACTGCAAAAGTTTTTATCGATATGTGAAGCGCAAAAGATTAGTTAAAACAAATGTAGGTCCCTTGCAGTCAGAAACGGGTGAATTAATCATGGGGAACAAGGACATGGCAGACCAATTGAATAACTACTTTGCTTCTGACTTCATTAAGGAAGACATAAATAATTTGTCGGAAATAGCAGGGGATCGCGGGTCAAATGAGATGGAGGAACTGAGTGACATCCAGGTTAGCCGGAAAGTGGTGTTAGGTAAATTGAATGGATTAAAGGCCGATAAATTCCCAGGGCCAGATAGGCTGCATCCCAGGGTACTTAAGGAAGTAGCCCCAGAAATAGCAGATGCCTTAGTGATAATTTTTCAAAACTCTTTAGATTCTGGAGTAGTTCCTGAGGATTGGAGGGTAGCTAATGTAACCCCACCTTTTAAAAAGGGAGGGAGAGAGAAAACGGGGAATTACAGAGCAGTTAGTCTAACATCGGTAGTGGGAAAACTGCTAGAGTCAGTTATTAAAGATGGGATAGCAGCGCATTTGGAAAGTGGTGAAATCATTGGACAAAGTCAGCATGGATTTACGAAAGGTAAATCATGTCTGACGAATCTTATTGAATTTTTGAGGATATAACTAGTAGAGTGGATAAGGGAGAAGCAGTGGATGTGTTATATCTGGACTTTCAGAAGGCTTTCGACAAAGTCCCACACAAGAGATTGGTATACAAACTTAAAGCACACGGTATTGGTGGTTCAGTATTGATGTGGATAGAGAACTGGCTGGCAGACAGGAAGCAAAGAGTAGGAGTGAACGGGTCCTTTTCAGGATGGCAGGCAGTGACTAGTGGGGTGCCGCAAGGCTCAGTGCTGGGACCCCAGCTATTTACAATATACATTAATGATTTGGACGAGGGAATTAAATGCAACATCTCGAAGTTTGCTGATGACACGAAGCTGGGGGGCAGTGTTAGCTGTGAGGAGGATGTTAGGAGACTGCAGGATGACTTGGATAGACTGGGTGAGTGGGCAAATGCATGGCAGATGCAGTATAATGTGGATAAATGTGAGGTTATTCACTTTGGTGGCAAAAACAGGAAAGTAGACTATTATTTGAATGGTGACCGATTAGGAAAAGGGGAGATGCAACGAGACCTGGGTGTCGTCGAAAGTAGGTATGCAGGTACCTACCTTCTGTGAAGAAAGCAAATGGTATGTTGGCATTCATAGCAAAAGGATTTGAGTAGAAGAGCAGGGAGGTTCTACTGCAGTTATACAGGGTCTTGGTGACGCCACACCTGGAGTATTGCGTACAGTTTTGGTCTCCTAATCTGAGGAAAGACATTCTTGCCATAGAGGGAGTACAGAGAAGGTTCACCAGACTGATTCCTGGGATGGCACGACTTCCATATGAAAAAAGACTGGATAGACTCGGCTTGTACTCGCTGGAATTTAGAAGATTGAGGGGTGATCTCATAGAGACTTACAAAATTCTTAAGGGGTTGGACAGGCTAGATGCAGGAAGATTGTTCCCGATGTTGGGGAAGTTCAGGACAAGGGGTCACAGTTTAAGGATAAGGGGGAAGTCTTTTAGGACCGAGATGAGAAAATCATTTTTCACACAGAGAGTGGTGAATCTGTGGAATTCTCTGCCACAGAAGGTAGCTGAGGCCAGTTTGTTGGCCATATTTAAGAGAGAGTTGGATGTGGCCCTTGTGGCTGAAGGGATCAGGGGGTATGGAGAGAAGGCAGGTACAGGATACTGAGTTGGATGATCAGCCATGATCATATTGAATGGCGGTGCTGGCTCGAAGGGCCGAATGGCCTTCTCCTGCACCTAATTTCTATGTTTCTAGAGGGATTTAGACGTGTTTTGAGGAATTCAGAGGGCGTTTAGTGTGGTTTGGAGGGGTTTACATGGGTTTAGAAGAGGTTTAGAGGACATCTGTCTGGAGGACATAGTAGCTTCCGGCATACACTGTTAACACACGAAACGCATACTTTCTTACCTGTTAAAAACCACCAAAATGGTCAATTTTTGCGCTGTAAACAATTGTGGCGCGTGACTGAGCGCTCTGAACCAAATGCTCTAGTATCTTTGCTCTGAACCCGAGCATCAAGGTGTAAGCGACTGAAGGAGCGCATCCCTCAGGACAGCCCCCACTCTCTCCCCTGCTGTACCGACTTGATTTTAGAGTTGTGATCGTAACCTTTGACTGTGACATTCTCTCCTTGTGCACGTAAAATAAACTCACTGCTAATGGTTACTCAAGTCGTCCACGTGTCTTATTGAAGAGTTTGACTTCGACAGTTTGGAGGCTCCACCGAGATCGCTTGCTTAAGGTGTGGATGTACAGAGACTAGACGACTGCTCCTGTCTGTCGCCTGCCACGTTCTCCCGTCTCCACCCCTTTCCGCTTTCCACAGAGACCGTTCCGTAAATTCCCTGGTGAACTCATCCCTTCCCACCCCCTCCCCAGGTACTTTCCCCTGCAACCGCAGGAGATGCAACACCTGTCCCTTTACCTCCCCCCTCAACTCCATCCAAGGACCCAGTCTTTCCACATGAGGCAGAGGTTCACCTGCACCTCTTCCAACCTCATGTACACTGTATCCGCTGTTCCAGGTGTCAATTTCTCTACATCGGCGAGACCAAGCGCAGACTCGGCGATCATTTCGCTGAACATCTCCGCTTAGTTCGTCTTAACCTACCTGATATTCCGGTGGCTCAACACTTCAACTCCCCCTCCCATTCCCAATCTGACCTTTCTGTCCTGGGCCTCCTCCATTGCCAGAGTGAGGCCCAGCGCAAATTGGAGGAACAGCACCTCATATTTCGCTTGGGTAGTTTACACCCTGGTGGTATGAACATTGACTTCTCCAACTTCAGGTAGCCTTTGCTTTCTCTCTTCTTCCCCTTCCCATTCCCAGTTTTCCCACTAGTCTTACTGTCCCCACCTACATTCTTTCTTTTTCCCGCCCCCTCCCCTGACATCAGTCTGAAGAAGGGTCTCGACCCGAAACATCGCCAATTCCTTCTCTCCAAAGATGTTGCCTCACCTGCTGAGTTACTCCAGCATTTTGTGTCTACCTGCCGATTGGAAGATATCTCTGTGGCTACCAGTACACGATGTACTAAAGGGAGCTCGCTGTACCTACCCTTGCACAGCGATTCACTGACCATTTTCTCTGCAGAAAAGTACAAGAGACTCTGATTGGCCGAAAGCGTATACTGGACATTAACCCTTCAGAGTTCCAAGGTAACAAAGGATGCAGTAATCATTTATCTTTCAAGTTTTAATTTGTTGAAAATGTATTGCAAACCTAAGGAGGAGTTATGAGTTTGGTTTATTCTTTTTGGAAATGCAATTAAGAGATTGAGTTCATTGCAGGTTAAGGTGGAGTGATGACTTTGTTTTCTTATTTTAAGGGGCTGTCCCACTTGGCGATTTTTTTGGCGACTGCATCATTGACTGACGTGTCAGGTCACCGAAACTTTGCAGTGTGATGCGGCGGTGACGCACCGTGACCCGGCGTGATGACATATGACACGCGGTGTTTTATCAAATGTCGCAACGTCATATTTCTTGTCGCCGCTGGATTTTGAAATGTTCAAAATCTTTTGATAACATTGATAAGACGCCGAAAAAATCGCCAAGTGGAACAGGCCCTTTATTTTTGGTCTGTTGAATATGCATTTGAGAGGTTGTGCTCATTGCAAGTTTAAGGTGGAGTTTGACTCTGTTCTTGTTTTATGTTACCTAAGATCACAATGGACAAGTTGACTAATTGCATCACTTATCTTATGTCTTTGAAAATGCAAGTAAGAGGTTCTCATCACAAGTTTGATAAAGTTTGTCGTTTGTTTTTTCGTAAAGTTAATTGTTTATTTCTTTATTCATGTTCTTTCAACGGTACCTAGTAGTTTTTTTCAGTTGCAACTACATAAATTTGATTATGTCTCGAGAAATATAGGAATAAATAGTAAGATTAAATGAGAACTTACCAGTTTGAAGTTTGATCTTTATTTTATGAGGAGTTACGATGAGGGATTACGTCAAGACCCCGCCAGGACGCATGCGCGACATTCTTCAAAGCAGTGGTGTGAAATCACAGATACCAGAGTAGACTAATATAGTAAGATAAGAGAGAACTTCCATACCAGTTGAACTTTATAATAGAGGGTTTTGGGAGCGGAGGGCACGTAATCCCTCATCGTAACTCCTCATAAAATAAAGATCAAACTTCAAACTGGTAAGTTCTCATTTAATCTTACTATTTTACTTCGGAGTCACGTGAGTGACTACGTGAAGATTTCAAAGCTCTGTGATTTCATGCCCTGGAACGAGACCATGCTCACACACTGCCATTCTGGGACGGACGATGAACGTATTTCACACACGGCACTGTGCTGAAAAACAATAAAGGTATTATTCATACCTAAAATAATATGCCCCACATTGGGTAATTTATTTTACAGAACTTAATTTTTCCCTGCAAACGTCTCAGGATCGGCCACGGGTTTATTATAAAGCATTGAACGCGTTCATTGCTCCACCCCGCTGTGGCAAGGATGTGGTCCATAGGAACTCCCATCATTCTAGCGTCCGATGTAGATGCAGCCCTGTTGGAGTGAGATTTGAAACATTAGTATTCACCACTGCACGTAATACCACCCGAACCATCTGGATATGGTTTGCACTGTGACCTTAGGTGAGGGCATTTATGGCTAATGAGAAAGCTCTCTCCGTGCCCATAAGTGTCTTGGTGACTATATATTGGAAAGTATGTGTCACTATGCAGGGCCGACTATCTGCAGGATAGGCCAGAACTCTAATATTGGCCAAAGGAACCGGGTCAGTCTAGTTTAAGTACCCCTGTATGTAGCAGGTTATCTGCCATTTGTGACAGACATGACGTCCTATTCTAGCTTGTGTAAGGACTGGACCCGTTGTGCTGATCCAAGTGCCATAATCATTCCCATCTAGGATATTAGTTTGTCCAGAGTGAGCCCTGATATTGGTGTCCATCCTCGTAACATGGTGTACTACCTATGTCCCATATATAGGTGTATCTGGACCTGGGGGGAATAGAGTACAAATACCCCTCATTCGTTTAGGTACTAGTGGGTGTGATCCTATAGCCAGGTGATCACTCCCTCTGCCCAGATATTAGATAGGGCACTCCTTGCACAATAATGGCACTGTAACTCAATCCTTCATCGAAATGAAGGGTGGCCAGAACTCCAGCACTTCAGTGTTGGTGGCTGAGTCATATGTAGTGTTCGTCCTGGTGCTGAACACTTCCCATTTCCTGACATATGTCAGGTACTGTCTTCTCGTGGACTCCCTGCACGACGCTGAGATGGCATTGATCGTCCTGTCGGAGAGTCCGTATCCCAGAAATGGCCTGTTCAGAAACTGCAAATCAACAAGTTCATACAGTCATGGCATGGATACTTTCCCGCACGGGGTGTGCCAACCTCCTTGGCCGTTGTTGATCCAGATGCAGGGTTCTGAGACCATCTTTGTACTGTTGGGAACCATGGTACCCGTTGCGGCGTCTTGTTTAATTATTGTAAGACTCGCGTGATGAGGCAGAAGGGGAAAATGCATAGCAAAACAAATCTCCCCCCCCCAATGCAGCGAGAAATCGTCCATCGCTGCTGCCCCTGGGTCTGGTTTCCAAGCAACATATGTTGGTAGTTGGTGAATTAGTCTGGATGGAAAAAAGGTCGATATCTGGTGTCCCATACCGGTCTATAATATCTGTAAACACTTACCGATCCAATATCCATTTAATGTTGTCGTTGAATTTACGTGACCTGGTGTCTGCCACTGTATTTAGCTTACCTGGAAGGTAAGTGGTTGAGATCCAAATCTCTCTCTCCCAGACACCAGTGCCAGATATTATTAGGCAATTCATCACATGATATCGACTTTATTTCACCCATATGATTATATATAGGCCCCCAGTGTGGTATCAATCTGTACCGTACATGCAACTGGTGCTCATCTGAGCAGTAGGCCCTGAGTCCATGAAACGCTCCCAGCATTTCTAGATAATTAATTCCTAGTGCTTTAAACAGAATAATTTTTGTGCACTCATCTGCCACCACAACTTGCGGTGGTATTAGTTGCTCCCCAACCTTTAGCACTGGCATCAGTCTGTAATGTACCCTAGGGATATAGAATGGGGTGATGGGGTTAGGATAATATGGAACATTTCTATCCACCAGTTTAATTCTAATTTACTTTCCCTGGTAGTTGCATAGGCCTATTGAAATGGCCTGTATGATTTTTGAGAGCTAAAATTTCCCTCTTCCAGGTTTTAATAATGGAGTGGTCCAATTGTGCTGCTGGGAACGCAGCCACCAATTCCCAATCACTCTTGCTCCTTGCCGAATGGATGGTTCCCTGATGCCAGTGAGGCTTTTGCATACTCCCATCAAGTCTGTCACTTTGTTTGGTGGCAAGGTGATAGACATATGAACAGAGTCAATAGTGAACCCCAAATAATCCATGGTAGTGGAGGGTTCCAATTTTGATTTATCTGGATGTACGTTAACCCCTCTGTTGTGGCTGATACCACCAATGTAGCCAGCTCCAATTTTCACCTACAATGAGAAATATCATCAAGGTAAGCCATGACGATATGGTTATGTTTCTTTTAAGTATGCTAAAGCTGGTTTTAATAAATTTGTAATAGCCTGGGTGCTGATGACAACCCATTGGATAAGGCATACTGCCATTGCTGTCCCATCCAGATAAATTTCAGGTATTTACGATGACCCTGTGTGTGACAAACGTGTCTAATTTGAAATGGGCATACTGAACGGAAGTATTTAGTTCGGTCAAATCTGTAATGATACGGCAACTACCATCTTTTTAGTTTTTTATAAATATATTTGATACGAACTCTTGAAATTCTCTGATTGTTTTCTCAATCCCTTTTGTGTTTAGTCTTAACAGTTCAGCATGGCCTGCTGTTCTCTCTTTTTGTGAAGTATGAACTTCCTGCTAGGCGTATGCTGAACTGGGACGGTAGTTCGTATACAAATTCAATTTTGTAATTCTGAATACTTCCGAGTATGTAAAAGTTCAGAGGTAAAAGTGCAGCACACATGATGAAACAAGTGCAACCGTCCCCCAACTTTAATGAATCGGACATGCAATGTTTTTTAAGACAACCAGACCCACCTACCTCCATGGTTACCGGTGTTGTGTGGGTTGTCTCCGCAGTTGTTTCTTCTGGTATTGTGTTGCTGCGTTGTGGGGTTGGCGCGTTTTCCATGAAGGCCGGGCTGGGCCATGGTCTGAAAGACCGCTGTGCAGGCGGGCCGGCCTTCGAGCTTTCACCACCAGATGGTCTTCCATAGTACCGATGTCTGGTGGGTGTGTAGGGGTGCTGCCGCTGTTGATAGTGGGTTTTAGAGGTGCTTGGCACCTTGATCAGGCCTATAGCCTTGGCTTCCTCATGCAGGTCTTTCACCTGCTTCGGGAGGTCCCCCAACAGCAATTTTGGCGCCTGTGTGCTACTTGTCTTGCATAATTCCACACTTCTTGATGATGCTCTTCCTGTAACTGTAAATCTCCACTGAGTATTACACAGTCTGCTAGAGCATCACGTAACTCTTCAGGCAAATCAACCCCATCAGTTGTCCTGGTACTGCTGTGATTTTAGCAGCCAGCAGTTTCCTCTGGAGCTTCCCCTCCTGGCTCCTTATAGATGGGCTCCTGTTGCCCCAGATGGGGTCATAGACTGCTGGTACTTTAAGAGAATGGAGTTCTCTGGAGCAATGTACTTCCCAGCCATAAAGTTAATGGCTTGCTCCTGTAGCTGGTTTGTAGCCATGTATCTTTTACTGGCTTGCAGCTTTGTATAGGCAGTCCTTCTTGAGTTGATACAGCATGTGTCCCACAATCTTCTGCTGCTCTCTCTTCTGGCACCCCTCACAGTTGACTGTTCAGCCATTGCCCCTTCTTCAGGGTCAGCCCAGCTCTGACCCCTAATGCTCCCCTGCGAAGAGGGTGAGACATTTGGCAGTCCTTGAAAGGATGCTGCCGTGGGTCTGCGAGGAGACCCACTGTGACTCTGCCCCTGCATAAGCAGGTCACGCTGGAGCACTGCTCCCCATCCGCTCCCGCGGGAAAGACGCCCGCCGTCGCTATCTGTGAACGGGGTGTCTTCAGGTCCGGACCCAGCCGAGTCCACGGACCTGTCCGACTTCCGGGTGGTTTTGCCGCCGCCCGCGGCGCACCTGCGGTCTGTAGCGGCGAGAAGCCGGCAGCTGCTGGCAGCACCTGCAGCTCTGGAGAGACGGCACACTGCTGGCTGCTTCCACAGCAGCGGTATCAGCTGCTGCTCTCCCCTGCGCGACTCCATGGTGCTTCCTCCTGAAAAAGAAACACACCGAGTCGCCACGCTCACCAGAAAAGGTAAGACTTACCTTCAGTAAATTTTTCAAAATTCGCGCTGGAGGAGCGGCGCTCCTCCCGACTGTCGCTTCCGCAATGCGTTCGACGATATGTCGCGCATGCGTCCTGGCGGGGTCTTCACGTAGTCACTCACGTGACTCCGAAGTAAAATTTAAAATCGATTAGCGTATAAAGCCTCAGCTTACAGTAACGACATACGTAAAAACATAGAAAATAGGTGCAGGAGTAGGCCATTCGGCCCTTCGAGCCTGCACCACCATTCAATATGATCATGACTGATCATCCAACTCAGTATCCTGTACCTGCCTACTCTCCATACCCTCTGATCCCGTTAGCCACAAGGGCCACATCTAACTCCCTCTTAAATATAGCCAATGAACTGGCCTCAACTACCTTCTCTGGCAGAGAATTCCACAGATTCACCACTCTCTGTGAAAAATGATTTTCTCATCTCGGTCCTAAAAGACTTCCCCCTTATCCTTAAACTGTGACCCCTTGTTCTGGACTTCCCCAACATCGGGAACAATCTTCCTGCATTTAGCCTGTCCAACCCCTTAAGAATTTTGTAAGTCTCTATAAGATCCCCCCTCAATCTTCTAAATTCCAGTGAGTACAAGCCGAGTCTATCCAGTCTTTCTTCATATGGAAGTCCTGCCATCCCAGGAATCAGTCTGGTGAACCTTCTCTGTACTCCCTCTATGGCAAGAATGTCTTTCCTCAGATTAGGAGACCAAAACTGTACGCAATACTCCAGGTGTGGCGTCACCAAGACCCTGTACAACTGCAGTAGAACCTCCCTGCTCTTGTACTCAAATCCATAAGCTGAGAATTTTTATTTGGGAACGGTCCCAAATTATAGGGCATAAGGACAAGTTTCAAGCCTAAGGGTATAATCCAAGCTCCAAAGATGAATCAAGATCCCATTTGAGGTTTAAAGTGCCAAGTCGACAAGCTCTCGGTGTATGATATTAAGCCACACCAACTGACAGCCACTAACGTTTAAATTAGTTGCTGCATATGAGTCTTAATTATACATATGTCCATCCGGATGTAAATGGTCAAGGTACTACGCATGTTTGTGAAGTATCAAAGAAGCATTTTGTTTCCACCCACCCAAGCATATTTAGCTCCACACAAATGGGGAACGAACAAAGCCAGGCATGGCCAAACGGGGCACCAGCTTGTTTTATGTTCCAGAATTGTGGCCAGTCTGAAGTAACAAGTGAAATGGCAGCAAACCGTTTCCCACAGATGGTTCCTTTAATAAAGATCTAATCAACTGCCTCGAGGAGGTATTAATGGACAGAGACCCCAGCTGGCGAGGAAGAAATAAAGTAAATTGGGCACCGTTCGGAGATTGGAAGCGAGAATCAAACAGATGGCATGAAATGAGTATTGAAACAAGCAACAGAAAACAGAAGGAGGATGGCAAGAAAAGTGGGAACAGACAGAACGGGCAACGACCACCCAAATGGTGGTAAAGCAGGAAAAACCAACAGCTGCACAGGAGACGAGGAGAAGATGAGAAGGAACAGCAGGAGCAGTGGGTCGATTGCCTCCCCCCCCCCCCAACTACATACCCCAGCCACTATCTGTCCCAGCCCGCGTCTCAGCACCACAGCTCCAGCAAGCTGCACCAACACCTACTACATCAGTCCAAGCTCCAATACTCCTGAAAGTGGGCCCACAAACAAGGGCAAAAACTAACGCAAACCAAGACTTGGTTCCCATCATCCCTGCAAGCGCCTCCCCCCTCCGCTACTACCCTGGCTCTGGAGGGAAACCAACGGCATTCCGCAGACCTTCGAGCCCCACAGAATTGTGGGTACTAGTGGGGGACCTACCAGACGTCAATGCAGACCTGGAAAAGGCCATTGACCAACTTAAAACGATTGCCCTATGCCACGAGCCAAGCATTCTGGACACAGAAATCCTCCTCCGTTGATGGCTAAAGAAGTCACACTCTAAAAAGCTAGAAGAACACTTTGACCATTTTCGGGCACACCATGAAGGAGACCATCCCGGACCTATAACATGACCTGCACAAGGGTTCTGGGAGGCCTTGCATGCAGCTAATTGGGTGAAAGTAATGGATGCCACACAGGAAAAGGATGATGTGGAAGATTACATCCAGCGCATGGAACAAATAATGGCCCAGTGTCCTGGCCTGACCCAGGAACAAATCGATGGACCCCTGAAATGTTCACTGGTGAATGGTCTTCAGCCGGAGTTGTGGGATTGTTCTGCCTAGGATGTGCTGTCTAAGATGAAGAACGAAAAACCTGGCTGAAGTGACCTCAATAATGAAAGATTTGCAAGACCGCTACCAGGACAAAACTTTTAAGAACGTCACCCTTTTCATTCAGCAGACAGGGGACACCAGACCAGAGGATGAAGAAGCAGGAGGCCATGTCCAATGCCCCCGACCCCCAGCATTTTCGAGGACATGGCAGAGGAACAGACACAGTATGGAAGAAGTGAGTGGAACACACGCGGACAAGAACGACTGGGCCCATCTGTTACCAGACTCTTGTCATAGCTGTGGATGATGGGGACATTGGGCCAGACAGTGCTGCCAACTCCAAGCCAACAGATCCGGGAATGAGGCAACAGCAAGAACGAGGCAAAGACCAGACAATTAGCAATCAGCAATTAGCGCCTCTACTTCCTAAGAAGACTACGGAGAGTTTGTATGTCAAGGAGGACTCTCTCGAACTTCTACAGGTACACAGTAGAGAACATACTGACTGGCTGCATCGTAGCCATGTTCGGCAACTTGAACGTCCAGGAGCGGGGAAAAATGCAGAAAGTTGTGACCACTGCCCAGTCCATCATCGGCTCTGACCTACCCATCATCAAAGCGATCTATCGCAGTCGCTGCCTCAAAAAGGCTGCCAACATCATCAAAGACACACACCATCCTGGCCACACACTCATCTCTCTGTTGCCATCAGGAAGAAGGTACAGGAGCTTGAAATCTGGAACATCCAGGTTCAGGAACAGCTACTTCCACACAGCCATCATGCTATTAAACACAACATCAAACAAGCTCTGAACAACAACAGTCTTATTACTACTGCAATTTATCTGTTTATTTATTGTGTATATATATGGTCTATGGTATATAGACACACTGAACTTTTATCTCCTGTTCTGTATTACGTCTACATATTCTGTTGCGCTGCAGCAAGCAAGAATTTCATTGTCTATCTGGGACACATGACAATAAAACTCTCTTGACTCTTGACTTGACTCTTGAAGACATCAATCGGGACAGTGAAGACCACAAGCAAGGTTCTCAGTGCAAAATCCCTGGGAAAACTAAGATCCTCCAGCTACAAACAACAGTGACAAGATGGTAGGCCATTGACTCACCTTCCCATGGTCTCTCTCAAACCTCGGGAACAACCAACAATTACCATTGATGTCAATGGCCGACCCACTAAAAGGCCCAACCCAAAACCATCGACATAAGAACTGCACTGCATTTTTAAAAGGGAAACATCTATTAACAGGCACCAAACTCTGGATCGGCCCAGCGGGAGTGGCAGTGGCAGTCTCATTACCTCCATCAGCTCAAGAACTCTTCAAAATACAGAACAGCTTTCCACTGCACACTGGCAGTGGCAATGGACTATGCTATCAGAGACCCAAAACATCGCCCATTTCTTCTCTCCGGCGATGCTGCCTCACCCGCTGAGTTACTCCAGCATTTTGTGTCAACCTGTGATGCTACCAGGGACCTCAGTCCATGGTCTTAAAGATGGAAAACCTACCGGTAGCATGGGAATGGGTACCAATTCGCTTGATCGAATTGACTGGACAGAACAGCTACGGTAGCATGCTGCACGATAGCATTACCTTTGAAAGCCTTCTAGAGAGAAGAAATTGCAAGAACCACCTGTCCCTGAAAAAAGTGCCGTGAATCAGATTCCACAACACCTTTGGTCAAGCCAAAAGGTGTTCACTCAAAGGTGTTGTTTCCTGCTATTAACACAGACCTGATGTTTCCTTATATTTATATGTTGACTGTTCTTCTCTGATATTAACACAATAATAATGCTCCTT
Source organism: Okamejei kenojei (assembly GCA_035221665.1). Lineage (NCBI taxonomy): Eukaryota > Metazoa > Chordata > Chondrichthyes > Rajiformes > Rajidae > Okamejei > Okamejei kenojei. Next base: position 44,886,520 of record CM069154.1, read on the forward strand.
GGTATTTAACCATATAACCATATAACCATATAATAATTACACCACGGAAACAGGCCCTCTCGGCCCTTCCAGTCCGTGCCGACCATTTGTTTTCCCCTAGTCCCATCTACCTGCACTCAGACCATACCCCTCCATTCCCTTCACGTCCATAAACCTATCCACTTTACTTTTAAATGTTAAAATCGATCCTGCCTCCACCACTTCTGCTGGAAGCTCATTCCACACAGCCACCACCCTCTGAGTAAAGAAGTTCCCCCTCACGTTACCCCTAAACCTCTGTCCCTTAATTCTCATGTCATGCCCTCTTGTTTGAATCTTCCCTACGCTCAATGGGAAAAACGTATCCACGTCAACTCTGTCTATCCCTTTCATCATTTTAAAGACCTCAATCAAGTCCCCCCTTAACCTTCTGCGCTCCAAAGAATAAAGACCTAACTTGTTCAACCTTTCTCTGTAACAGAGTTGCTGGAACCCTGGCAACATTCTAGTAAATCTCCTCTGTACTCTCTCTATTTTGTTGACATCCTTCCTATAACTAGGCGACCAAAATTGTACACCATACTCCAGAATTGGTCTTACCAATGCCTTGTACAATTTTAACATTACTTCCCTACTCCTATATTCAATGCTGATTTATAAAGGCCAGCACACCAAAGGCTTTCTTTACCACCCTATCTACATGCGATTCCACCTTCAGGGAACTATGCACAGTAATTCCTAGATCCCTCTGCTCCACAGCATTCCTCAATTCCCTACCATTTACCATATACGTCCTATTTTGATTTGTCCTGCCAAGATGTAGCACTTCACACTTATCAGCATTAACTCCATCTGCCATCTTTCAGCCCACTTTTCCAAATGGCCCAAATCTCTCTGTAGACTTTGAAAATCTACTTCATTATCCACAACACCACCTATCTTAGAATCATCTGCATACTTACTTATCCAATTTTCCACCCCATCATCCAGATCATTGATGTACATGACAAACAACAGTGGACCCAACACAGATCCCTGAGGCACCCCACTGGTCACCAGCTTCCAACCTGACAAACAGCCATCCACCATTACTCTCTGACATCTCCCATTCAGCCACTGTTGAATCCATCTTGCTACTCATATAACAATTACAGCATGGAAACAGGCCCTCTCGGCCCTTCCAGTGCCTGCCGAACATTTATTTCCCCTAGTCCCATCTACCTGCACTCAGACCATAGCCCTCCATTCCCTTCCCGTCCATATACCTATCCACTTTACCTTTAAATGTTAGAAATCGATCCTGCCTCCACCACTTCTGCTGGAAGCTCATTCCACGCAGCCACCACTCTCTGAGTAAAGAAGTTCCCCCTCATGTTACCCCTAAACCTTCTGTCCCTTAATTCTCATGTCATACCCGCTTGTTTGAATCTTTCCTACCCTCCATGGGAAAAGCTTATCCACGTCAACTCTGTCTATCCCTTTCATCATTTTAAAGACCTCAATCAAGTCCCCCCTTAATCTTCTGCGCTCCAAAGAATAAAGACCTAACTTGTTCAACCTTCTCTGTAACTTAGTTGCTGAAACCCAGGCAAAATTCTAGTAAATCTCCTCTGTACTCTCTCTATTTTGTTGACATCCTTCCTACAATTAGGCGACCAAAATTGTACACCTTACTCCAGAATTGGTCTCATGAATGCCTTGTACAATTTTAACATTACTTCCCTACTCCTATATTCAATGCTCTGATATATAAAGGCCAGCACACCAAAAGCTTTCTTTACTACCCTATCGACATGCGATTCCACCTTCAGGGAACTATGCACAGTTATTCCTAGATCCCTCTGTTCCACAGCATTGCTCAATTCCCTACCATTTACCATGTACGTCCTATTTAGATTTGTCCTGCCAAGATGTAGCACCTCACACTTATCTGCATTAAACTCCATCGGCCATCTTTCAGCCCACTCTTCCAAATGGCCCAAATCTCTCTGTAGACTGAAAATCTACTTCATTATCCACACCACCACCTATCTTAGTATAATCTGCATACTTACTTATCCAATTTTCCACCCCATCATCCAGATCATTGATGTACATGACAAACAACAGTGGACCCAACACAATCTAGATCATGTTGTAAACTTAGATAAGCTTCCTCGCTGAATGACATTTCCGAGCAATGTCAGGTAATGTCATTCAAATTATTAATGCAGATAACAGCGGACCCAGCACCACTGGTTACAGCAGAACAGCCATCCTTCCTCCAAACAATTTTTGAATCCAACAGGCTAATACATCCTGGATTCCATGCGATCTAACCTCCCAAACTAGGCAACGTCACAAGACCTTGTTAAATATCTTGCTATAGTCTATATAGACAATGGTCCAATTCCTCTTTCTTTTTCCAGTAATAAATCTCCTGCCGTGTTGATTCATTGTGGCCTGAAATTTATGTTCATGTATAATGATCTGAAAAAAGTTACTGTAGTCAATTACTGCGATAGAGTGTGGAAAAAGGCTCCGGCCCAATTTGCCCACACCGGCCAACATTTCCCAGCTACACTAGTGTCACTTGCCTGCATTTGGTCCATATCCTTCCAAATCTGTCCTTAACTACAGTGATGTCCTGATCATTTCAGATCTAGTGTTCCGAATTTTATGTGCTGTAACCAGATTATCCATGTAACTGGGCTTTCTTAGAAACTTATGAACTTAACTGTAAATTAGTTGTCAGGATCTTAAACTGAAATTAAAAGAGGAATAAAAAAATAAAACTGAAAATTTCATCTTAACAATATTGTTGTAAAATTTCATGCAAAATAATGGAAGCATACTCCGCCATTAACACCCAAAGATTTAACCTTCTTAACCAACCTTCCATGGGGAACCTTGTCAAAGGCCTTACTGAAATCCATATAGACAACATCCACTGCTTTACCCTCATCAATTTCCCTAGTAACCGCTTCAGAAAATTCAAGAAGGTTTGTCAAACATGACCTTCCAGGCACAAATCCATGTTGACTGTTCCTGATCAGACCCTGTTTATCCAGATGCTTATATATATTATCTCTAAGTATCCTTTCCATTAATTTGCCCACCACTGACGTCAAACTAATAGGTCTATAATTGCTAGGTTTATTCTTTGAACCCTTTTTAAACAATGGAACAACATGCGCAGTACGCCAATCCTCCGGCACTATTCCCGTTTCTAATGACATTTGACATATTTCTGTCATAGCTCCTGCTATTTCTACACTAACTTCCCTCAATGTCCTAGGGAATATCCTGTCAGGACCTGGAGACTTATCCACTTTTATATTTTTCAAAAGTGTCAGTACTTCCTCCTCTTTGAATCTCATAGTTTCCATAGCTACTCTACTTTTTCCCCTTAACTCACAGAGTTCAATATCCTTCTCCTTGGTGAATACCGAAGAAAAGAAATTGTTCAGTATCTCCCCCATCTCTTTTGGCTCTGCAGATAGCTGTCCATTCTGGTTCTCTAATGGTCCAATTTTATCCCTCGTTATCCTTTTGCTATTAATATAGCTGTAGAAACCCTTTGGGTTTACTTTCACCTTTCTTGCCAAAGCAACCTCATATCTTCTTTTAGCCTTCCTAATTTCTTTCTTAAGATTCTTTTTTCAATCTTTATACTCCTCTACCACCTCATTTACTCCATGCCTCCTATAATTATTGTAGATATCTCTCTTTTTTCGAAACAAGTGTCCAATTTCCCTTGAAAACCATGGCTCTTTCCAATTTTTACTATTTCCTTTCAACCTAACAGGGACATAAAGATTCTGTACTCTTACAATTTCCCCTTTAAATGTCCTCCATTTCTCTTCTACATCCTTCCCATGAAACAAAGTGTCCCAATTCACTCCTTTAAAATCCTTACGCATTCCCTCAAAGTTAGCCTTTCTCCAATCAAAAATCTCCACCCTAGGTCCAGTTCTGACTCTCTCCATAATTATATAAGTGCTCACCAACGCATACCTCCGTCACCTGACCTGCCTCATTTCCTAACAGGATGTCCAGTACTGCTGCAAAAAAAACTATCCTGCACACATTTTACAAACTCCAAACCATCCAGCCCATTTACAGAATGTGTTTCCAAGTCTATTTTTGGAAAATTGAAATCTCCCACAATCACTACCTTGTGCTTACTACTAATATCTGCTATCTCCTTACATATTTGCTCTTCCAATTCACGCTCCCCATTTGGCGGTCTATAATACATCCCTAAAAGTGTTGCTACACCGTTCCCACTTCTCAGTTCCACCCAAATAGCCTCCCTAGACGAGCCCTCTAATCTATCCTGCCAAAGCACTGCTGTAATATCTTCTCTGACAAGCAATGCTACACCTCCCCCTCTGGTCCCTCCATTTAAATGTGGACTGTTCCCTGATATTACATACGGACACGTGCTCACTTATATTTTCACTGGGCCCAGGATCCCTGATATTTACACAAGTGCTGGTATTATTCAAGAACTGGTATTGCCAAATATTTACACAGGGACTAGTGTGTAGATCAGTCAGTACTAGTTATAGAACTGATACTCAAGTATGGATTCTGAGTTATTTGACATTCTCACAAGTGTCCCCTGATATTTTTACCGGGCTCGGGATCCCTGCTATTTACACAAGGGGCTGGTGATCCCTAATATTTACATAGTGTATTAGTGTTTTCCCTGATGTTCGCATGGGTACTGTTGTTTCCTGCTATTAACACAGATTTTGTGTTCCCTGACAACTACTGTTCTCTGATATTAATACAAGTCTAATGTTGCCTGGAAAGTAAACAAGGACTGCTGTTACCTGATATTGGTCTGTGTTCCTTGATATTTATTTTGCTGGCAATTGTTCGCTGATGTTCACATGGGGCCAGATATTTACATGAGGAGCAGTAGTCCCTGATATTTACACAGAGCCAAATGTCCCCTGATGTTAACATTGAATTGAATTGAATTGAATCCACTTTATTAGCCAAATATTTATACATACAAGGAATTTGCCTTCAAAGCACCAAGGCACCAATTAAAAATAAAACATTATATTTTAAACATGTGAAGAATTAAATAAAATACCAGAGCAAAAGGAGGCTACAGACTTTTGGCTGTTGAGTAGAGCTACTTCTTGTGGGAAAAAAAGCTGTTTTTATGCCTGGGTGTGGCGGCTTTGACAGTCCGGAGTCGCCTTCCAGAGGGAAATGATTCAAAGTTTGTGGCCAGGGTGAGAGGGGTTTTGGAGGCTGGTTTTCAGTTATATATCAACAGGTGCTCATGTTCCTGAATAATGTTATGTAGCGACTGGTGTTCCCTGATATTTACTTGCAGTCAGGAGCCCCCTAATATATCCACAAGCACTGGTGTTCTCTGAACCAAAGATCCTATAGCGGAGCAAGATAGACCACTCCTACTAAATTCAAAAGGGTTGACGTGTAGTACACAACGGTGCGGAACGTGGGCCTTTTTTTCATCCATTTCAGTAACCCGACCCGACTCGCAATGTAATCAACGTTGCGGGGGAACAGTTTGTGCTAATAAATTATAATTCTGAAAATGAGGAGAAGATTTTTACCAAAGAACTTTTATTTTTACGAGGATGTTTCCGTAATCGGCTTCCATCGTATCTAGTATCTTTGCTCAGCTATGGGATCTTTGGTGCGGAGATGGAAGCCGGTTACGGAAATGAGGCCGAAAATTACCCATGAATCTGCCCATGAACGTACTACGTCTTTTTCGTCGAGTGATCTATCTTGCTCGCTGTAGGATCTTTGCTCTGAACCTCACACGGGAACTGCTGTTCATGTATCTTTCCACCGCGGGGCTGGTGTTTTGAGATATTTACATGGAGACTGGTGTTCCCTGATATTTACACAGGGAACTACTTTTCCCTGACATTTACACAGGGGTCTGTTGTTCCAGGGCTGCCATCTCTCATGCATTGAGCGTGGGACTCACACATTTCACGAAATTCTCACGCTCTCACTCTGATGACAGAATTTCTCACGCTCAAAAAAACATATCAACATAAATAAATAAATAAATAGATACGAACAATTCAATTTGCCCAAGACTTCCAGATCTCCTCCATACTCAGCAATGAGAATAGTTTTCTGTGGGCAGGTTTCCCATAAAGAACGAGCAATTTGATTGTCTTAAGCCCATCGCACACTATTTAAAATGCCAATGTAACCTGCAGGACTAATGATTCCATTTGATATTCATGGAACCAAAATCTGTAGGTACTGGAAATTCAAAATAAAGCAAAAATTGTTTCAGAGGTGAATAAAAACCATGAGGGAATATATAAGGTGAATGCATAGTCTTTTTCTGGGATATGTGATTCAAGATCTAGAGGGCATTGGTTTAAAGCAGGGATGTCAAACTACCGACCCACGAAGGGGTCCAATACGGACACAGAGCACCTGAGTCGGCCCACATTCCCGGGGGGGGGGGGGGGGGGGAAGAGGGAAACGCTCACCGGACGTCGCCAAGTCATCGAATTTCCGCTCACTCCGGGTGTTGTCGCTGCTTCACTGACACACACTCTCACACACACTCTCACACACATCCTCACACATACACTCTCACACCCTCACACACACACTGACACACAACCTCACACACACCCTCACACACACTCACATACATTCTCACACACATCCTCACACAGATCCTCACACACATCCTCACAAACACTTACACACACAGTGACACACCCTCACACATACACTCTCACACACCCTCACACACCCTCACATACACACTCACACACACCCTCACACACACACTAACACACAACCTCACACACACCCTCACACATACACTGACACACAACCTCACACACACCCTCACACACACCCTCACACACACCCTCACACACACCCTCACACACACACTAACACACAACCTCACACACACCCTCACACACACACTGACACACAACCTCACACACACCCTCACACACACCCTCACACACACCCTCACACACACACTCTCACACACCCTCACACACACCCTCACACACACCCTCACACACACCCTCACACACAACCTCACACACTCTCACATACAGGCATACACCCTCACACATACATTCTCACACATACATTCTCACACACATCCTCACACACACCCACACACACTCACAAACACTTACACACATACACTGACACACCCTCACACACACACTCTCACACACCCTCCCACACACTGATAACACGCTCATAAATACAAAGACACACTCTCACACACCCTCACACACACCCTCGCAAAATCTGATACACACTGACACACACTGACACACACCCTCACACACACTGACACACACTCTCACTCACTCCCTTACACACACCCTCACACACACTGACACATTTTCACACACACCCTCACTTCAATCGCTTCAATAAAAATTAGAGGCTAACTTAATCTAAAGTTGGGAAGAATGGCCTGTTTCCATGCTGTAAGACTATGACACACCGTAGAAAGGGTGCAATTGCACTGGAGAGGATCCAGGGGCAATTTATGAAGATGTTGGCAGGGCTGGAATTTTGTTTTCACTTTGAAGAAAGATTTTATAACTGGGATTGCATTCCCTGCAGCAACGGAAATGAAGAAAAGACTTAGTTGAGGTGAATAATATTATGAAAATAAGACCTGTTTCGCTTAACAAAGAATGTAGGAAGGAACTGCAGATGCTGGTTTAAACTCAAGACACAAAAAGCTGGAATAACTCAGCGAGACAGGCAGCATCTCTGGAGAGAAAGAATGGGTGATGTTTCGGGTCGAGATCTTCAGACTGAAGAGGTTGAAAACCATCCATTTAGATGAACACAATGACTGGAAATGTGTGTTATCCAACTAGGGGCAGAAATCAGAATCATGTGTTCTTCTATATTGACGTGACACCATAATAATTATATTACAGAAAAATATTTTAATGGGGTGGCACGGTGGCACAGCGGTAGAGTTGCTGCCTTGCAGCCCCACAGACCCAGATTTGGTCCTGACTACGGGTGCTGTCTGTACAGAATTTGTACATTCTTCCTATGACCACATGTGTTTTCTCCGGATAGTCCGGTTTCACCCATATCCGATGGAAGTGCAGGTTTGTATGTTAATTGGCTTCTGTAAATTGTCCCTGGCGTATAGGGTAGAACTGGTGCATGGTAGAATGATGATCAGTGCCGTTTCCATATATATGTTTTGCATATAACATGTTTTACATATAATATCTTAATTTAATTGAACCATATACTTGGTTGAATATGTGGCATTATTTTTGTCTTGTTTCTACAGCCCTGGTTGTTCGCTGATATTTACAGTGGTGGCAATTTTAGAGAGATTTTGGAGAGATATATCATGGAAACAGGCACCTTCGGCCCACTTGAGTCCACACCATACTACACACTAGGGTCTATTTACAGAGGCCAATTAACCTATTCTTCTGCAGTTGTATAGGGCTCTGGTGAGACCACATCTGGAGTATTGTGTTCAGTTTTGGTGTCCTAATTTGAGGAAGGACATCCTTGTGATTAAGGCAGTGCAGCGTAGGTTCAAGAGATTGATCCCTTGGATGGCGGGACTGTCATATGAGGAAAGATCGAAAAGACTAGGCTTGTATTAACTTGAGTGATGAGGGGGTATCTTATAGAAACATATAAAACTATAAAAGGACTGGACAAGCTAGATGCAGGAAAAATGTTCCCAATGTTGGGCGAGTCCAGAACCAGGGGCCACAGTCTTAAAATAAAGTGGAAGCCATTTAAGACTGAGGTGAGAAAAAACTTTTTCACCAAGAGAGTTGTGAATTTATGGAATTCCCTGCCACAGAGGGCAGTGGAGGCCAAGTCACTGGATGGATTTAAGAGAGAGTTAGATAGAGCTCTAGGGGCTAGTGGGATCAAGGGATATAGGGAGAAGGCAAGCACGGATTATTGATAGGGGACAATCAGCCATGATCACATTGAATAGCGGTGCTGGCTCGAAGGGCCGAATGGCCTCCTTCTGCACCTATTTTCTATGTTTCTATGTTTCCATAAATATGCATATCTTTGGAATGTGGGGGGAAACTGGAGCACTCAGAGAAAACCCACACAGTCAAAGGGGGAACATACAAACTCCCCACAGACAGCATACTTAGTCAGGATCGAACCTGGGTTCCTGTCGCTGTGAGGCAGCAGCTCTACTACTGCACCACTGTGCTGCCCCTGATTGTTCTCTGATGGTTACAAAGGGATTGGAAAAGTTTACAGGGATATAGCTCAAACGTGGGTGCTGGGACTAGTGTCAATTGAGTATCCTGGTCGACATGGGCAAGTTGTGCCAAAGGGCCTGTATCCATGCTCTATGGTTCGATGATGTTTACATGGCAGTTAGTGTTCCCTGATATTGACACAAGGACTGGTGTACCTGATATGTACACAGGGGCTTGTGATCCACCATAATTTTACATGGGGACTGGTGTTCCCTGATACTTACTCAAGGATTCATAATCTACTCATTGCTTGTGAGCTGATGTTCAATGATGTTCCACTAGAGGCTGGTGTTCCCTGATATTTACATGAGGGTTGGTGTTCGCTGACATTTACACAGGGTCAGTTGTTTCCTGCTAATAACACAGATCTGGTGTTCCCTGATGGTTTACAGTAGCTGGTTACTCCCAGGGGACACAACGCCCCCACCAAACGCAGCCACTCACCTCCCAGTGTAGTGGACTACAAACCTATGTAGGAAGGAACTGCTGATGCTGGTTTACACCAAAGATAGACACAAAGTGCTGGAGTAACTCAGCGGGATACGCGGCATCTCTGGAGAGAAGGATCAGTATGGGAATGTGAGGTGGAATCAGTGTTTAGCAACTGGGTGATCACATAGGCCTAGGAGCACTGAACGGAGGTGTTAAGCAAAATAATCGCTGAGCCTGCACTTGGTCTCGCCAATATATAAGAGTTCACACCTGGAGGAGCGTATGCAGAGAGGCCATTCAGCCCATCAAGTTTATTCCGCCATTCAATCATGGCTGATCTATCTCTCCCTCCAAACCCCATTCTCTCCGTAACCTCTGGCACCTGTACTAATCAAGAACCTATCTATTTCTGCCTTAAAAATATCCATTGACACAGCCTCCACAGCCTTCTGTGGTAAGGAATTCCACAGATTCACCAGAATCACAAAAGACTCCTCCCTAAAAGAACATAATTTAATTTTGAGGCTATGAACTCTAGTCCTAGACTCCCGCACTAGTGGAAACATCCTCTCCACATCCTCTATCCAAGCCTTTCACCACTGTACATTTCAATGAGGACCTCTCTCGTTCATTTAAACGCCAGTGAATAGAGGCCCAGTGCCTTCAAATCCTCATCATAGATTAATCTACTAATTACTGGGATCATTCAGTTCGAGTCGAGGGAGGAGGTATCGGCAGGTGTTGCATCTCCTGCAGTTCACACGGGAAAGTACCTTGGCAAGGGGCGGTTTGGGTGGGAAGGAATGAGTTAACCAGGGAGTTGCGGAGGGAACGGTCTCTGTGGAAAGTGGAAGGGGGTGGAGATGGGAAGATATGGCATGTGGGGGATCCCGTTGGAGGTGGTGAAAATGTCAGGATCATGTGCTGTGTGCAACAGCTGATGGGGTGAAAGGTGAGGACAAGGGGGACTCCGTCCCTGTGGTGATTGGGGGGAGGGGAGTATGAGTGGAGCTGCGGGATATCCAGGAGACCCGTGTGAGGGCCTCATCTAAGATGAAAGAGATGGGGATGGGTGGGGGGGGGGGGTTATGTGGGGGAGGGGGGGTGTGGTGGGGTGGCGGAGGGGTTTGTGTGGGGTAGGGTTGTGTGTGGGGATGGGGTGTGTGGGGGGGATGTGGGGAGGTATGGAGAGGGGTGTGTGGGGGAGGTTGTGGGAGGGTGGGGGAGGGGTGGGGGGAGTGTGGGGAAGGGTTTGGGGTGGGGGAGGGGGTGTGGTGGAGTGGGTGTGGGGGAGGGGTGTGGGGGGGATGGGGTGTGGGAGGGTGTGGGGGAGGGAGTGTGGTGGAGTGGGTGTGGGGGAGGGGGGTGAGAGGGAGGGGGGGTGCGGGGGAGTGGAGGTGTAGGGGATTGGGTTGTAGGGGAGGGGGAGTGTGGGAGGAGGGTGTGTCTCACCGGATCCGACCGCACTCCTGGCTCCAGGGCCCGGCTCCAGACTCACTCAGCTGCTCCCATCCCCAGCGCCTGTTGTGCTCACAGCCCGCCCGCGGAACACAGCCCACACTCCGCTGCTTCAACTTTATTATCGGTGGCTTCTGCATGTCAATCAATAGTCTATCTCCAGTGATGGAGACAGTGAGATCAAGAAAGAGGATGGAGATGTCAGAGGTGGTCCAATAGAATTGAATGCAGGATGGAAATTGGTAGTGAAGTTAATGACATCATGAGTTCAGCATGGGTGCAGGATAGAGCGGGAATAGGGCCAGTGTACACCTGGAACAGGGATTGTTCAACGTACCCTACAAAGAGGCAAGCATAGCTGTGGCCCATGCGAGTACCCATGGCTGCGCCTTGGATTTGGAGGAGGTGAAGGAGCCAAAGGAGAAGTTGGTAAGATTAAGGACCAGCTCCACTAGGCAAAGGAGAGTTTTGGTAGAGGGAAATTGGCTGGTTCTGCAGTTGAGAAAGAAACAGGGGGTTTTGAGGCATTCCTGGTGGGGAATGGAGGTGTAGAGTGACTGAACGTCCATCGTAAAGACGAGGGAAGGGGACCTGGAAAACGTAAGTCATAGAAGAGACGAAGGGCGTGTGAGGTGTCTTGGCCATAGATCGGGAGGGATTGGAGCAGGGGGGATAGGATGGAGTCGACAAATGTGGAAATGAAGTCAGTGGGACTGGAGTAGGCAGAAACAATGAGTCTGCCAAGGCAGTTCTGTTCTTGGATTTTGGGGAGAAGGTAAAACCAGGCAGTGCGTGGCTGGGGAACAATAATGTTGGAGGCTGTATAGGGCAGACAACGGAACTGATGAAATCAGAAATGGTCTGTGAGGTTATGGACTGAGCTTCATGGCCCCGAGGTGCTGCCACCTAGTGAGGGAATGAGGGAAGCACACTGGGCTACATGAGGTTGAAACAAAATGGTTTCAAAACCCCCTCTAATGGCTAATGTATGGTCTACATACATAAACAGGCAGTTTATGGAGAACAAGCTGGATGAACTTAAAAGCCGCACAGACCTACCTCGGAGACTCGAGAGATTGCTGTGGGCTCCTTTTCACAGAGACACGGCGCACCCCTGACATACGGGACTGTGTCATTCATAGAAACATAGAAAATAGGTGCAGGAGTAGGCCATTCGGCCCTTCGAGCCTGCATCGCCATTCAATATGATCATGGCTGATCATCAAACTCAGTATCCTGGACCTGCCTTCTCTCCATACCCCCTGATCCCTTTAGCCACAAGGGCCACATCTAACTCCCTCTTAAATATAGCCAATGAACTGGCCTCAACTACCTTCAGTGGCAGAGAATTCCACAGATTCACCACTCTCTGTGTGAAAAATGTTTTTCTCATCTCGGTCCTAAAAGACTTCCCCCTTATCCTTAAACTTTGACTCCTTGTTCTGGACTTCTCCAACATCGGGAACAATCTTCCTGCATCTAGCCTGTCCAACCCCTTAAGAATTTTGTAAGTCTCTATAAGATCCCCCTCAATCTTCTAAATTCTAGCGAGTACAAGCTGAGTCTATCCAGTCTTTCTTCATATGGAAGTCCTGCCATCCCAGGAATCAGTCTGGTGACCCTTCTCTGTACTCCCTCTATGGCAAGAATGTCTTTCCTTAGGAGACCAAAACTGTACACAATGCTCCAGGTGTGGTCTCACCAAGGCCCTGTACAACTGCAGTAGAACCTCCCTGCTCCTATACTCAAATCCTTTTGCTATGAATGCTAACATACCATTCACTGCCTGCTGCACCTACATTCCTACTTTCAATGACTGGTGAACCATGACACCCAGGTCCCATTGCAAGTCCCCTTTTCCTAATCGGCCACCATTCAGATAATAGTCTACTTTCCTGTTTTTGCCACAAAAGTGGATAACCTCACATTTATCCACATTATACTGCATTTGCCATGCATTCGCCCACTCATCCAACATATCCAAGTCACCTTGCAGCCTCCTAGCATCCTCCTCACAGCTAACACTGCCGTGCAGCTTCGTGTCATCCGCAAACTTGGGGGTAGGGTGTTGACATGGATAGAAAATTGGTTGGTAGACAGAAAGCAAAGAGTAGGAGTGAATGAGTCCCTTTCAGAATGGCAGGCAGTGGCGAGTGGAGTGCCGCAAGGCTCAGTGTTGGGGCCGCAACTGTTTACCATATATATTAATGATTTGGAAGTGGGAATTAGGAGCAACACAAGCAAGTTTGCAGATTACACAAAGCTGGGTGGCAGTGTGAACTGTGAAGAGGATGTTAGGAGGTTGCAGGGACACCTGGACAGGTTGAGTGAGTGGGCAGATGAGTGGCAGATGCAGTATAATATAGATAAATGTGAGGTTATCCACTTTGGTGGCAAAAACAAGGGGGCAGATTATTATCTCAATGGAGTTAGGTTAGGTAAGGGAGAGATGCAGAGAGACCTGGGTGTCCTTGTACACCAGTCACTGAAAGTTGGCGTACAGGTACAGCAGGCAGTGAAGAAAGCTGATGGAATGTTGGCCTTCATAACAAGAGGATTTCAGTATAGGTGTAAAGAGGTTCCTCTGCAGTTGTATAGGGCTCTGGTATGACCACATCTGGCGTATTTGGTCTCCTAATTTGAGGAAGGACATCCGTGTGATTGACGAAGTGAAGCGTAGGTTCACAAGATTGATCCCTGGGATGGCGGGACTGTCATATGAGGAAAGATTGAAAAGACTAGGCTTGTATTCACTGGAGTTTAGAAGGATGAGGAGGGGATCTTATAGAACATATAAAATTATGAAAGGACTGGACAAGCTAGATGCAGGAACTATTTTCCCAATGTTGGGCGAGTCCAGAACCAGGGGCCATAGTTTTAGAATAAAGGGGAGGCCACGGGTTATTGATTGGGGACGATCAGCCATGATCACAATGAATGGCGGTGCTGACTTGAAGGGCCGAATGGCCTCCTCCTGCACCTATTTTCTATGTTTCTATGTTTGTGGAGGCGGTGTTTGCTTTCTATTCGATACCTCATGGTATTCAGACGTGGCAGCCCTGTCGAGTTCACTTTGTCGGACCAGGAATATCTGATTGTGAAGTGCCGTCCCTACTTCCTGCCGAGGAAATTCACCTCAGCTGTCCTGACAGCAGTATACATCCCTCCCCATGTGGACGTCAAACTTGCTCTGAATGAACAGCCTCAAGATAAAACACCCTGAAGCCCTGGAGACTTCAGCCAAGCCAAGTTCAGGGGCATACCTACCAGCATGTCTTTTATCGTACCAGGGGCAAGAACACCCTCGGCCACTGCTACACATCAATTAAAAATCTCTACCGCTTCATTCCTCAGCCACATCTTGGGAAATCTGATCACCTAGCTTCTACCCCCTGCCTACGAACAAAACTAAAGCAGGAAGATCCGGACCAGAAAGTAATTTAGTGCTGGTTGGCAGACACAGATGACATCCTATGTGACTGCTTTAAATCAGTGGACTGGTCCGTATTCAGAAATTATGCAACCAACCTGAATGAGTACACCACTGACGTACAATGGCTTGCAAAAGTTTTCATACCCCTTGAACTTTTCCACATTTTGTCATGTTACAACCACAAACATAAATGTATTTTATTGGGATTTTATGTGATAGACCAACACAAAGTGGTGCATAATTGTGAAGTGGAAGGAAAATGATACATGGTTTCCAAATTTTATTACAAATAAAAACCTGAAAAGTGTGGCGTGCAAAAGTATTCAGCCTCCCTGAGTCAATACTTTGTGGAACCATTTTTCGCTGCAATTACAGCTGCAAGAATTTTGGGGTTTGTCTCTACCAGCTTTGCACATCTAGAGACTGAAATTTTTGCCCATTCTTAACCATATAACCATATAACAATTACAGCACGGAAACAGGCCCTCTCGGCCCTTCCAGTCCGTGCCGACCATTTGTTTTCCCCTAGTCCCATCTACCTGCACTCAGACCATACCCCTCCATTCCCTTCACGTTCATATACCTATCCACTTTACTCTTAAATGTTAAAATCGATCCTGCCTCCACCACTTCTGCTGGAAGCTGATTCCACACAGCCACCACCCTCTGAGTAAAGAAGTTCCCCCTCATGTTACCCCGAAACCTCTGTCCCTTAATTCTCATGTCATGCCCTCTTGTTTGAATCTTCCCTACCCTCAATGGGAAAAACGTATCCACGTCAACTCTGTCTATCCCTTTCATCATTTTAAAGACCTCAATCAAGTCCCCCCTTAACCTTCTGCGCTCCAAAGAATAAAGACCTAACTTGTTCAACCTTTCTCTGTAACATAGTTGCTGGAACCCTGGCAACATTCTAGTAAATCTCCTCTGTACTCTCTCTATTTTGTTGACATCCTTCCTATAACTAGGCGACCAAAATTGTACACCATACTCCAGAATTGGTCTTACCAATGCCTTGTACAATTTTAACATTACTTCCCTACTCCTAAACATAGAAACATAGAAATTAGGTGCAGGAGTAGGCCATTCAGCCCTTCGAGCCTGCACCGCCATTCAATATGATCATGGCTGATCATCCAACTCAGTATCCCGTACCTGCCTTCTCTCCATACCCTCTGATCCCCTTAGCCACAAGGGCCACATCCAACTCACTCTTAAATATAGCCAATGAACTGGCCTCAACTACCCTCTGTGGCAGAGAGTTCCAGAGACTCACCACTCTCTGTGTGAAAAAAGTCTTTCTCATCTCGGTCTTAAAGGATTTCCCCCTTATCCTTAAGCTGTGACCCCTTGTCCTGGACTTCCCCAACATCGGGAACAATCTTCCTGCATCTAGCCTGTCCAACCCCTTAAGAATTTTGTAAGTTTCTATAAGATCCCCTCTCAATCTCCTAAATTCCAGAGAGTATAAACCGAGTCTATCCAGTCTTTCTTCATAAGACAGTCCTGACATCCCAGGAATCAGTCTGGTGAACCTTCTCTGCACTCCCTCTATGGCAATAATGTCATTCCTCAGATTTGGAGACCAAAACTGTACGCAATACTCCAGGTGTGGTCTCACCAAGACCCTGTACAACTGAAGTAGAACCTCCCTGCTCCTGTACTCAAATCCTTTTGCTATGAAAGCTAACATACCATTCGCTTTTTTCACTGCCTGCTGCACCTGCATGCCTACTTTCAATGACTGGTGTACCATGACACCCAGGTCTCGCTGCATCTCCCCTTTTCCTAATCGGCCACCATTTAAATAATAGTCTGCTTTCCTGTTTTTGCCACCAAAGTGGATAACCTCACATTTATCCACATTATACTGCATCTGCCAAACATTTGCCCACTCACCCACCCTATCCAAGTGACCTTGCAGTCTCCTAGCATCCTCCTCACAGCTAACACTGCCCCCCAGCTTAGTGTCATCCGCAAACTTGGAGATATTGCCTTCAATTCCCTCATCCAGATCATTAATATATATTGTAAATAGCTGGGGTCCCAGCACTGAGCCCTGCGGTACCCCACTAGTCACTGCCTGCCATTGTGAAAAGGACCCGTTTACTCCTACTCTTTGCTTCCTGTTTGCCAGCCAGTTCTCTATCCACATCAATACTGAACCCCTAATACCGTATGCTTTAAGTTTGTATACTAATCTCTTATGTGGGACCTTGTCGAAAGCCTTCTGGAAGTCCAGATATACCACATCCACTGGTTCTCCCTTATCCACGCTACTAGTTACATCCTCGAAAAATTCCACAAGATTCGTCAGACATGATTTACCTTTCGTAAATCCATGCTGACTTTGTCCAATGATTTCACCACTTTCCAAATGTGCTGCTATCACATCTTTAATAACTGACTCTAGCAGTTTCCCCACTACCGATGTTAGACTAACTGGTCTGTAATTCCCCGTTTTCTCTCTCCCTCCCTTCTTAAAAAGAGGGGTTACATTTGCTACCCGCCAATCCTCAGGAACTACTCCAGAATCTAAAGAGTTTTGAAAGATTATCACTAATGCATCCACTATTTCCTGAGCTACTTCCTTAAGTACTCTGGGATGCAGCCTATCTGGCCCTGGGGATTTATCGGCCTTTAATCTATTCAATTTACCCAACACCACTTCCCGACTGACCTGGATTTCACTCAATTCCTCCTTTGACCCACAGTCCCCTGCTATTTCCGGCAGATTATTTATGTCTTCCTTAGTGAAGACGGAACCAAAGTAGTTATTCAATTGGTCCGCCATATCCTTGTTCCCCATGATCAACTCACCTGTTTCTGACTGCAAGGGACCTACATTTGTTTTAACTAACCTCTTTCTCTTCACATATCTATAAAAACTTTTGCTATATTTTCCTATATTCAATTCTCTGATTTATAAAGGCCAGCACACCAAAGGCTTTCTTTACCACCCTATCTACATGCGATTCCACCTTCAGGGAACTATGCACAGTTATTCCTAGATCCCTCTGTTCCACAGCATTCCTCAATTCCCTACCAGTTACCATGTACGTCCTATTTTGATTTGTCCTGCCAAGATGTAGCACTTCACACTTATCAGCATTAAACTCCATCTGCCATCTTTCAGCCCACTTTTCCAAATGGCCCAAATCTCTCTGTAGACTTTGAAAATCTACTTCATTATCCACAACACCACCTATCTTCGTATCATCTGCATACTTACTTATCCAATTTTCCACCCCATCATCCAGATCATTGATGTACATGACAAACAACAGTGGACCCAACACAGATCCCTGAGGCACCCCACTGGTCACCGGCTTCCAACCTGACAAACAGCCATCCACCATTACTCTCTGACATCTCCCATTCAGCCACTGTTGAATCCATCTTGCTACTCCGCCATTAACACCCAAAGATTGAACCTTCTGAACCAACCTTCCATGGGGAACCTTGTCAAAGGCCTTACTGAAATCCATATAGACAACATCCACTGCTTTACCCTCATCAATTTCCCTAGATACCGCTTCAAAAAATTCAAGAAGGTTTGTCAAACATGAACTTCCAGGCACAAATCCATGTTGACTGTTCCTGATCAGACCCTGTTTATCCAGATGCTTATATATATTATCTCTAAGTATTCTTTCCATTAATTTGCCCACCACTGACGTCAAACTAATAGGTCTATAATTGCTAGGTTTATTCTTTGAACCCTTTTTAAACAATGGAACAACATGCGCAGTACGCCAATCCTCCGGCACTATTCCCGTTTCTAATGACATTTGAAATATTTCTGTCATAGCTCCTGCTATTTCTACACTAACTTCCCTCAACGTCCTAGGGAATATCCTGTCAGGACCTGGAGACTTATCCACTTTTATATTTTTCAAAAGTGTCAGTACTTCCTCCCCTTTGAATCTCATAGTTTCCATAGCTACTCTACTCTTTCCCCTTAACTCACAGAGTTCAATATCCTTCTCCTTGGTGAATACCGAAGAAAAGAAATTGTTCAATATCTCCCCCATCTCTTTTGGCTCTGCAGATAGCTGTCCATTCTGGTTCTCTAATGGTCCAATTTTATCCCTCGTTATCCTTTTGCTATTAATATAGCTGTAGAAACCCTTTGGATTTACTTTCACCTTTCTTGCCAAAGCAACCTCATATCTTCTTTTAGCCTTCCTAATTTCTTTCTTAAGATTCTTTTTACATTCTTTATACTCCTCTAGCACCTCATTTACTCCATGCCTCCTATAATTATTGTAGATATCTCTCTTTTTTCTAAACAAGTGTAATTTCCCTTGAAAACCATGGCTCTTTCCAATTTTTACTATTTCCTTTCAACCTAACAGGGACATAAAGATTCTGTACTCTTACAATTTCCCCTTTAAATGTCCTCCATTTCTCTTCTACATCCTTCCCATGAAACAAAGTGTCCCAATTCACTCCTTTAAAATCCTTACGCGTTCCCTCAAAGTTAGCCTTTCTCCAATCAAAAATCTCCACCCTAGGTCCAGTTCTGACTCTCTCCATAATTATATTGAAACTAATGGTATTGTGATCACTGGTCCCGAAGTGCTCACAAAACGCATACCTCCGTCACCTGACCTGCCTCATTTCCTAACAGGAGGTCCAGCACTGCCCCTTCTCTGGTCGATACCTCTATGTACTGCTGCAAAAAACTATCCTGCACACATTTTACAAACTCCAAACCATCCAGCCCATTTACAGAATGTGTTTCCCAGTCTATTTTTGGAAAATTGAAATCTCCCACAATCACTACCCTGTGCTTACTACTAATATCCTGCTATCTCCTTACATATTTGCTCTTCCAATTCACGCTCCCCATTTGGCGGTCTATAATACACCCCTAAAAGTGTTGCTACACCGTTCCCACTTCTCAGTTCCACCCAAATAGCCTCTCTAGACGAGCCCTCTAATCTATCCTGCCAAAGCACTGCTGTAATATCTTCTCTGACAAGCAATGCAACACCTCCCCCTCTGGTCCCTCCAATTCTATCACACCTGAAGCAACGAAATCCTGGAATATTTAGTTTCCAATCACAGCCCTCCTGCAACCATGTTTCACTGATTGCCACAACATCATATTTCCAGGTGTCTTTGCAAAATATCTCAAACTCACAAAATTCTTCTTTGCAAAATATCTCAAACTCAGTCAGATTGGATGGAGAGCGTCTGTGAACACCAATTTTCAAGTCTTGCCAGAGATTCTCAATTGGATTTAGGTCTGGACTTTGACTGGGCCATTATAACACATGAATATGCTTTGATCTAAACCATTCCATTGTAGCTCTGGCTGTATGTTTAGGGTCGTTGTCCTGCTGGAAGGTGAACCTCCGCCCCAGTCTCAAGTCTTTTGCAGACTCTAACAGGTTTTCTTCCAAGATTGCCTTGTATTTGGCTCCATCCATCTTCCCATCAACTCTGACCAGCTTCCCTGTCCCTGCTGAAGAAAAGCATCCCCCCCAGCATGATGCTGCCACCACCATGTTTCACAGTGGGGATGGTGTGTTCAGGGTGATGTGCAGTGTTAGTTTTCCGTCACACATAGCGTTTTGTATTTAGGCCAAAAACTTCAATTTTGGTCTCATCAGACTAGAGCACCTTCCTCCACATGTTTGCTGTGTCCCCCACATGGATTGTGGCAAACTGCAAACGAGACGTCTTATGGCTTTGTTTCAACAATGGCTTTCTTCTTGCCACTCTTCCATAAAGGCCCGATTTGTGGAGTGCACGACTAATAGTTGTCCCGTGGACAGATTCTCCCACCTGAGCTGTGGATCTCTGCAGCTCCTCCAGAGTTACCATGGGCCTCTTGGCTGCTTCTCTGTTCAATGCTCTCCTTGCCCAGCCTGTCAGTTTAGGTAGACGGCCATGTCTTGGTAGGTTTGCAGTTGTGCCATACTCTTTCCATTTTCAGATGATGGATTGAACAGTGCTCCGTGAGATGTTACATCCGTAGGACGTACATGGTAAATTATAGGGAATTGAGGAATGTTGTGGAACAGAGAGATCTAGGAATAACTGTGCATAGTTCCCTGAAGGTGGAATCGCATGTAGATGGGGTGGTAAAGAAAGCCTTTGGTGTGCTGGCCTTTATAAATCAGAGCATTGAATATAGGAGTAGGGAAGTAATGTTAAAATTGTACAAGGCATTGGTAAGACCAATTCTGGTGTACAATTTTGGTCGCCTAGTTATAGGAAGGATGTCAACAAAATAGAGAGAGTACAGAGGAGATTTACTAGAATGTTGCCAGGGTTCCAGCAACTATGTTACAGAGAAAGGTTGAACAAGTTAGGTCTTTATTCTGGAGCGCAGAAGGTTAAGGGGGGACTTGATTGAGGTCTTTAAAATGATGAAAGGGATAGACAGAGTTGACGTGGATAAGCTTTTCCCATTAAGGGTAGGGAAGATTCAAACAAGAGGGCATGACATGCGAATTAAGGGACGGAAGTTTAGGGGTAACTTGAGGGGGAACTTCTTTACTCAGAGGGTGGTGGCTGTGTGGAATGAGCTTCCAGCAGAAGTAGTGGAGGCAGGATCGATTTTAACATTTAAAAGTAAAGTGGATAGGTATATGGACGGGAAGGGAATGGAGGGGTATGGTCTGAGTGCAGGTAGATGGGACTAAGGGAAAACAAATGGTCGGCACGGACTGGAAGGGCCGAGAGGGCCTGTTTCCGTGCTGTAATTGTTATATGGTTATATCGTTATATGTTCAAAGCTTGGGATATTTTTTATAACCTAACCCTGCTTTAAACTTGTCCACAACTTTATCCCTGACCTGTCTGTATGTTCCTTGGGCTTCATGATGCCCAATGAACATTGTTTGTTCACTAATGTTCTCTAACAAACCTCTGAGGCCTTCACAAAACAGCTGTATTTATACTGAGATTAGATTACACACAAGTGTACTCTATTTACTAATTAGGTGACTTCTGAAGGCAATTGGTTGCACTGGATTTTATTTAGGGGTATCAGAGTAAAGGGGGGTGAATACTTTTGCACGCCACACTTTTCAGTTTTTTATTTGTAAAAAAATTTGAAAACCATGTTTCATTTTCCTTCCACTTCACAATTATGCGCCACTTTGCGTTGGTCTATCACATAAAATCCCAATAAAATACATTTACGTTTGTGGTTGTAACGTGACAAAATGTGGAAAAGTTCAAGGGGTATGAATAGTTTTGCAAGCCACTGTATCTGACTTCATCAGGAAGTGCGTAGAGGTGTGCGTGACAAAGAAGAAAATCTAAGTGTCCCCCCCAACCATGGATGAACCATGAGGTACATTACTCGGTGAAGGCCAGCTCTGCTGCATACAAGTCAAACGATCCTGAGTGGTACAAGAAAGCTCTTTGCAAAGCCATCAAAAATGCCAAATGACAATACCCGGACATACATTCATTGCAGTATCACCATTAGGCCAGCCGCTGACTATGGCATGGTCTGAATACTACAACTGCCTGCAAAGTGAAGTCAGGCAACATCACTGGTGATAGTGCGACCCTACCTTATGAAAATGCTTTCTGCATTCAGTTTGGGCAGAAGGCCAACGGGGCAATGACATCCGTCCCATCAGATTTAAGTTTACCACCTCTCAGGGTCATTGTTGCAGAAGTTAGATTGACCTTCCTGTGGCTGGACCGATGGAAGCAACCGGACCAGACAGAGCCCTGTGCAGAGTCCTTATGGACTGCGTGTCAATCTAATGGAATTATATTATAGGCCAGCGGATGATAGAGAATCAGATATCTTGAGAGAAATAGATTGGATAGATGCACAGAGTCTCTTGGCTAGTGTAGGTAAATGGAGGATTAGAGAATATAGGTTTAAGGTGAAGGGGAAAAGATTTAATAGGGTAGTGGGTGTATGGAACAAGCTGCCAGAGGAGGTAGTTGAGGCTGGGACTATTCCGACATTTAAGAAACAGTTGGACAGGTACATGGATAGAACAGGTTTGAAGCGATATGGATCAAACATGAGCAGGTGGGACTAGTGTAGCTGGGACATGTTGGCTCGTGTGGGCAAGTTGGACCGACAGGTCTGTTTCCACGCTGTATCACCTATGAATCTATGACCATATTGCAGTGGGTGACTTTAACTTCATCCAAGAAAGTTCACTTAAACAGTATGTGGATTGTTTGACGAGGCAAGACTATTACTGGTCTTGTAATGGAAAACAAGCCTTGCCAAGTGACTGGTAACTTGAGGCAAAGCAGATTACAACATTATTAGGCCTTGTCGAGGATCTTTGTTTCTTCTCTATGTACAGGCAAGGTCCTGGCCAATGTTGTTCCTTTGTTTCAGAAGGGAAGTAGAAAGAATCCAGCTAACTATAGGCCAGTGTGCTTCACATCAGTGGCAGGGGAACCATTGGAAAGAATTCTTGAGATATGAATTACTCCCATTTAAAGAGGAATGATCAAATTAATGACAAACAACAAGAGAGAGTTATATTTAGCGCTTAGGGCTAACGGAATCAAGGGATATAGGGAAAGAGCAGGAACGGGGTACTGATTTTGGATGGTACACAAAAGGCTGGAGAAACCCAGCGGGTGCAGCAGCATCTAAGGAGCGAAGGAGATAGGCGACGTTTCGGGTCGAGACCCTTCTTCAGACCCGAAACGTCGCCTTTCTCCTTTGCTCCTTAGATGCTGCTGCACCCGCTGAGTTTCTCCAACCTTTTGGTACCCTCGATTCTCCAGCATCTGCAGTTCCTTCTTTAATACTGATTTTGGATGATCAGCCATGATCATATTGAATGGCAGTGCTGGTTCGAAGGGCCGAATGGCCTACTCCTGTACCTATTTTCTATGTTTCTGTGTTTCTATAGCTATACATGACAGGTTGTGTCTCACTAATGATTGTGTTTTAGGTGATAAAAGAGATTGATGAAGGTAGGGCAGTGGATGTTGTATATATGGATTTTAGTTAAGGCCCTGTTCCACTTTTACGAGTTACTCACAAATTTTCCCAAGTTTTCCCCTTGATTTAAACTCGGAGAATGTCCATAGCGAGTCCGTAGGAGTCCGTAGATATTTTGTAGCGGCTTGTAATGCCAGTTTAGGTACGCGGGGCATCAGGTAAGTCGGGACGTTGTTTCAGCATGTAAAAAATGTCCACGAGTTAAAAGAATAGCCCCGAGTACCTACGGCTGGCTATTACCGTAATTCTCCGAGTTTGATTCAAAGGGATTGATCCTGAAGAATAATGAGCATGGATTCATGGCAACTTGGTCAAATGGATTCAGAACTAGTTTATTTCCAATGGATAGAAGATTGTGGTGGAAGGAAGATGTCCTGGCTGGAGGTCTGTGACCAGTGGAGTTCTGCAGGGACCTCTGCTCTTTGTGATATATATACTGTATATAGACACATGACTTGGATGTAAATATTGATGGGCTGCTGAGTATGATTGTTAATGACATGAAATTTGGAGGAGTTGCAGACAGAATGATAGGCTGTGAAAAGATACAGCAAGACATTGATCAGCTGCAGAAGTGGACAGAGTAATGGCAGATGGAGATTAAACCAAGTAAGTGCTGTGTTACATTTTGGGAGGTTGAATGTTAGGGGAGAGTGTACAGTTAATGGCAAGACCCTTAACAGCATTGTAGAGGGATCTTGAACTTCAAGTTCATCACTCACTGAGGGTGGCAGCACAAGTAGGTAGGGTGTAAAGAGGACGTATGGAATGCTTGCCTTCATTGCGAGGGTTATTGTATAAGAGTCAGGAAGTCATGATGCAGCATTGGCAGTTATGATTGCTCCATTACAGGAAGGATATGGAGGTTTTGGAGAGGGTGCTGAGGTTTACCAGAATTTTGCTTGGATTAGAAGTTGGATAAACTTGCAACATTTTCTCTGGAACTAGGGAGGTTGAGGGGAGATGATAAAAGTATATCGAAATTATGAGGGGCATGGGCAGAGTAGTCGCCCAGGGTAGAAATATCCAACACTGCCAGAGGTGATGTGTTGGTGATGTGTTTAAAATGCTGGGGTAACTCAGCGGGACAGGCAACATCTCTGGAGAGAGGGAATGGATGACATTTTGTGTTGAAATACTTCTTCAGTGACCTCAGGGGAGAGGGGATACCTAGATAAGGAAGTGTAAAGTGTGTAAACTACTGGCTGAGGTGATGGTGGAAGCGGATATGATAATGGTGTTTAAGAGGCTTTTAGATATTTCACATGGAAGTACAAGACCTTGCTAATCATGCCTTGTACATTCTCATCCAAATCATTGATGTAAACTACAAACAGCAATGAATCCAGCACCTATCCCTGAGGCACACCACTAGTCACAGGTCTACAGTCCAGCATCAACCTCTGCTCCCCTCCATGAAGTCAATTCTCCATCCAGTCAGCTAGCTCTCCCTGGATCCCATGCGATCTAATCTTCTTGAGCAGCCAACCATTGGAAACTAATCAAATGCCTTGCTGAAGCCATATAGCAAACATCTACGGCTCTGCTCTCATCAACCTTTTTGGTTACTTCTTCAACAAACTCAATCATATTTTTGAAACTCAATCTCCCACATACAAAATCATGCTGATTATCCCTAATCAGCCCCTGACTATTCAAATATATTTGAATAAATATCTTATCCCTCAGAATACTCTCCAGTAACTAGCCTACCACTGGGTCGCACAGTGGTGCAGCGGAAGAGTTGCTGCCTTGGCGCGCCAGAGATCCGGTTTCTATCCTGACCACAGATGCTGTCTGTATGCAGTTTAAATGTTCTCACTGTAACCGCGTGGGTTTTTTCTGGGTGCTCCAGCTTCCTACCACTTTCCAAAAACATGAAGGTAGACATCCATCTCACATAGTCAGTGTTCCCCTAAGCCTTTACCATCATAACCGGGGACTTCAATAAAAGCCAGCCTGAAGAAATAACTTGGAACTTGGACTTGGAAAACTTTATTGTCATTCAGATCTTGCGGTCTGATCGAAATTTCGTTGCCTGCAGTCATACATATAGTAAATAACAAAAACACACAATAAACACATATTTAACATCCACCACAGTGAGTTTACCAGACACCTCCTCACTGTGGTGGAAGGCAAAAATCTTGTCTTTGTCTCGTCCTTTCTTCCTCTTCCTCTGCGCTGAGGCGACTCGGGCCTCCGATGTTGTGACCGCACCAGGTGATGTAAATAAGTCCCGCGGGCGAACCGCGCTCCGCGAGCGGGCCGGTTCAACTCCGCGGCCCGGGGCGGTCGAAGCTGCCGAAGCTGCCGCCCTCAAGTCCAGCGGACGCAGCTGTTGCCGCGGGAGCTCCGGAACAACAGGTCACCAACCTGTGACCTGCGAGCACCCGATGATGTCGTCCACGAAGTCGCTGCCGCCGCCACCACCACCGGAAAGCTGCCACATCTCCGAGTCGGAACGCCGGAACGCCTGAACCCGCAGCAGCCCCGAAGTAGGCCAGCCCCGCGCTGGTAAGTCCTGGCTGGCTCTACCTCCGGAGCCTCGGGTCGGTCGCAGTTAAAGTTGGAGGCCGCCAGCTCCGCGATAGGCCTCAGCGCAGACGGAGACGGAGGATACGACAAGAGAAGTCGCGTCCCCCCAAAAGGAAGAGACTAAGAACGTTTCTCCCACCCCTCCCACACACATACACTACATAATAACTCAAACTAACGCTAAAAAACAAGACAAGAAAACAACAAATAAAAAGAAAAACAGACGGACTGCAGGCGAGCCGCTGCTGCCAGGGCAGCGCCGCCACTCCCAAAAAGATGGGTGTTTAGAAAATATTTTCCTAACTACCACCAACATGCTTCTTGCAGCACCAGAGGATTAAGCAACCTATACGACCATTAGAGCTCCATCCCTCGCCCTTACTTGCTAGAGTCAGTTATTAAAGATGGGATAGCAGCACATTTGGAAAGTGGTGAAATCATTGGACAAAGTCAACATGGATTTACAAAAGGTAAATCATGTCTGACGAATCTTGTGGAATTTTTCGAGGATGTAACTAGTAGCGTGGATAAGGGAGAACCAGTGGATGTGGTATATCTGGACTTCCAGAAGGCTTTCGACAAGGTCCCACATAAGAGATTAGTATACAAACTTAAAGCATACGGTATTAGGGGTTCAGTATTGATGTGGATAGAGAACTGGCTGGCAAACAGGAAGCAAAGAGTAGGAGTAAACGGGTCCTTTTCACAATGGCAGGCAGTAACTAGTGGGGTACCGCAGGGCTCAGTGCTGGGACCCCAGCTGTTTACAATATATATTAATGATCTGGATGAGGGAATTGAAGGCAATATCTCCAAGTTTGCGGATGACACTAAGCTGGGGGGCAGTGTTCGCTGTGAGGAGGATGCTAGGAGACTGCAAGGTGACTTGGATAGGCTGGGTGAGTGGGCAAATGTTTGGCAGATGCAGTATAATGTGGATAAATGTGAGGTTATCCACTTTGGTGGCAAAAACAGGAAAGCAGACTATTATTTAAATGGTGGCCGATTAGGAAAAGGGGAGATGCAGCGAGACCTGGGTGTCATGGTACACCAGTCATTGAAAGTAGGCATGCAGGTGCAGCAGGCAGTGAAAAAAGCGAATGGTATGTTAGCTTTCATAGCAAAAGGATTTGAGTACCGGAGCAGGGAGGTTCTACTTCAGTTGTACAGGGTCTTGGTGAGACCACACCTGGAGTATTGCGTACAGTTTTGGTCTCCAAATCTGAGGAAGGACATTATTGCCATAGAGGGAGTGCAGAGAAGGTTCACCAGACTGATTCCTGGGATGTCAGGACTGTCTTATGAAGAAAGACTGGATAGACTCGGTTTATACTCTCTGGAATTTAGGAGATTGAGAGGGGATCTTATAGAAACTTACAAAATTCTTAAGGGGTTGGACAGGCTAGATGCAGGAAGATTGTTCCCGATGTTGGGGAAGTCCAGGACAAGGGGTCACAGCTTAAGGATAAGGGGGAAATCCTTTAAGACCGAGATGAGAAAGACTTTTTTCACACAGAGAGTGGTGAGTCTCTGGAACTCTCTGCCACAGAGGGTAGTTGAGGCCAGTTCATTGGCTATATTTAAGAGTGAGTTGGATGTGGCCCTTGTGGCTAAGGGGATCAGAGGGTATGGAGAGAAGGCAGGTACGGGATACTGAGTTGGATGATCAGCCATGATCATATTGAATGGCGGTGCAGGCTCGAAGGGCTGAATGGCCTACTCCTGCACCTAATTTCTATGTTTACTTTGGGAAATCTGACCATTCAGCTGTGCTGCTTCTTCCTGTATACAGGCAGCAACTGAAGAGCGCACCGCCAGTGGTGAGGACTGCACAGAGCTGGTCAGGGGTGGCAGAGGAGCAACTACGGGACTGTTTGGAGTCAGTAGACTGTGCCATGTTCAAGGACTCGACAACGGACCTGAATGAATACGCCACAGTCTTCATAAGGAAATGTGTGTAGGAGTGTGTTTCTATGAAAACCATCCGAATGTTTGCCAACCATAAACCTTGGATGAAGCAGGAGAACTGCATTCTTCTGAAGACCAGATCCTGGGCAGTCAAGCCTGGCGATGCAGAGATATAGAAGAAGTCCAGGTATGACCTTGATTAGGCCATCAAAAAGGCTAAAAGGAACTTTTGCTCTAAGCTGAAGGATGAGGTGGATGTTCAGCAAATGTGGCTGGGCTTAAATGCTATCATTTCCTACGAGGCAAAATCAGGGGGCAGCTCAAGCAACAGCGAAGCATCACTCCCTGATGAGCTCATTGCGTTCTATGCACGCTTTGATTAGGAGAATACTGATGTGTTTTCCATGTTAACCATATAACCATATAACAATTTACAGCACGGAAACAGGCCCTCTCGGCCCTTCCAGTCCGTGCCGACCATTTGTTTTCCCCTAGTCCCATCTACCTGCACTCAGACCATACCCCTCCATCCCCTTCACGTCCATATACCTATCCACTTTACTCTTAAATGTTAAAATCGATCCTGCCTCCACCACTTCTGCTGGAAGCTGATTCCACACAGCCACCACCCCTTCACGTCCATTGCGCGCAAAACTCGTCCGACACCGCCCTTCGATGAGCCGGAGCCATGGGTTTAGTCCATTGCTCGGGACAAGGTACCATGCTTGGCACCAATGCTCCAACTGCTACGTTCTTGGGGAAATGGGGTTTTAGGACATTGGCTCCTTTCCCATTAAAGAAGAAGTAATATCCTTCCTCCGTATATAATGATCCATTACAGCCCCTTCCGGTATTAATGACTTCTCCCCCTCCAGACCAGTCCCTCCATGCTTCACCGATCCCATTGCTATAACCGGGGATTGGCAGGTGATGGGATCCTACCGTCAGATGGGTCCAATTAGCCCATCCACACAACAGCTGAAATCCAGCATTTACAGGGATACATTCCTTAGACAACTTACATTGGACTCCTTTATAGGTAAGGTTACATAAGGTGAACAGGCCCTTGCAGAGCGCAAGTGATGTTGTTTTTAACATATATGACTATACACCCGTGTCCTTGGTTACTAAAACAATTTTCATATTGCCTGTTGTCATTATTGGTGGTGAAGTTACATGGTATAGCCGGTGCTCTTGACGCTGTCCTAGATCCATTATAGCAATTGTCGTAGGGGTGGTTACTGTTCTTAGGGAGCAGTAAGCAGTTAGCCGGTGGAGGAGAAGCCTATCATAGCTGATGATAACGGGCTTGACAGGGACCGGTTTTTCATCCTGGAACTTCACCAGTCATTCAGTTCTGCCCCATGCAGGGGATGGTGTAAACAGGGAGGTAACCGATGTCATTCATTGATAACAAACCACCTGCCCCTTCCCGACTAGCTCGTTGTGTGCCCGAATAAATAGATTGGAGTTTTCTCATTCCCCTTTCTTTTCTCGTTTGTTCCGTCTGTATTCAGGCTTTGTCCATTTCCAACCAAAACTGATTAACCTGACTGTGGTCATCACACATATTAATGCCACGATGACCCTCATCTTAGCGGTTTATTTTGTATCTGTGAACACAACCATATAACCATATAACCATATAACAATTACAGCACGGAAACAGGCCCTCTCGGCCCTTCCAGTCCGTGCCGACCATTTGTTTTCCCCTAGTCCCATCTACCTGCACTCAGACCATACCCCTCCATTCCCTTCACGTCCATATACCTATCCACTTTACTCTTAAATGTTAAAATCGATCCTGCCTCCACCACTTCTGCTGGAAGCTGATTCCACACAGCCACCACCCTCTGAGTAAAGAAGTTCCCCCTCACGTTACCCCGAAACCTCTGTCCCTTAATTCTCATGTCATGCCCTGAGGAGGGGAAAAGAAAAGAAAGTGCAATTTCGTAGCAAAATTAATTCGTACCATACTTTTCGTGGACCGGATCCCTCTCCCTGACCTCGACCTCCCCCCTTACCTCCCCCCTTTGCTTGGTGTCACCAAGCATTTTACAATGGTGCAAATGCACCCATGCCGATCGTCCTTCCACCTTTAATGCAGTGGGGTGGTAAGGAGAACCTGGAAGGGGCCCAACCATCGAGGAGAAAGGGTGTCCTTACGAACCCAATTCTTAATCAACACATAAGAACCCGGAGTGATCCGCCCTTCAACGGGAAAGTCTATGCCGCCCACATAAGCGGCCTTGACCTCCCCGTGAATCTCACGCAGGGCTCTTGTAAGGGCAAGGACATAAGAGACCATCTCCTCCGTCATATGATGCAATGTCATTGTGACCGGGATAATGTCCGTCCAGGGGGTGCGCAGGGGTCGGTCATAGATGATCTCTGCAGGAGACAACCTTGTCTTCCCTGCTGGAATGACTCTGATCTGAAACAAAGCAATAGGCAACATTTTAACCCAGGTGGAGCCCGATTGGTCCACCAGCTTGGCAAGTTTGGTCTTAAGGTCTTCAAGCGTTCCACCATTCCTGCAGCCTGTGGGCGATAAGCACAATGCACCTGCTGGGTTACGCCCAGCTGTCGGTACAATTCTTTGTTAATAGCGGCAATAAAGTGAGGGCCATTATCCGAACTAATGGTATTTGGAACCCCAAAGCGAAGAACAAACTGCCATAACAAAATAGACACCACCGTAGAAGCAGTGCAATCAGTGCTGGGAGAGGCTTCAATCCACCTGGAAAACACATCAACAATAACAGGCACATGTTTATAAGGCTGACACTTAGGCAAATCAATAAAATCCATCAAACGGAGCAGTAAGTAATGGAGTATGACCCGTCTGGCAGACCACTCCCTTACCAGGGTTGTGTGTAGCACAGGTGAGGCACCGTGCGCTAGTTTGGGCTGCCAAAACCTTAAGTCGTGGATGTCACCATGCCTGTAAGAGAGCGTCTACTAGCAAGAGTGAGTGGCTAGAAGTAGGCAATCAACGACCCAGGTCGCTAACTGGTCTGTCATACAGGTCTGTCCGGCCGGCGTGAGCCACAATCCGGAGTCAGCCTGAGGTAAGAGCAGGCATAGGTTTCTCAGACTCAGACGAGCCCAGATAAAGGCTTTTCACCTGTCTCATCATACTGCCCACCACTTTAGATATACCACGTGAACACACTTAGCTGCTTTGTCAGCCAACCTGTTAACGATTTTTGGACCAGGGAATCTCCTGTCGTGTGGGCCGCACATTTGATACGGCTACTGCAGAGGGCAGAAGGATAACATTCAATAGGTCAGAGACCAGGATCTGATTGGCAATCTTATGGCCCGTCGAGGTGAGTAATCCCCTATTTTTCCATAACTGTCCGAAATCGTGAACGACTCCAAATGCGTATCGGGAGTCGGCATGAATATTGACGGAGCGCCCCTCCGCGAGAACACATGCTCGAGTGAGGGCAAACAACTCGGCCTGCTGAGCTGAAAACGGTGGGTCAAAACTGCCACAATTCAGCAAGGTTCCATCTTGCTTAACTACCACAAAGCCTGACGGCATCCCTGCTCGTCGATGGACGAACTTCCATCGGTATAGAGGATCAAATCTGGAGAGGCTAGAGGCTGATCGCTAAGGACTGGTATCTGCGAGAATAACCTCCAAGCAATTATGGTCGCATGAGGCGTGGAGATCAGGAGGGGAGCAGCGAAACTCAGCAGGTTTGATAGTAATGCAGTCCCGGAACTGTAGCTTGGGATTATTCAACAGGTAAATCTCATATTTATGGTGGTCACGGAGTGGGAGGAGTATACAGTAATGTCCTGCTGGAGAGCCAGGTTGGCGGCCGACTGAAGACTATTGTATACCGTTGTCAAAATCTGTGTACAATGGGGATACCCCAGTGCCACAGGGTCTAACTTGGACGAATAATACGCCACTGGTCGGTGTTTATCCCCATGCAGCTGGGTCAAAACCGCAGTGGCACATTCGTCTAGGATGGTACAATAGAGCTGAAAAGGTCTATCATACAGTGGTCACCCCAACGCAGGAGCCTTCTGCAGGGCCTCTCGTAGATTATTGAAGGTGGTGAAGGCTTCATCTGACAATACAAAGGTACCTTCCTGGCTGGTGTAAGGTGTCAGGTGCTTTATGTCCAGGGCCACATTCGGAATCCACTGACGGCAGTAGTTGATCATTCCCAACCACTGTCGCATTCCCAGGCTGACGTGGGGGGCGGTGTCCTGTAAATGGGGTCTGTGCGGCTCTCGTCCAACCGACGGCCATCTGCTGAGATTATGACTCCGAGGAATTTCACCTCCTTTTGTCCGACATGTACTTTGGAGAGGGACACAACGTACCCCAATGCCTTTACAAAGTTCAACAACAAAATTATAGCCTCCCTATTCTGCTCCTCCGTTTCACTGGCCACTAAGGCCATCAACGTACTGGATCATTGCAGACCCCTCATGTAACTGCAGGTTTTGTAACTGCTGTTGCAAACAACGAGAAAATAGGGTCAGCGAGTTTACAGAGCCCTGCAGCAATCTGGTCCATGTATACTGTTGTCCATTATAGGTGAATGCAAGCAGGTACTGACAGTCCGGATGTAACGGAATCGAGAAAAAGGCATGTTGGAGATCCACCGATCCAAAGACTGTTGCTTTAGCCGGGATGGTAGTGAGAATATGCGCTGGGTTAGGAACAAGAGCATGCAGGGGTTGTACTGTGGCATTGATGGTCCGCAGGTCCTGGACTGGCCGATACTGATTCGGTTTGCCTGGTTTTGGGACTGCGAGAATCGGGGTGCTGCAGCAGGACTGGCATGCAATCTAAATACCTTGCCCCAATAGTCCTTTGAGTAACACGTCGATACAGGGTACGGCCTGGACTTTCAAGGGATATAGTCGTATAGATGGCATGGCTACACCAGGCTTGACCTGCACCAGGACTGGTTCAACATTTGTAAGTCCTACTTGAGTCTTATCATCCGCCCATACTTCCGGATCGGTAAATTCCACAATATCTCGGCCCCTATGGTGTCTCAAGGTACCCGCCTGAGTAGGTCGGATGGGTGAATAGGTAATGGTCAGATAGGAAGTAACTTGCTGGGGGTCTTGGATATTTTCATCTGATCCCTCCAAGGCCTGAAAAACCATTGGTCAGAGATCTTTGGCGGTATATGGAAGGTATACATTTAGCGTAACATGAGGACCTTGCATCCAGATGGACATAGATATCGACACTGCCAACGCTTTTCCTTCCCGACTGGTTACGGTAGCCAACTCGGTGATGGTCCATTGACTGCCCACATGGGGCCCAAAGAATTGCTCCAATTCCGAGTTGGATCCACTCGCATCATATGCAAGTGTGACATGGTGTTCTTGGTCCTCCAAGTCCAGGGTCCACCACTGGGGTGTTCGATGCTGATAGCACTGGCGATGTTGTGCGTGTCCAATTGTGGAATGCGGCTGACATTAAAGCAGAAGCTGTAGTCGACAAAGTAGGTCGTTAACGTCCAGATTGTTAGTCATCATAAATTGGTGCATAAGGCGGATTCCTTCATACTGGACAGGTACTGGTTCAGTTAGGGGATAAGGGTTGGGGATTCCATAAAAGCCTTATAACATTTCATGCTGTCCAGTAGTCTGGAGGGTTAAGGAACACTGCTCTGACGAAACAGTTGCACCGGTATCGACAAGGAAGGAGTATGATTCGTTATTAACTATCATCTTCAGGTGTGGCTCTGGGATACAGTCGCTCCTCCCTGTTGGGGATGCCGACATCATCTTTAGTGGTCAGTTTTCAAAGGGGTTTTTGTGTATTCCTTGGAAGGAGGGAGAGGGACCTGGGTACCCTCCTTGGGGTCCTTGTTGGCCTTGCTGGCCAGGTTGTCCGTATTGTCCCTGGTTTGGGGGTCCTCTACCCCTTCCTCGTCCTCCTCCTTGCTGGTTACCACTTGGACAATCTCGGTGCATGTGACCTTTGCCTCCACATCCATACAAGTCATGGGTTTTCTCGGTCCCCATCCTTTTCCTCCAGATGGCTGCTGGTTGCTCCATCCGCGAGTTGCATATGGTGGTCCATATGAGGGAGCATTAGGTCCGTTCGGATGTCCCCAAGGGAAAGGGTACGTGTTGTGCTGGCTATCCATCCAGACCAGGACGCAGGGCTGGTGCTCCATCTGGTATCCTCAGGCATCCGCGGGCGGAGGTCCCTTGGGTTAGGAGTAGGGAAGTAATGTTAAAATTGTACAAGGCATTGGTAAGACCAATTCTGGAGTATGGTGTACAATTTTGGTCGCCTAGTTATAGGAAGGATGTCAACAAAATAGAGAGAGTACAGAGGAGATTTACTAGAATGTTGCCAGGGTTCCAGCAACTATGTTACAGAGAAAGGTTGAACAAGTTGGGTCTTTATTCTTTGGAGCGCAGAAGGTTAAGGGGGTACAGACGCATTCGGGCAAGCAGTGCATCAGTGTAGAACAGAACTGGGGAGATTGCTGACCGGTGTTAAAGTTCTGGTCCCCGGTGTGCGAGCCTATACACATCCTGAAATCTCTCCAAGAAGTCCTTGGGGTCCTCATTTCACTTGGGCTTCTGATTCAGTACCTTGGTCAGGTCAATGGGTTTTCTCAGGGTCTCTTTGAGGGCCGCCTGGAGTAGGGTCTTACGCTGGCTATCTCCAGCAACTCCCGGGTGCATGTCTTCCACAGCAGCGTGGTCATTGTGCCCCAGCTGGGATTCAGGGATTGTCTGACCAAACACCAGGCGTCCAAAGAGCTGGCTTGGTAGGCGTCCAACGTGTTGCCAATGAACTCCACAAATCGTCCTGGGCACTTGACTTTGTCTGGTGCCCCATTCAGGATTATCAACATATCATTTGGTTTCCATGGAGCGTACACCTGGATGGTCGCAGGGAGCCACCCCGGCGGCTGCAGGACTCGGGACCGTTCTCATTGGCATTTGCCTTGTGCGTGGGGGGCGCTTCTTCTTCCTAGCCCTTCTAGTCTCTTCCTCCTTTCTCTCGTCTCCGTCTTCAGGTGCCATGTCCCATTCGGTCTCGCATTCGTCGTCATTGTAGTCATCATCGGAGGTCGATGAGGAGGAGCTGGAGGGGGGTTGGGTTCGCCGCTGTGCCATATTATTTCTGGCTTTGGTCCGGGGGTTCAGCTTAATTCTGCCTCCCACGGAGTCGGTAGATTGTGGGGCATCGGGAGAATACGGAGGGGGTCGGTCTGCTGGAGGGGCACTAGGGGCAACTGTCTTCCCTGTGGTCCCCCCTGAATGGGACTGTCTTTTTCTGGGGTTCAGCGAGGGTACGGGAGATTTGGAAACTGGTATCTGCGAAGGGTGAAGTTTAATCTTGGATCGGGTAGCGGGAATTGGAGGAGCGGACACGGGACTGGCAACGGGGGCAGGCTGGTTCAGCGGGGGTGTTCCACGGACTCCCCAATGGCAATCCTCTACCTCCTCCTCCTCGTCACCTCCCAAACCTATGCCAGCCACCGACTTGCGTAAGTCTTCATCTACCTCAGTCTTATTTTGTCTCTCTCGCTCCTGACGATCCTTATTCTCCTTAGAATGCCTACATTCCTGTTTTAATATTGTCACCGACTTCTCCAGACCCCCCTCAGTCAGGGGTATTCCTGGTTTCAAGGCATTACTCTGGCAACTGGCCGTTAAAGACCGTGCCTTTTCCACGTTACAATGATCGATCCACAACTGAATGGCCGTCTTGTAATTAAAAAAAAAATCCTTTTTCCATATTACACTCTGGGCCCTTGACACCACACTCATATCCTTGGAACCCCCTTCAGGCCATTCATCCTTCCCCAGTTTATGGATGAGTCGTCCCAACATACTCCTGAAGATCTCCTCCATTTCGGGATGCAAGAAACATAGCTGATGTAATGGCCGGTCCGGGTGACAACTGGCCGTGCCGTTACCCATTTTTATATTTATACTATTACACACCAATATTTCAGGGTACTTGTACTATTACACACCAATATTTCAGGGTCAACCGTGAGTCCTTGGTTCCGCCGTATCTCACTCTGTCACTTCAATTCCTGACCTTCGCATGGAGGACTTCCTCTCTTAACAACCAGTCTAAGGCGGACTTTCTGTGAGATACGGGGGTAACTTCGTCTCAGTTAACGTCTCAATACTATTAATCGGTCGCCTTCTTCCCGACGATTCAATAACCATTACATTTCCATCCTACCCCCCAGTGCACTCCTTTTATATACCGTCGACGGTCCCCCTCTACGCGGTGTTTTATCCGCTCGATCAGACTAGGACAATCCTCGAGACGGCCCTATCCCAGTGCCCACAACCGGAACGTTCGGATGTTGTCCATTCAACTGACCAGTGCCGGTGAAGTACCTTAGAGCGACGAGATCTGAGGTAGGACCAAGTGGCAATTTAACTAAATGTACTCACTTGGGTGCGCACTCCTCCTCCGATCTCCCCGCCCGTCAGCGTTTCTCAACCGGCAGGCCCAGTCGTCGGTTGACATCCCACTCCTGGTACCAAATGTTGAACTCGTTTTCACTTACATCGGTTGTTTCGACAATAATCGACCGGACACCTGTGTTGGTTTAAACGTACGTTTATTCGGCAGGAGTCTTTACACAGGTCAGCAAGCTAGCAAAGAGTCAAGCTCAATGCCTTTAGTCGTAATGCCTTATATACTTTTAATGCTACGGTTTATCTCCCACACATTACCCAATTAAGCAACAGACACGTACCCAATGGTCAAGATAACAGGCACATACACATGGGGAGATGTTATTTAGTGGAACAATACTAGGGCTAAGACAGGTACATTCCTCAGACTTTCTGGCGCGGTGGTTTGTATATTCCTCAGCCTTCTGGTTGCCAGCCATCTCAGTCATACGGGTGCGGGGAATACCAAAGTCGAGAATATGCAGCAACAGCAGGACAATGTGTATTTCTCATGACCACAACTTCCTGAAACCTGCAGCCACATAGTCAGCAACTTTGGTCAGCAGACATTTTATGTTTTAATCCAGTCCACCTGGCCAAACCATTTTACCTTCACAGAACAATCTTACAGCGTTTATTCAAGATTTACATTCACATTCAGAGCCCACATAGCCTCCCCGATGATATTACAATGAATCATACAGGCCGACTTCAGAAGATCCTTCGGGTGTGAATCCTCGGAAAGTATACCTGGACGTGTTCTTAAAACCTGTGCAGACCAACTGGCTGGAGTTTTTGCGGACATCTTCAACCTCTCATTACTGAGGTCAGAGGTTCCTACCTGCTTTAAGAGGGCATCAATAATACCGGTGCCTAAGACGAGTAAGTGACATACCTTAATAACTATCGACCGGTGGCACTAATGTCCATGGTGATGAAGTGCTTTGAGAAGTTAGTTACAGCACATATCAACTCCCACCTCAACAAGAACGTGGACCCATTACAATTTGCCTACTGCCACAACAGGTTAACCGACGATGTGATTGCACTGATTCTCCACTCTGCACTGGAACACTTGGACAATAAAACACATACGTCAGGCTTTTGTTTATAGACTACAGCTCGGCGTTCAAATATTATCATCGCCTCCAAGCTAGTTATCAAGCTCATGAAACTGGGTCTCTGAGCATCGCTCTGCAACTGGATCTTCGACTTCCTCATCAACAGTCCACAGTCTGTACGAATTGGCAGCAACACTTCTTCCTCAATAACCATTAGTGCAGGCTGCGTGCTCAGCTCCCTGCTCTACTCACCCTATACTCACAACTGTGGAGCCGGACACAGTGCGAATTCCATCTTCATGTTCGCCAATGACACCACCATTGTTGGACGAATTATAGTTGATGATAAGTCAGAGTATAGAAGTGAGATTGATCGACTATCTAAATGGTGCCAGTTCAACAACTAGGCTCTCAGGGATGGAAGGAATGGGTGACCCTTCTTCAGACTGAGTCAGGGAAGAGGGAGATACAGAAATAAGGAAGTGTAAGGTGTAAAAATGAAACAAAGGGGATAGAGATCAATGAAAATAACTCATCTGTTATATCCGCTGCTCTAGGTATGGACTCCAATGGAGTGCAAGTGCAGGCTGAGATCGTTTCGTTGAACACCTCCGCTCAGTCCACCTAAATCTACCTGATCTCCCGGTTGCTAAATGCTTTAACTCCCCCTCCCATTTCCACATTGATCTTTCTGCCCTGGGTCTCCTCCAAGTCTTGTCAAAGCATAGATTGGAGGAACAGCACCTCATATTTTGCTTGGGCAGCTTACACCCCAGTAGTATGAATATTGACTTCTCTAACTTCAAGTAATGCTTGCCTTCCCTCTCTCTACATCCCTCCCCCCTTCCCAGTTCTCTGACTAGTCTGACAGTCTCATTTACATTTTACCTCTGTTTACTTTGTTGTTACCTTCCGCTAGCTAACAATGATCTATTCTACATTTTCCTTGATCTCTATCCCTTTTGTCTCATTTTCTCACCTTACAACATCTTATCTCTGTATCTCCCTCTCCCCTGACTCAGTCTGAAGAAGGATCTTGACCCATAATGTCAACCATTCCTTCTATCCCGAGATGCAGCCTCCCCCGCTGAGTTACTCCAGCATTTTGTGTCTATCTTCAGTTTAAACCAGCATCTGCAGTTCCTTCCTACAACTAGGCCCGCAATGTCAGTTAGACCAAGAAACTGATTGTTGGCTTTGGAAGAGGAAGGATTTGGACCCACAAACCTTTCTATATCAATGGGACGATGGAGGAAAGAGTCAAAGCTTCAAATTCTAGGTCGGGCATATTTCGGAAGAACTTTCTTGGACCCAGCACACTGATGCAATTATTAAAAAAGCCCATCAATGACACTACTTGTTGAGAAGGTGATGGAGATTCGGTATGTCACAGAGGATTCTCTTTTGCAGGTGTACTGTAGAGAGCATATTGAATAGTTGCACTATGGCCTGGTTTGATAGACAAGGGAGAGCCAGTGAATGTTGTGTACCTGGACTTTCAGAAAGCATTTGATAAGGTACCATATAGAAGATTAGTGGACAAAATTAGCACACAAGATACTGGGGGGTAAGGTGCTGACATGGATAGAAAATTGGTTGGCAGACATGAAACGAAGAGTAGGCATAAACGAGTCCCTTTCAGAAAGGCAGGCAGTACAGCAAAGCACGGTGCTGGAACAGTAGCTATTTACAATAAACATTAATGATTTAGATGAAGGGATTAAAAGTAACATTAGCAAATTTGCAGATGACACAAAGCTGGGTGGCAGTGTGATCTGCGAGGAGGATGCTATGAGGATGCAGAGTGACTTGGACAGATAGGGAGAGTGGGCAGATGCATGGCAGATGCAGTTTAATGTGGATAAATCTGAGGTTATCCAATTTGGTGGCAAAAACATGAAGGCAGATTATTATCTGAATTGTGTCAAGTTGGAAAAAGGGGAAGTACAACGAGGCAGGTACAGCAGGCAGTGAAAAAAGCGAATAGCATGTTGTCCATAACAAGAGGAGTTGAGTATAGGAACAAAGAGGTCCTTCTGCAGTTGTACAGGGCCATAGTGAGACCACATCTGGAGCATTGTGTGCAGTTTTGGTCTCCAAATGTGAGCAAGGACATTCTTGATATTGAGGGAGTGCAGCGTAGGTTCAGAAGGTTAAATCCTGGGATAACAGACTATCAAATGTTGATAGAATGGAGCAGCTGGGCTCCATTTATTCTGGAATTTAGAAGGATGAGAGGGGATCTTATTGAAACACATAAGATTATAAAGGGTTTGGACATGCTAGAGGCAGGAAACACGTTCCCGATGTTGGGGGAGTCCTGAACCAAGGTCCACAATTTAAGCATAAGGGGCTGTGTACAGGCCACCTAACAGTAGTAGTGGAGTTGGGGATGGCATCAAACAGGAAATTAGAAATGCGTGCAACAAAGGTAAAACAGGTATAATGGGAGACTTCAATCTACATATAGATTTGTTGAATCAAATTGGCAGGGGTGCTGAGGAAGAGGATTTCTTGGAATGTATGCGGGATAGTTTTCTAAACCAACATGTGGAGGAACCAACAAGAGACCAGGCTATTCTAGGCTGGGTATTGAGTAATGAGGAAGGGTTAGTTAGCAGTCTTGTTGTGCGTGGCCCCTTGGGCAACAGTGACCATAATATGGTTGAGTTCTTCATTAGGATGGAGAGTGACATTGTTAATTCAGAAACAAGGGTTCTGAACTTAACCCTTACCTACTCCTGCACCTAATTTCTATGTTTCTAGGAGGGTCCAGTGTAGATGGAACATCTTGGTCGACATGGGCATGTTGGGCTGAAGGGCCTTTTACCATGCTGAATGACTCTATGACATGTTTGGCACAGGTATTGTTGGGCAAAGGGCTTGTTCCGCTGCAAAACTGTTCAATGTTTTATTTACAGAGGGACTGGTGCTCCCTGATATTTACATGGGGGCTGGTGTTCACTGAAATTGACATGGGACTATGTTCCCTATTGTTTACACAGGAATGTTGTCCCCTGATATTCCCACAGGGTTTTTTATTGTCTGATACTGTCAAGTATTTATTAATATGTTTTCATGGGAATTACCGTTTCCTGGTATTTACACGATAACATGTGCTTACTGATATTTACACAGAGGCTGGTGATCCCTGATATTTACACAGGGCCTGATATCTGATATTAACATGGGGATTGGTGGTCCCTGATTAGACTGGGACTGGGAGGATTTCGCCAGGACTTAAGGCCTTGTGCTATAGGGAGAGGTTAGGTGGACTAGGACCTTGGAGGCTGAGGGATGATCTTAAAGACATGTAGAAAGTCATGAGGGAAATAGATAGAGTAAATGCACAGAGTCTTTTACCCAGAGTCGAGGAATCAAGAACGAGAGGGGCAGAAAAATTTAATCAGACTCATGGCAACTTTTTCATATATGGGACCAGCTGCCAGTTGAGGCAGATACGATAACAGCATTTAAGAGACACTTGGACAGATACATGAATAAGAAAGGTTTAGAGGGATATGGCCCAAATACAGACAAATGAAACCAGCTTAGATGAGGCATCTTGGTCAGCATGGCGAGGTTGGCCGAAGGGCTTGTTTCTGTGCAGTATGATTCTATGACTATAGACAATAGCTAATAGGTGCAGGAGTAGGCCATTTGGCCCTTTGAGCCAGCACCGCCATTCAATGTGATCATGGCTGATCATCCCCAATCAGTACCCCGTTCCTGCCTTCTCCACATATTCCCTATTTTTAAGAGTCCTATCTAGCTCTCTCTTGAAAGCATCCAGAGAACCTGCCTTCACCGCCTTCTGAGGCAGAGAATTCCACAGACTCACCAATCTTGAGAAAACGTGTTTCCTCATCTCCGTTCTAAATGGCTTACACCTTATTCTTAAACTGTGGCCCCTGGCTCTGTACTCCCCCAACATTGGGAACATGTTTCCTGCCTCTAGCGTGTCCAAGCCCGTAACAATCTTATATGTTTCAATGAGATACTCTCTCATCCTTCTAAACTCCAGAGTGTACAAGCCCAGCCGCTCCATTCTATCAGCATATGACAGTCCTGCCATCCCGGGAATTAACCTTGTAAACCTACGCTGCACTCCCTCAATAGCAAGAATGTCCTTCCTCAAATTAGGGGACCGAACCTGCACATAATACTCCAAGTGTGGTCTCACTAGGGCTCTGTACAACTGCAGAAGGACCTCTTTCCTCCTGTATTCGATTCCTCTTGTTATAAAGTCCAACATGCCAATCGCTATCTTCACTGCCTGCTGTACCTGCACGCTTACTTTCATAGACTGATGTACAAGGACCCCCAGATCCCATTGTACTTCCCCTTTTCCCAACTTGATGCCATTCAGATAGTAATCTGCCTTCCGGTTTTTGCTACCAAAGTGGATAACCTCACATTTATCCGCATTAAACTTCATCTGCCATGCATCTGCCCACTCCCCCAACCTGTCCAAGTCACCCTGCATTCTCATAGCATCCACCTCACTGTTCATACTGCCACCCAGCTTTGTGTCATCTGCAAATTTGCTAATGTTACTTTGAATCCCTTCATCCACATAATTGATGTATATTGTAAATAGCTGCAGTCCCAGCACTGAGCCTTGCGGTACCCCGCTAGTCACTGCCTGCCATTCCGAAAGGGACCCATTAATCCCTACTCTTTGTTTCCTGTCTGCCAACCACTGCTCTATCCATGTCAGCACTCTACCCCGAATACCATGTGCCCTAATTTTGCCCACTAATCTCCTATGTGGGACCTTATCAAATGCTTTCTGAAAGTCCAGATACACTACATCCACTGGCTCTCCCTTGTCCATTTTCCTAGTTACATATAACCATATAACCATATAACAATTGCAGCACGGAGACAGGCCCTCTCGGCCCTTCCAGTCCGTGCCGACCATTTGTTTTCCCCTAGTCCCATCTACCTGCACTCAGACCATACCCCTCCATTCCCTTCACGTCCATATACCTATCCACTTTACTTTTA
This sequence comes from Okamejei kenojei, assembly GCA_035221665.1. Classification (NCBI taxonomy): domain Eukaryota; kingdom Metazoa; phylum Chordata; class Chondrichthyes; order Rajiformes; family Rajidae; genus Okamejei; species Okamejei kenojei. The sequence continues at coordinate 44,928,994 of CM069154.1, forward strand.
AATGTTAAAATCGATCCTGCCTCCACCACCTCTGCTGGAAGCTCATTCCACACAGCCACCACCCTCTGAGTAAAGAAGTTCCCCCTCACGTTACCCCTAAACTTCTGTCCCTTAATTCTCATGTCATGCCCTCTTGTTTGAATCTTCCCTACCCTCAATGGGAAAAGCTTATCCACGTCAACTCTGTCCTATCCCTTTCATCATTTTAAAGACCTCAATCAAGTCACCCGCTTAACCTTCTGCGCTCCAAAGAATAAAGACCTAACTTGTTCAACCTTTCTCTGTAACATAGTTGCTGGAACCCTGGCAACATTCTAGTAAATCTCCTCTGTACTCTCTCTATTTTGTTGACATCCTTCCTATAACTAGGCGACCAAAATTGTACACCATACTCCAAAATTGGTCTTACCAATGCCTTGTACAAATTTTAACATTACTTCCCTACTCCTATATTCAATGCTCTGAATTTATAAAGGCCAGCACACCAAAGGCTTTCTTTACCACCCTATCTACATGCGATTCCACCTTCAGGGAACTATGCACAGTTATTCCTAGATCCCTCTGTTCCACAGCATTCCTCAATTCCCTACCATTTACCATGTACGTCCTATTTTTGATTTGTCCTGCCAAGATGTAGCACTTCACACTTATCAGCATTAAACTCCATCTGCCATCTTTTCAGCCCACTTTTCCAAATGGCCCAAATCTCTCTGTAGACTTTGAGAATCTACTTCATTATCCACAATACCACCTATCTTAGTATCATCTGCATACTTACTTATCCAATTTTCCACCCCATCATCCAGATCATTGATGTACATGACAAACAACAGTGGACCCAACACAGATCCCTGAGGCACCCCACTGGTCACCGGCTTCCAACCTGACAAACAGCCATCCACCATTACTCTCTGACATCTCCCATTCAGCCACTGTTGAATCCATCTTGCTACTCCGCCATTAACACCCAAAGATTGAACCTTCTGAACCAACCTTCCATGGGGAACCTTGTCAAAGGCCTTACTGAAATCCATATAGACAACATCCACTGCTTTACCCTCATCAATTTCCCTAGTTACCGCTTCAAAAAATTCAAGAAGGTTTGTCAAACATGACCTTCCAGGCACAAATCCATGTTGACTTCCTGATCAGACCCTGTTTATCCAGATGCTTATATATATTATCTCTAAGTATCCTTTCCATTAATTTGCCCACCACTGACGTCAAAACTAATAGGTCTATAATTGCTAGGTTTATTCTTTGAACCCTTTTTAAACAATGGAACAACATGCGCAGTACGCCAATCCTCCGGCACTATTCCCGTTGCTAATGACATTTGAAATATTTCTGTCATAGCTCCTGCTATTTCTACACTAACTTCCCTCAACGTCCTAGGGAATATCCTGTCAGGACCTGGAGACTTATCCACTTTTATATTTTTCAAAAGTGTCAGTACTTCCTCCTCTTTGAATCTCATAGTTTCCATAGCTACTCTACTCTTTCCCCTTAACTCACAGAGATCAATATCCTTCTCCTTGGTGAATACCGAAGAAAAGAAATTGTTCAATATCTCCCCCATCTCTTTTGGCTCTGCAGATAGCTGTCCATTCTGGTTCTCTAATGGTCCAATTTTATCCCTCGTTATCCTTTTGCTATTAATATAGCTGTAGAAACCCTTTGGGTTTACTTTCACCTTTCTTGCCAAAGCAACCTCATATCTTCTTTTAGCCTTCCTAATTTATTTCTTAAGATTCTTTTTACATTCTTTATACTCCTCTAGTACCTCATTTACTCCATGCCTCCTATAATTATTGTAGATATCTCTCTTTTTTCGAAACAAGTGTCCAATTTCCCTTGAAAACCATGGCTCTTTCCAATTTTTACTATTTCCTTTCAACCTAACAGGGACATAAAGATTCTGTACTCTTACAATTTCCCCTTTAAATGTCCTCCATTTCTCTTCTACATCCTTCCCATGAAACAAAGTGTCCCAATTCACTCCTTTAAAATCCTCACGCATTCCCTGAAAGTTAGCCTTTCTCCAATCAAAAATCTCCACTCTAGGTCCTGTTCTGACTCGCTCCATAATTATATTGAAACTAATGGTATTGTGATCACTGGTCCCGAAGTGCTCACCAACGCATACCTCCGTCACCTGTCTGCCTCATTTCCTAACAGGAGGTCCAGCACTGCCCCTTCTCTGGTCGGTACCTCTATGTACAGCTGCAAAAAACTATCCTGCACACATTTTACAAACTCCAAACCATCCAGCCCATTTACAGAATGTGTTTTCCCAGTCTATTTTTGGGAAATTGAAATCTCCCACAATCACTACCTTGTGCTTACTACTAATATCTGCTATCTCCTTACATATTTGCTCTTCCAATTCTCGCTCCCCATTTGGCGGTCTATAGTACACCCCTAAAAGTGTTGCTACACCGTTCCCACTTCTCAGTTCCACCCAAACAGCCTCCCTAGACGAACCCTCTAATCTATCCTGCCAAAGCACTGCTGTAATATCCTCTCTGACAAGCAATGCAACACCTCCACCTCTGGTCCCTCCAATTCTATCACCCCGGAAGCAACAAAATCCTGGAATATTTAGTTTCCAATCACAGCCCTCCTGCAACCATGTTTCACTGATTGCCACAACATCATATTTCCAGGTGTCAATCCAGGTTCTAAGTTCATCCACCTTACTTACAATGCTCCTAGCATTAAAATATGCACATTTTATAAACCCACCATCCTTTATTCTCTGTCTATTATCTTACATCTTCAAAAAATTCCTGAAGATTAGTCAAGCAAGATTTCCCCTTCGTAAATCCATGCTGACTCGGACCGAACCTGTTACTGCTATCAAAATGTGCGGCTATCTCATCTTTTATAATTGACTCCAGCATCTTCCCCACCATCGATGTCAGGCTAACTGGTCTATAATTCCCCATTTTCTCTCTCCCGCCTTTCTTAAAAAGTGGGATAACATGAGCTACCCTCCAATCCACAGGAACTGATCCTGAGTCTATAGAACATTGGAAAATTATCACCAATGCATCCACAATTTCTAGAGCCACTTCCTTAAGTACCCTGGGATGCAGACCATCAGGCCCTGGGGATTTCTCAGCCTCCAGTCCCATCAGTCTATCCAACACAATTTCCTGCCTAATGGGGATGTCCTTCAGTTCCTCTGTCACCCCAGATCCTCTGGCCACTACTATATCAGGAAGATTGTTTGAGTCCTCCTTGGTGAAGACAGATCCAAAGTACCTGTTCAACTCATCTGCCATTTCCTTGTTCCCCATAATAAATTCACCTTTTCAAGGGTCCAACTTTGGTCTTAACTAATTATTTCCTCGTCACATACCTGAAGAAGCTTTTACTATCCTGCTTTATATTCTTGGCTAGCTTATCTTCGTACCTCAGCTTTTCTCGCCATATTGTCTTTTTGGTTATCTTCTGTTGTTCTTTAAACATTACCCAATCCTCTTGCTTCACGCTCATCTTTGCTACGTTGTACTTCTTTGCTTTAATTTTTATACTGTCCCTGACTTCCCTTGTAATCTTTCTTCCTCCAAGGAATGAACTGATCCTGCACCTTCTGTATTATTCCTAGAAACAACAGCCATTTTTGTTCCACTGTCATCCCTGCTAGTGTATCTTTGCAGTCAACTTTGGCCAGCTCCTCCCTCATGGCCCCTTAGTCCCCTTTATTCAACTGCAACTCTGACACCTCCGATCTACCCTTCTCCCTCTCCAAGTGTACATTATACCTGATCATGTTATGGTCACTGCCTCCTAATGGCTCATTAACCTCGAGGTCCTTTATCAAATCTGGTTCATTACATAACACTAAATCCAGAATAGCCTTCTCCATGGTAGACACCAATACAAGCTGTTCAAAGAATCCATCACGAAGGCACTCTACAAAGTCCCTTTCTTGGGGTCCAGTACCAACCTGATTTTCCCAGGCTACCTGCATGTTGAAATCTCCCATAACAATCACAGCATTACTTTTGCTACATGCCAATTTTAACTCCTAATTCAACTTGCGCCCTATGTCCAGGCTACTGTTTGGGGGCCTGTAGATTAGTCCCATTAGGGTATTTTTACCCTTACAATTCCTTAGTTCTATCCATACTGACTCCACATCTCCTGTTTCAATGTCACCCCTTGCAAGGGACTGAATTTCATCCCTCGTCTGTCTTTTAGATAGGTGGTATACCCTTGAATAATCAGTTCCCAGCCCTGGCCCTCTTGCAGCCATGTCTCAGTAAATCCCACAACATCATACTTGCCAGTTTCTAACTGAGCTTCAAGCTCATCCACTTTATTCCTTATACTTTGCACATTCATATACAGTACTTTGACCTCTGTATTCACTTCCCCCCTCGCAATTGGCCCAGACCTTACTCTGTTGTCCATTCTCAAGCTTTCCTTCCCATTAATTTGAGAATCTTTTGTAATATTTCCTGTAGCCTCTTCCCCTTCATACTCCATCTTTATACTCCCAATTTGTCAATCCCTCCCACCCACTATTTAGTTTAAACCCACACGTATAGCCATAGCAAACCTGCCTGCCAGAATGTCGATCCCCTTCCAGTTAAGGTGTAACCCGATCCTTTTGTACAGGTCACCCCTACCCCAGAAGAGATCCCAGTGGTCTATAAATCTAAATCCTTGCTCCCTGCGCCAGCCCCTCAGCCACACATTCAGATCCCCTATCTCCCTGTTCCTGTCCTCACTAGCACGAGGTACTGGAAGCAATCCAGAGATAACCACCCTAGAAGTCCAGCATTTCAGTCTTCTTCCCAACTCTCTGATGGGTATTCCTGATATTTACACAGGGGACAGTTGTTCAATGTTTTTACACCAGTTTTGGTGTTCTCTGATATTTACAGGTGCACTGGTGATCCCCGATATTTACACGGGGGTTGCTGCACCTTGCTGTACACACCAGTGGTTGGTGTTTGCTGATATACACAGCTTGGTGCCGTGACTTATTAGTAGCAAATATTTTGAGTGGTTTTGCCTTGGATTGGGTGGGTCTCAGGGTCAGTGAATGCTGTTTTGTTTTGGCCAAGTGTCGGGTTTTGACAAACAATGGGTGACTGTTATTTCAAATGCCACAAGTGTTCGACATTTTCCCAAATGCAAGGAGTATTGTTCCAAACAGCTGTACACCGTGTCAGAAAAACAGAGCACGGGCTGAGGAGAGGCAGCGATAGCAAATTTACTCTTGAAGCATGATATGAATACAATTAACATGGAAACAGCAGCAACGATTAACAGCTTAATGCTCATAATCCTAATAAGGAAGAGCAGTGAGGGAGCACCACACTGGGAAAGATGTTGAGGGAGCTTTGCACTGTAGGAGGGTTAGTAAGGGATTGGCACACTATGGGAGGGGCTGCGAGGGAGAACCGCATTGCGGGAGAGACAGTGAGGGAGCGCCGTGCTATGAAAGGGGCGATGAGCCGATGATGCTTGATGAGACAGGTGGTAAGGGAACGCTGCACTGCAAAAGGTGCGGTGAGGGAGCTCCGTGCTATGGGAGGGGTGGCACTAGGATAAAAGATCCCTCAGGTACCACTTTAACAATTACTCCGAAGCACTGTGGCTTATTACTTAAACCATCTTCCAGTTACATCCCATTATCATTCAGTGCGTCCTGCCAGGTGTTAATTGGTATTTCCAATAAAACAGCATTGCCTTTCCTTGAACATGTTGTAGAAAGGTACTGATAAATGCAAGTTTTCTCTATTCTCTCTCACTCCTGCCATCCTTTCCTCTGCTTATCTTCGATTCTTGTTCTCTATTTCTGTCTTCCTTCTTCTTTTCCTTCTTTCTGCTGTTTTTCTCTCCATCTTTCTGTTACTCCATCACTTTCCCTCCTCACTTTTTCTTGCCGACTCATGTTCTTTCTGTTCCTTGCCCCGCACCCTCTTTTCTCTCTCTCCTCCCATCTCCTATTGTTGGAAAGCCTGGCGATGGATGCGCTGGCTAAGGCCTTTCCTCCCACCCTGCTGGCCGTTGCTGGCACGTGGCAGGTTACCACAGCACAAAGGTTCTCCTCAGTCTAATGCTAATCTCTCAGCAGCGTGGGCTCTGCCATTTCAAACTCCTGAGCCCACAGAATACTTCTCATAGCCGCTATCCTCCCCCTGTTAACAGCTTCGGGCCCGAGCTGAAGAGGGTTTCCACAGGTACCGAATGTCGCTATCACACAGCCCTCAGGCTTAGATTACATTCCAAACGCCCTCACTGATGCTGTGAGTGTTGTGTGCTCGTGCAGGTATACCAGTGTACAAATGCACGTGTGTGTGTGGATATGCGTGCATGTGTGTGTGAATATGTGTGTGCGACTTTGAGCAAATATATATGAATACGTGTTTGAATATATGTATTTGTGAAGATGTGTGCGTGTTGTGTGCGTTTTTGCTAATGCATAGATGTGAACATATGTGAACACATGTGTATGTATAAATACATATGCATGTGTGAACATATGGTGTTCAACGATGAGAATACACGTGTATGAATATGTGTGTGAATACAGGTGTATGAGAATGCGTATGTGAATGTTGGTATCAATGTGTGCATGTGAATATATGTGTGAGTGTGATGACGTGTGCGAGACACACAAGACTACAGATACTGGAATCTTGATCAAATAAACAAGGTGCTGGAGGAGTCAGCGGGCCACACACATATACTTTTTTTACACAAATTCTGCCTGACCCATTGAGAGATGTGTGTGAGATATGGCTTGGTGTGTGGTATATGTGTGCACATTTAGCAGTGTAGTGTGTGTGAGTGTGTGCATGTGAATGAGGTATGGTATGGCTGGTATCTACATGTGGTTTGTCTTGCTCATGCGTATGTAAGCATGTGTGTGTGTATCAAAGAGAATGAGGGGGCACTGACACCAGTGGTCTAAAAAATCTGCAGTGAAGTGCGTCGTAATGGAAACAATGATAGGATTGAGCAGAGTCAGCATGGATCAATGAAATGAAAACTCACACGCTCATAAAGAGGTGCAACAAAGGTTCACTGGTCCAAAACTGATTAAGCCGCATTCAGAAACAGGCCCTTCAGCCCAATTGGATCAAGCTGACCAAGATGCCCCATTTACACTGGTCCCTTTTGCCTGTGGTTGGCACTCACCCATCTAAACCTTTCCTATCATGTACTGTCCAAATGCCTGTTGTGTTATTATTTTACCTGCCTCAACTTGCAGCTTGTTGCTCGTTCCATATACCTGTCACCCATGTTTCCCTTCTGGTTCCTATTGCACGCTCACTGTTAGATAAACTGCCCTGTCAAGATGTAAACCAATGTTCATTCCAATGCTGTTGCAAACTCTTCCTTTTGAAGATGTAAACCAATGTTCTTTCTCTCTTGGTTAAATATGAAAGGTCCAACGTAGAATCATACAGAAAATAGGCACAAAAAGCTGGAGTAACTCAGCGGGACAGGCAGCATCTCTGGAGAGAAGGAATGGGAAATGTTTCAGGTCGAGACCCTTCTTCAGACTGGTTAGAGATCAGGGAAATAGATATAGACAATGATGTAGAGAGATAAAGAACAATGAAAGAAAGACATGCATAAAAGTAACAATGATAAAGGAAACAGGCCATTGTTAGCTGGTAGACAAAAATGCTGGAGAAACTTAGCGAGTGAGGCAGCATCTATGGAGCGAAGGAAATAGGCAACGTTTTGGGTCAAAAGCCCTCTTCAGACCACAGGCCATTGTTAGCTTTTTGTTGGGTGAAAACGAGAAGGTAGTGCGCCTTGGGTGGAGGAGGGATAGAGAGAGAGGGAATGCCAGGACTACCTGAAGATAGCAGAATCAATATTCATACCACTGGTCTGTAAGCTGCCCAAGCAAAAATGAGATGCTGTTCCTCCAATTTGTGGTTAGCCTCACCTTCCAATTTGCGTTTAACAAATTGGAGGAACAGCATCTCATATTTCACCTGGGCAGCTTACAGCCCAGTGGTAGGAATATTGATGTCTCTAACTTCAGGTAGCCCTGGCATTCCATCACTTTCTATCCCTCCCCCACCCAAGTTGCACTAGCTTCTCGTTTTCACTCTACAAACAGGTGGGGAAAGACTGCCGGGGTGTCTGGATAGGCAGAGAGGAGTTGTAGGGACTGACATTACAACTCCTGTATTTGGGAAGGGGATTACTTAAGTCCAAAGGGATGAGTGAACCAAGGAGTTGTGGAGGGAGAGGTCGTGACCGGAAGCCAAAAGATGTGTGGGCAGGACGTTGTAACTGGTTGTGGAATCAGACTGAAAGTGGCCAAAATAGAAACATAGAAAATAGGTGCAGGAGTAGGCCATTCGGTCCTTCGAGCCAGCACTGCCATTCAATATGATCATGGCTGATCATCCAAAATCAGTACCCCGTTCCTGCTTTTCCCCCCTATCCCTTGATTCCATTAACCCCAAGAGCTAAATCTAACTCTCTCTTGAAAACATCCAGTGAATTGGCCTTCACTGCCTCCTGTGGCAGAGAATTCCACAGATTCACAACTCCCTGGGTGAAAAAGTGTTTCCTCATTTCAGTCCTACATGGCCTACCCCTTATACTTAAACTGTGACCCCTGGTTCTGGACTCCCCCAACATTGGGAACATATTTCCTGCATCTAGCCTGTCCAATCCACTAAGAATTTTATATTTCAATAAGATCAGTAAGATTAAATGAGAACTTACCAGTTTGAAGTTTGATCGTTATTTATGAGGAGTTACGATGAGGAATTACGTGAAGAAGGCCCTCCCCACGCATGCGCGTCAATCTTCAAAGCAGCGGTGTGAAATCACAGATAACAGTCGTTGAACTAACATAATAAGATTATAGATGACTAGAACTACCAGATGATCGTTATGTTACGAGGGTAGGGAGCGGAGGGCATGTAATCCCTCATTGTAACTCCACATAAATTAACGATCAAACCTCAAACTCGTTTAATCTTACTATTTTACTTCGGAGTCATGTGAAAGGGGATTGACTACGTGAAAATTTTGAAGCTCTGTGATTTCATGCTGTGGAAAACGAGTCCACACAAGCACGACTGCATCAGTTGACCACAGATAAGGGAAACATTCATAATGCATACATACTTGACATAGATTTAAAACAGGCTGATGCTGATAAAAGAACAAACAATAACAGTAACCCCTCTCAACCGAGGGGAACTATAAATTGAACCTAATTGAGTTGGCAAATACCCCTGGTCTGGCAATGGGTTAAAATAAATGATGGATACCTCGCTTGTTAGACCATCCTGCAGTCGACAGGATGTGGTCCAGAGGGCCGCACATAACCCTTGCTGCTGGTGTTGTAGCAGCCCTGGTGGAGTGAGATTAGAAAGCAGTATCTACTCCTGTATAAGTCAAATCTTGCATAACCACCTGGAGATGGTCTGAACTAGTATCAGAGCCTCTAAGGCTCTAGAAGAACTTGACGTAATTATGTAAATGTGTGACCACATGTAACCGAAGGTGCATGGGGTATGTAAACATGAATTATGATATTGCAGATGTAATGATCCTGTCCATTCGTAATTTATGTAATGACTGGACCCGTGCGTTGAGGGCAGTGCCAGGGAATAACCTACCTATGAGAACCGAACCAAAGATAGAGATATAGCTGGAGCCCCATGATGAATAAATGTTAACACAATGTCACTATACCATACTTCAGTGTACTTGGGTCTGGAAGAACTTGTGTTAATGATATCCTAAATACTGGACACCAGAGGGTGAAACCCGAAAGAGCGGGTCCCACTTGCTGCAGCAATTATGATGAGAAGCACGTTGGGTACAGTTAATGGGACTATAACATAATTTATTGTCAAAACCCATAGAAAATCAACTCTAAGACGTCAGTGTCCATGCCATATTATGTGTAACATAACATTTAACAGAAAAAACGCTTCCCATCTCCTGAAGAGGCAAAGTACTGCTTTTTTGTTGCTATCCCTGCATACTGCAGTGAGACATACATGGATCAGTCTGACACCCCGAGCCGCAGGAGCAGTCTTCTCAAACTCTGTAAAGCAATGAATTGATTAATCATGTAGAGGTTGGTTCCCCGAATCCCAGGCTGAACCAGCAAATGTTATGTTTAGAACCCCCTATAAGGTTCTATATTATTCCCAACATTTGCGGGAAACCATGGCTGCCAGTCAGACAGTACGAGAACCCTGACTGATGAGGCAAAATGGAGATCCACATAAAAGAACATTCCTCCCCTGTGTAGCGAGAATGAGCCTGCATGCAAACATATCGCTATTGGATGCCATCAGACAGTACGAGAACCGACTGATGAGGCAAAATGGAGAACCACATAAAAGAACATTCCTCCCCTGTGTAGCGAGAATGAGCCTGCATGCAAACATATCGCTATTGGATGCCATCGAGCCATAGATCCTAAAATGCTTTGTGATCCAACATCCATACTGTGTTATCATTGACTTTGCAGGATGATACGCCAGCGCCAAAAAGGTTGGGTACATTATGACAGGATACTTTGACTTTATTGCATCCGTGTGACTAACACATGCCACCACCACAGTGTATCAACTTGGAACTGAGCATGCAGGTTTTGCATATTCGCACAATAACCCTTTAACACATAGTATACACCTAGTGTCTATAGTTGATACCAATAACTGAAAAATTGGTGATTCATGCAAATCCCATCCACCTTCATTACTAGAGATGGCATTCGTGATTTTCCATCTTTGAGCTCTAGCACGTGTAAGTATTATAACTGAAGAGTATGTGACCAAAACTACTGGAGCAATGCTGAATATAGTTCGACCGCCATTGTGACTTTGGTAGCTTCAGCTGATAATAGCATAGGTCTACTGGGGAGACTTTAAACTAGATCGGTTGGGGGGAGGGACTTCAATTTTTTGAAGCGGTAACTAGGGAAATTGATGAGGGTAAAGCAGTGGATGTTGTCTATATGTATTTCAGTAAGGCCTTTGACAAGGTTCCCCATGGAAGGTTGGTTCAGAAGGTTCAATCTTTGGGTGTTAATGGCGGAGTAGCAAGATGGATTCAACAGTGGCTGAATGGGAGATGTCAGAGAGTAATGGTGGATGGCTGTTTGTCAGGTTGGAAGCCAGTGACCAGTGGGGTGCCTCAGGGATCTGTGTTGGGTCCACTGTTGTTTGTCATGTACATCAATGATCTGGATGATGGGGTGGAAAATTGGATAAGTAAGTATGCAGATGATACTAAGATAGGTGGTATTGTGGATAATGAAGTAGATTCTCAAAGTCTACAGAGAGATTTGGGCCATTTGGAAAAGTGGGCTGAAAGATGGCAGATGGAGTTTAATGCTGATAAGTGTGAAGTGCTACATCTTGGCAGGACAAATCAAAATAGGACGTACATGGTAAATGGTAGGGAATTGAGGAATGCTGTGGAACAGAGGGATCTAGGAATAACTGTGCATAGTTCCCTGAAGGTGGAATCGCATGTAGATAGGGTGGTAAAGAAAGCCTTTGGTGTGCTGGCCTTTATAAATCAGAGCATTGAATATAGGAGTAGGGAAGTAATGTTAAAATTGTACAAGGCATTGGTAAGACCAATTCTGGAGTATGGTGTACAATTTTGGTCGCCTAGTTATAGGAAGGATGTCAACAAAATAGAGAGAGTACAGAGGAGATTTACTAGAATGTTGCCAGGGTTCCAGCAACTATGTTACAGAGAAAGGTTGAACAAGTTAGGTCTTTATTCTTTGGAGCGCAGAAGGTTAAGGGGTGACTTGATTGAGGTCTTTAAAATGATGAAAGGGATAGACAGAGTTGACGTGGATAAGCTTTTCCCATTGAGGGTAGGGAAGATTCAAACTAGAGGGCATGACATGAGAATTAAGGGACAGAAGTTTAGGGGTAACGTGAGGGGGAACTTCTTTACTCAGAGGGTGGTGGCTGTGTGGAATGAGCTTCCAGCAGAGGTGGTGGAGGCAGGATCGATTTTAACATTTAAAAGTAAAGTGGATAGGTATATGGACGTGAAGGGAATGGAGGGGTATGGTCTGAGTGCAGGTAGATGGGACTAGGGGAAAACAAATGGTCGGCACGGACTGGAAGGGCCGAGAGGGCCTGTCTCCGTGCTGTAATTGTTATATGGTTATATGGTTATATGGTTAAATAGAGAAGGCAAGTAGTCCGTTTGTGAGGCAGGAGGCAGAGAAGAGAAGCAGTCAGACGCAACACGTAGGGAGGAAAGAAGAAAAAAATAACAAACGGAGAATAAGAAGTGGAGGGTTTCTTAAATGTGTGAGCAGAGAGACAGAGGGGTGTAAAATGAGGATAGGAGCAATAGGTAGCAAGGTGAAAAGTGGCAGGAAAACAAATCCGGGGCAAAATTCTAAAAGGGCCACTTTTCAACATAATTGTAAAAGGGCCAAGAGTGTTGTAAAAACAAGCCTGTGTCTCAATTCGAGGAGCATTCGTAATGTGGATGAGTTGAATGTGCAGATAGCTATTAATAATTATGATATAGTTGGGATCACGGAGACATGGCTCCAGGGTGACCAAGGCTGGGAGCTGAACATCTGGGGATATTCAATATTCAGGAAGGATAGACAGAGAGGTAAAGGAGAGACAGAGAGGCCCACAGGAGCCGTTGGAAGAGAAGGAGGGGGAGGAGCGACACCCGACCGGTAAGGTTTAAAATCAAGCGCGGGGCTTGTTTTTACCGAAATCCATAATATTCCATTTGGAGAAGTGGGTTTTTTTGATGAAGCCGCTGATTGGTGGGAAGTGGACCAGGGTAAACAGCTGATTTACAGTCAGATATCAGCAGTTTGTAGTGATTTTATATTGTGTTGATATTGTATCCTGTGTAAGGGGGGAGTATGAAGGCCAGGGCAGTGTACTGTTCTGGATGTCAGATGTGGGAGGTCAGGGAACCTGATAGCCCTCCAGACGTCCACATCTGCGCCAGGTGTGTCGAGATGGGGCTCCCAAAGGACTGTGTTATATGGTTAGGAGGTGGGGTAGCGTTGCTGGTTAGAGCGGAGATTAACGCAATAGAAAGGAATGACAATAGCTTGGAGGATGTGGAATCGATATGGGTGGAGCTGCGAAACACTAAGGGGCAGAAAACGCTAGTGGGTGTTGTGTACAGGCCACCTAACAGTAGTAGTGGAGTTGGGGATGGCATCAAACAGGAAATTTGAAATGCGTGCAACGAAGGTAAAACCGTTATAATGGGTGACTTCAATCTACATATAGATTGGGTGAATCAAATTGGCAGGGGTGCTGAGGAAGAGGATTTCTTGGAATGTATGCGGGATAGTTTTCTAAACCAACATGTGGAGGAACCAACGAGAGAGCAGGCTATTCTAGACTGGATATTGAGTAATGAGGAAGGGTTAGTTAGCAGCCTTGTTGTACGTGGCCCCTTGGGCAAGAGTGACCATAATATGGTTGAGTTCTTCATTAGGATGGAGAGTGACATTGTTATTTCAGAAACATGGGTCCTGAACTTAAAGAAAGGTAACTTTGAGGGTATGAGACGTGAATTGGCCAAGATCGATGGCAATTGATTCTTGAAGGGTTGACGGTGGGTATGCAATGGAAGGCATTTAAAGACTGCATGGATGAACTACAACAATTGTTCATCCCAGTATGGCAAAAGAATAAATCAGTGAAGGTGGCGCATCCGTGGATAACGAGGGAAATCAGGGATAGTATCAAAGAAAAAATGAAGCATACAAATTAGCCAGAAAAAGCAGCCTACCAGAGGACTGGGAGAAATTCAGAGACCAACAGAGGAAGACAAAGGGCTTAATTAAGAAAGAGAAAATGGAGCATGAAAGAAAAATGGCAGGAAACATAAAAACTGACTGCAAAAGTTTTTATCGATATGTGAAGCGCAAAAGATTAGTTAAAACAAATGTAGTCCCGTGCAGTCAGAAACGGGTGAATTGATCATGGGGAACAAGGACATGGCAGACCAATTGAATAACTACTTTGGTTCTGTCTTCACTAAGGAAGACATAAATAATTTGCCGGAAATAGCAGGGGATCGCGGGTCAAATGAGATGGAGGAAATGAGTGAAATCCAGGTTAGCCGGAAAGTGGTGTTAGGTAAATTGAATGGATTAAAGGCCGATAAATCCCCTGGGCCAGATAGGCTGCATCCCAGGGTACTTAAGGAAGTAGCCCCAGAAATAGCAGATGCCTTAGTGATAATTTTTCAAAACTCTTTATATTCTGGAGTAGTTCCTGAGGATTGGAGGGTAGCTAATGTAACCCCACTTTTTAAAAAGGGGGGGAGAGAGAAAACGGGAAATTACAGACCAGTTAGTCCAACATCGGTAGTGGGGAAACTGCTAGAGTCAATTATTAATGATGGGATAGCAGCGCATTTGGAAAGTGGTGAAATCATTGGACAAAGTCAGCATGGATTTACGAAGGGTAAATCATGTCTGACGAATCTTATTGAATTTTTTGAGGATGTAACTAGTAGAGTGGATAAGGGAGAAGCAGTGGATGTGTTGTATCTGGACTTTCAGAAGGCTTTCGACAAGGTCCCACACAAGAGATTGGTATACAAACTTAAAGCACACGGTATTGGTGGTTCAGTATTGATGTGGATAGAGAACTGGCTGGCAGACAGGAAGCAAAGAGTAGGAGTGAATGGGTCCTTTTCAGGATGGCAGGCAGTGACTAGTGGGGTGCCGCAAGGCTCAGTGCTGGGACCCCAGCTATTTACAATATACATTAATGATTTGGACGAGGGAATTAAATGCAACATCTCGAAGTTTGCGGATGACACGAAGCTGGGGGGCAGTGTTAGCTGGGAGGAGGATGCTAGGAGGCTGCAGGATGACTTGGATAGACTGGGTGAGAGGGCAAATGCATGGCAGATGCAGTATAATGTGGATAAATGTGAGGTTATCCACTTTGGTGGCAAAAACAGGAAGGTGGACTATTATTTGAATGGTGAAATGAATTTGAATTAGGAAAAGGGGAGATGCAGCGAGACCTAGGTGTCATGGTACACCAGTCATTGAAAGTAGGCATGCAGGTGCAGCAGGCTGTGAAGAAAGCAAATGGTATGTTGGCATTCATAGCAAAAGGATTTGAGTACAAGAGCAGGGAGGTTCTACTGCAGTTGTACAGGGTCTTGGTGAGGCCACACCTGAAGTATTGCGTACAGTTTTGGTCTCCAAATCTGAGGAAAGACATTCTTGCCATAGAGGGAGTACAGAGAAGGTTCACCAGACTGATTCCTGGGATGGCAGGACTTCCATATGAAGAAAGACTGGATAGACTTGGCTTGTACTCGCTGGAATTTAGAAGATTGAGGGGTGATCTCATAGAGACTTACAAAATTCTTAAGGGTTTGGACAGGCTAGATGCAGGAAGATTGTTCCCGATGTTGGGGAAGTCCAGGACAAGGGGTCACAGTTTAAGGATAAGGGGGAAGTCTTTTAGGACCGAGATGAGAACATCGTTTTTCACACAGAGAGTGGTGAATCTGTGGAATTCTCTGCCACAGAAGGTAGTTGAGGCCAGTTCGTTGGCCATATTTAAGAGGGAGTTGGATGTGGCCCTTGTGGCGGAAGGGATCAGGGGGTATGGAGAGAAGGCAGGTACAGGATACTGAGTTGGATGATCAGCCATGATCATATTGAATGGCGGTGCAGGCTCAAAGGGCCGAATGGCCTGCTCCTGCACCTATTTTCTATGTTTCTATGTTTCTATGTCTGATAACAATGACCTATATGGCACTTGAGAGGTTAATACCATATAACCATATATAACCATATAACAATTACAGCACGGAGACAGGCCCTCTCAGCCCTTCCAGTCCGTGCCGACAATTTGTTTGCCCCTAGTCCCATCTACCTACACTCAGACCATACCCCCCCCATTCCCTTCACGTCCATATACCTATTCACTTTACTTTTAAATGTTAAAATCGATTCTGTCTCCACCACTTCTGCTGGAAGCTCATTCTACACAGCCAACACCTTCTGAGTAAAGAAGTTCCCCCTCACGTTATCCCTAAACTTCTGCCCCATAATTCTCATGTCATCTTAACCATATAACAATTACAGCACGGAGACAGGCCCTCTCGGACCTTCCAGTCCGTGCCGACCATTTGTTTTCCCCTAGTCCCATCTACCTGCACTCAGACCATACCCCTCCATTCCCTTCACGTCCATATACCTATCCACTTTACTTTTAAATGTTAAAATCGATCCTGCCTCCACCACCTCTGCTGGAAGCTCATTCCACACAGCCACCACCCTCTGAGTAAAGAAGTTCCCCCTCACGTTACCCCTAAACTTCTGTCCCTTAATTCTCATGTCATGCCCTCTTGTTTGAATCTTCCCTACCCTCAATGGGAAAAGCTTATCCACGTCAACTCTGTCTATCCCTTTCATCATTTTAAAGACCTCAATCAAGTCCCCCCTTAACCTTCTGCGCTCCAAAAAAAAAGACCTAACTTGTTCAACCTTTCTCTGTAACATAGTTGCTGGAACCCTGGCAACATTCTAGTAAATCTCCTCTGTACTCTCTCTATTTTGTTGACATCCTTCCTATAACTAGGCGACCAAAATTGTACACCATACTCCAGAATTGGTCTTACCAATGCCTTGTACAATTTTAACATTACTTCCCTACTCCTATATTCAATGCTCTGATTTATAAAGGCCAGCACACCAAAGGCTTTCTTTACCACCCTATCTACATGCGATTCCACTTTCAGGGAACTATGCACAGTTATTCCTAGATCCCTCTGTTCCACAGCATTCCTCAATTCCCTACCATTTACCATGTACGTCCTATTTTGATTTGTCCTGCCAAGATGTAGCACTTCACACTTATCAGCATTAAACTCCATCTGCCATCTTTCAGCCCACTTTTCCAAATGGCCCAAATCTCTCTGTAGACTTTGAGAATCTACTTCATTATCCAAGACTTGCACGTTGAAAGTTCTAATAATGAAAGACTCAATTGCACAGCTGAAACACAGCTGCTATAGCCAATTACACTTGATAAATAGAAGACTGCTTGATAACAAGGTTGTTACAGGCTTCAATTGACTGCAATCTGTTGCCCCAGGGCGGAATCATAGGTAATTAATAGTTAAAGGTAGATCTCGATAAACAATAACTTCCAGTTGGTATCAACTTAAATTTGACTGGATGGCTGAAAACAGTTGATTTAAGCAAACATAGCGTAAGGAATATCCTCCAGATTAATTTGAAATGTCTCCGGTGATCTCCTGTGAATGGGTCCTAAATAGTATGCATCTATGAGATCGATGCATGCCATAAAGATCCTAAGGAAATTAGTAGTTAGACAGTCGAGAAATTCCATATACTGAAAAGCTATGTTGCACATGGGAGTAAATGAAATATGAACCGACATCTCTCCATCTTTCACAAGGAACAGGCCACGCCTGCCATCTCTCCGTGCCTGCCTTGAATGCAGCTCTGGCCATACTACTGGCCTGGCTTAAAACTGCTCCGGCCGTAATTCTGAGCCTGCCTCGAAAGACAACTCTGGCCATATTACCGAGCTTGTCGCGGAAGGCAATACTGGCCGTAATCCTGAGCCTGCATCGAAAGACAATTCTGGCCCCAATTGCAAGCCATGCTTGGTACCCTTGTATACTGTGTAATAATACCCATCACATGTTATCATTTTCAATTGTACAAAAATATGCGTAAATATTACAAACTTGTAAATGGTCCACTTACCCCATGTTTCGAAAGAACCAGAACCACCTACCTGCATGATTACCGGTGGTCTTATGGTAAGCCCAAAGGCCCCTGATGTGGGTTCCATTCCCATCCTTGATTTCCATATTCCTGAGACCAGCTTGGCCCAGCTTTCAAGCGGCCATCAACTTCAGTGAACTGCTTACTGCCGATGAGGCGTGGGGGTGTCATCGCCGATACGATGGCTTCATTTGATAGCTCTGTTCACTGCCAGCACTTGTAGCGTGAGGGAATCTGGCCCCTGCCGGTTTTTTTGCCTCTTACCTTGCGAGTATGTCCTCGCACTCCCCTCCACCGAGAGGGAGACTCGTAGACAGCCCTGAGACAGGTGCTACCTGCGCTGACATGGTGACATTGGAGACATTGTGCAGCCCCAACAGGTGCCGCTGCCTGCGGGTTTTTCATAATACCCGGGCCGAGATAGCTCTCTTCTGGAGCATATCTCTGGAGCAACCTCCGTCAGGTGCTCCAGGTGTGTTTTAGGCGTTCACAGACGCTATCCATAGAAGGAGGGGGGGACCTCCTGGCCCGACTCGACCGAGTCCAAGGCCTGACCGGCTTCTTCATGGTTTAACTCCTTTCCTGGGGAACCATAGCGGTCTGTGAGTTGCTGACCCCATAGTTAGTGACTGGGCCTCAAGACCAGCTTACTGCCAGTTTTCCCTTTATTAGGAAGACCTAAGTGATCTGGGAGCTGCTGACCCCATTGTCAGCGACTGGGGTCGCAAGACCGGTTTACTGCCAGTCTAACTCCTATCTGGGAAGCCCTAAGTGGTCTGGGAGCTGCTGACCCCATAGAAAGAATGGGGTAGTGAGACCGGCTACCTGCCAGTCTGACCGCTTTTCCTGAGAAGACCTAAGCGGTCTGGGGCTGCTGACCCCATTGTCCGCAACAGGGGTAGCGAGACCGGCGTACTGCCAGTCTAACCACTTTATCTCGGAAGACCTAAGCGGCCTGGGGGTTTCTGACCCCATTGACCAGCTTGCTGACAGTCTAACCCCTATTTCTGGGTACCATAATGGTGTAGGAGTTGCAGACCCCAGAGTGGATGGCAGGGGTTGCAAGCCCGGTGATTGCCAGTCTAACCCCTTTTTCTGGGGAATCATTGCGGTGTGGGAGTTGCAGATCCCATTGTGAATGACTGGGGTTGCAAGACCGGCTAACTGCCAGTCTAACCCTGTTCTCTGGGGGAGCATAGCGGTCTGGGAGCCTAACCGGGAGAACCCCCACTCGCATTCCCCTCCTGGGTGTCACTGACCTCCTTGTCAGCGACTTGGGAGCGAACCGAACGGCCGCCGGCTACCCGCGATGCCGCAGTCCGGACCGAGATTTCCCCACGGTCCATAACCGGTTTCCAGCAGCCCGTCCAACTTTGTCCCGAATTCAGCAGGCAATACTGCAATACAAAAAACAGCCCTTCTAGGTTCAAAAACTTACCGCTGGCAGGAGCCACGCGCCAACCAGTCAGTCCATGCGCAACGCGTCAGACGTAATGACGCGCATGCATGGGGATGGCCTTCTTCACGTAGTCACTCACGTGACTCCGAAGTAAAATCCCTCTCAGGCTTCTAAATTCCAGTGAATATAAGCACAGTTGATCCATTCTTTCATCATATGTCAGTCCCGCCATCCCAGGAATTAACCTGGTGAACCTAAAATGCACTCCCTCAATAGGAAGAATGTCCTTCCTCAAATTTAGGAGACTAAAACTGCACACAATACTCCAGGCGTGGTGTAACTAGGGCCCTGTACAACTGCAGTAGGACCTTCTTGCTCCTATATTCAAATCCTCTCGCTATGAATGCCAACATGCCATTCGCTTTCTTCACTGCCTGCTCTACCTGCATGTTTACTTTCAGTGACTGATGTACAAGGATCCAATGTCAGACAATGCAGCATTGGATTCAGAGGTTGGTGAGGTGAAAGGTAAGGATCAGAGAACTCTATCCTTGTTTCGTCTGAGGGGAGGGGGAGCGAGAGCAGAACTACAGGACACAGAAGAAACACGTGTGAGGGCTTCATCTACAACATCAGGGCAGAAGTTATGTTGACTGATGAAACGGGACATCTCAGATGTTCCAGAGCAGAAGGCCTCACTCATTGCTGCCTCCAACACCATGAACATGGCCACTGTGATGACAATATACTCTCATCATTTACCTGCATTTGCTCCATATCTCTTTACTCCTTTCCTAACCAAGTACTTGTCCAAATGCTTTTCAAATGTTCTGATTTTACCCATCTCTATTACCTCTACAGACACCTCATTCCAGATCTTCAAATTCTCTGCGTGGAAAAAGTTACTCCTCAGATCTCCTTTAAATTTCTTCCCCCTCCCCCGTTCTGAGGGAAAATGGTTATCATCTACATCCCTCATAATTTTATAAACATGTGTAATATCACCCATCACTTTCTTAGTTCCAGTTGGAATAAACCTAGTTATTCCAATCTCTCATAACAACCCTCCAACCCAGGCAACATCCTTCAATCATTTCTACGCTCTCTTCATTACTATCACATCCTTCTTGTGATATGACAATCAAAGCTGTACACCAAGTACGACATGACTAATAATTTGTACAACTCTCATACTCAAACCCTTGACCAATGAAGGAAAGAATGACTAAAGCCCCTTTCACCACCCTATCCATTTGTGCCACCATTTTCAGCGAGATATGTGTTTGCAATCCAAGGTCTCTTTGTACATCAATGCTCTATGGTCTCTGCCATTTGATCTGTGCATCCAACAAGAATTTGACTGCCAAAAGTGTATCACCTCACCCTTGGCTGGATTAAATTTCAGCTGCTACCGCTTTGCTCCACTTTTCAACTAATCCGTGTCCATGTGTATCCTCAGTCAACCTTCGTTGCTCTCAATGTTTGCTTTGTTTTCAACTCATTCATTGTACCCCTTCTCGTCATCTATATATATGTATCACAAAAATCAAAACTCTCAGTATCAATCCCTGTGGTACACTACTGGTTACAGATTTCCAGTCAGAAAGACATGCATTAGCCTCGCATCACCCCGCCAATAATGCATGCATTTTGCCAACACACCTCAGATCCTATATATCTTAATCTTGTGGACAGACCTACCATATCCAACCTTATCAAAGCCTTAGTAAATTCTAGATAACTAACATATACTGTGACAATGGAGGAGGCCTAGGACAGAAAGTCTAAAAAATAGTCGCAACCTGAAACGTAACCCATTCCTTCTCTCCAGAGATGTTGCCTGTCCCGCTGAGTTACTTCAGTATGTTATGGCTATATTCGGTTTAAACCAGCATCTGAAGTTCCTTCCTAGATACTAATATATATTTTAGGTAGACAAAAATGCTGGAGAAACTCAACGGGCGAGGCAGCGAAGGAATAGGTGACGTTTCGGGTTGAGACCCTTCTTCAGCAGTTGTCCTGCCACTAACATAAGGCTCTTTCCCACTCTGCCATTTTGCTACTATTATCTACTGTGAAAGGTTTTAGGATTCTTCTTAACCTTAATTGCCAAGGTCATTTCATGGCCTGTTTTTGCTTTCCTAATTTCCGTAAGTTATCCCCTATATCCCCAATAAACTCAAGTGACTTGTTTGTTACCAATTTACTGTATCGTACATATATTTTCTTATTTTCCCTGATCAACCCTTCAATGTTACGGGGAGAAGGATGGGGTAGGAGGGAAGAGAGTGGCGGAGTGAGGGTGCGGGGTAGAGTGTGCGGGAGGAATGGGGGAGAGTGGGAATGGAGGAGAATGGGGGGTGAATGGGGAGAGCATGGGCGAGGAGACGTGAGGAGGTGAGGGGGGGAGAGTGAGTGAGGGGGAGAGCATGGGCGAGGAGACGTGAGGAGGTGAGGGGGAGAGAGTGAGTGAGGGGGAGAGTGGGTGAGTGAGGGGGAGAGAGTGAGGGGAAGAGTGAGTGAGGGGAAGAGTGGTGAGGGGGGAGAGAATGAGTGAGGGGGAGAGAGTGGGTGAGGGGGGAGAGAGTGAGTGAGGGGGAGAGAGTGAGTGAGGGGGAGAGAGTGAGTGAGGGGGAGAGAGTGGCTGAAGGGGAGAGAGTGAGTGAGGGGGAGAGAGTGAGTGAGGGGGAGAGAGTGAGTGAGGGGAGAGAGAGAGTGAGTGAGGGGGAGAGAGTGGCTGAAGGGAGAGAGTGAGTGAGGGGGTATAAGTGAGGAGAGAGTATGGGTAGGGGGAATGCATGAGAGGGAAAAGAAAGTGGGTGAGAGGGGGTAAGGAAAATGACAATGGGTGAGAGGGAAGAGACTGGATGAGGGGAATACAGAGAGGGGGAGGAGAGACAGGGTGAGAGAGGGAATGAAGGAGTAAGGCCTGGCTGAGCTGCTGTGCAGCACTGCTGGAGTGTGAGCGTGGGATGATTCATCGCTGGACAATGGGAGATTGTTTGCCGTCCTCTGCCAGATGTGAAGGAGGGGACTGAGAACAAGAGGAAGCAAATATCAAACACATTGAGGTTGGGGGATGGGAGAAGAAATGAAATGTCCTCACAAAGCAATCACTGTGACAACCTCTGCACAAAGCTTTACAACAGCTCAAACCTTTAAACACAAAAAGCAGGAGCAAGAAAGGCCGCTGGGACCAGATACTCACTCCAACACTCCTTCAATCAAGTGCTGAACTGTGTGAATCTCATCTCTGCACCCCTGCCTGCTCCAGCTAGTCTTTCACCACTCAGTTATCCAGAATCCATCCTCCTCTGCTGAAGAAGTATTCAAAGCCTCTGCTCCCACATTGCCCTTTGTGGTAGAGTTCCAAAGATTCTCCTCCCTCCAAGAGAATCATACAACATGAAAATAAGCTTTTCAGCCTAACTTGCTCTGGCAAGTAATGTACCCACCATTTCCGTATCCCTCTAAACCGTTCCTATCCTTGTACCTGTCTAAATGTCTTTTAAACGCTGCCAATTGTACCTGCTTTACTATTTCCAACACGCTCTATATACCCACTGTGTGAAAAGCGTGCTCCTCAGGTCTCTCTTAAATCTTTCCCCTCTCACCTTAAACCTACGCTGCCTAGTTCTAGACTCCCATCCCTAGGTAAAAGACTGTGACCATATACCTTATCTCCTCTTCTCATAATTTTATAAACATTCATAAAGTCATCCCTCAGCCTCCTAAAATCCATGGAAAAATTCCCAGCCTCCTATCTGGTCACACCTTATAAGTCAAGTCCCCCACTCATGGCAACATCCTCGTGAATCTTTTCTGTGTCCTTTCCAGCTTAATGACATCCTTTCTATAGTTTATATTGAGTTGAATATATTACCCTAAATATGGTTTAACCATGGTCTTGTACAGCTGTAACATGATGTCTTAACTCTTGTACTCAATACACTGACCTATGAAAGCAAACGTGCAGTATGCCTTCTTCACCCCGTCTACCTGTCTACCTACATCCCGCGGTCTCTCTGTTCTACAACGCTCTCCAGAGCCCGTTCACTGTGCAAACCCTGCTCTAGTTTGACTGACCCAACTATCACTCTGAGTTAAAATTCAGCCTGCACTACTAGAGAGCAAACTGACAAAGATGCGAGTGGATGCTCCATTGGTTCCTGAATCACCAACTACCTGACTGGATGACCACAATATATCAGGCAACAAAACTGTGTCTCGGACATGGTAGTGAGCAACCCTTCCTGTTCACCATCTACACCTCGGACAACAGATATAATTTGGACTCCAGCCATCTGCAGAAGTTTTCGGATGACTATGCAATTGTGGGCTGCATCAGTGAGGGGGAGGGAAACTGAATACAGACATGTAGTCAACGATTTTGATGAATGGTGTGGGCTGAATCATGTACAGCTCATCACCAACAAGACTAAGGAGTTAGTGGTGGACTTTAGGAGGAGAGGAACACCCATGTCCTGTCTCCATGAATGGTGTGGATGGGCAGTTTACCAAGGAGTACAAATACCTTGGAGTGCACCTGGACTAGTTCAGGAACGCTGAGGCACTGTACAAGCAGAGCATCTTGTACAATACAGCTCACTCATGACATGACACACTAGTCAACCTGAGGAGTACCTTCAACAAGATGCATTACAGAACGCCACAGGTGATCCTTCTGCCCTATGGCTCTTAAACTGTACAACTCCTCCCCCTTCTGTCGTGGGGTAGCCTGACTCGCTTTTGCAAAGGTGTCAATTGCCGTGTCAGCAGTGTCAATTGCCGTGTGTCTCCGAGTTTACAACCAGCATTTGACACAAGAGTAACCGGGTTGCCAATGCTTTGTCCTGCCCCGCCATCGATGCCGTCCTTGATGTGGCCCCGGGAATTGACTCTTTCGCCTTGGCGGCTGCTCAGCTGGAGGATGGGGTGATGCCCACTTACCGCACCGCGATTTCCGGCCTAGTGTTGGAGGACATGCCATTTGGTCCTGCTGGTACCTCGGTCCTGTGCAATATGTCAACCGGTCAGCCGTGACCCATCGTGCCTGCTGCCTGGCGCCGTCGGGTGTTCAGTGTCATCCATGGGTTGGCTCACCCTTCCATCTGGGTGACGATTGCGTTGGCAGTGGCCCGGTTCATGTGGGATGGTTTGCGTAAGTAGGTTGGTCATTGGGCTCGGGCATGCATTACGTGCCAAACATCTGAGGTTCAGCGTCATGTCCGGGCGCCTGTTCAGGATTTTGCCGTGCCCACCGGCGTTTCGATCATATTCATGTGGATAGCGTGGGTCCGCTGCCCCCCCGTACCAGGGTGTCACTCATCTCCTTATTGTGGTGGATCATTTTACACGGAGGCCGGAGGCTGTTCCGCTGGCTGATACTTCTGCTGCAACATGTGCACGTGCCCTCGCTGCCCACTGGATCGCCCGTTTTGGTGTGTCGGTGGACATTTCGTCGGACCGGGGAGCTCAGTTCACCTCTGAGTTGTGGTCTGCTATGGCCCGCCTGTTCCCCCAGCTCCATCATACCCTGGACTATCATCCGCAGTCCAACGGTTTGGTGGAGCGGTTTCACTGTCATCTCAAGGCCGCTCTGAAGGCATGTTTCACGGGCCAGGACGAATTGCAGTGGGTTTTGGTGTGGATTCATACTGCCCCGGAGGAGGACTTGGCTTCTTCCTCTGTGGAATTGGTCGAAGGGGCTCCACTTAAGATAATGGTGGATTTCGTTCTGGCGGCTCGTGGTCTGCAGGAGCCGCCCTTATCTGTGTTGGTTCATTTGCGGGAGAAGGTGGGCACGCTCGTTCCTGTCCCGACGTCTCGCCATGGGTTGATTCATTCACACGTTCCGCCTGATCTCCAGGACTCCGACTGTCTGTATGTGTTCCTGCGTCGTGACACTCACTGGGCGCTGTTGCAGCGGCTGTCTAGGTCCTTTCTGGGTGCTGCAGCATGGACTTACCACTTTTATTTTGGACATGGGGGGCCAGCTCATTTGGACATTGGTCAGCCACTATTTTCTAAGTTTCTATGTCAACTAAGTTGCCTAACAGAACTAGTCCCACTTGCCTGCACCTGGCCTATATCCCTCCAAACCCTTTTGTATCCACGTACCTAACAAAATGTAATTGAAATGTTGAAACTGTACTCACCTATACCACTTCCCCTGGCAGTTCGTTCCATGCACCTCCCTTGGCACACCCTCATTACACCCTCTGTATGAAGTTGTTGCTGCTCTGGTCTCTTTTAAATCTTTCCCCTCTCACCTAAAATCTATGCCCCCTAGTTTTAGACTCTCCTATGCTGGGGAAAATATTATGTTTTTTCCCTTTATATTGATTTTGATGCTCATAATGATTTTATAAACTTCTATAAGGTCACCTCTCAGTTTTTTTTAATGCGGGATAGAAAGACCCAGACTATTCAAACTCACTTTGTCTTTCAGACCCAGTAAATCTTTTTTGCATCCTTTTTCAGTTTATTTTCAGCCTTCCTATAGCAGTGTGACCAGAATTCTACGTAATATTCCATATATCATCTTACCAACATCTTATACAATTGCAACATGATGTCCCACCTCCAGTCATTACCCTGACTGATGAAGTCAGGCATGACACATGCCTTCTTCAATACAGTCTACGCGCATTGCAACTTCCAGAGCAATATGGATCTGCACTCCTAGGTCTCTCTTTACTACCACACCCCAAAAGGTCCTAAGATAATGTGCATGTCCTGCCCTGGTTTCTCTTAATAAAATACACGTCCATTTAACTGAATTAAATTCCATCTGCCATTCCTCGGCCAGTTGGTCTGAAGAAGGATCCCGACCCAAAGCGTCACCTTCCTACTTCTCCAGTGATGCTGCCTGACCCACTGAGTTATTCCAGCACTTTGTGTCTATCTTTGGTCAAAATCCATAGCAATCTTACAGTACATAGAACAGTACAGTACAGGAACAGGCTCTTGGGACCACAATGTCATATATGATGCCCAGATAAACTGATCGCGTCTGTCTCCATGTGATTTATATCACACCATTCCCTGTATATCTATAAATGACACTGGGCCTGTACTCCCTGGAGTTTAGAAGGATTATGGGGACCTCATTGGAACTTACAGAATAGGGAAAGGGTTGGATAGAGTGCATGCAGTAGTGGATGTTTCCACTAGTGGGAGAGTCTTGAACCAGGGGTCATGGCCTCAGAATAAAAGGATGCACCTTTAGAAAGATGAGGAGTAATTTCTTTAGTCAGAGGGTAGTGAATCTGTGCAGTTCAGTGCCACAGAAGACTGGAGGCCAAGTCAGATATTGTTAAGGCAGAGATTGACAGATTCTTGATTAGTATGGGAGTCAGAGGTTATGAGGAGGCAGGAGAATGGGGTTAAGAGGGAAAGATAGATCAGCCATGATTGAAGGGCAGAGTAGACGATGGGCCGAATGGCCTAATTCTGCTCCTATCACTTATGAACTATTGCTTCTACTTCTACCACCACCACGGGAGCATTTTCCAGACACCTACCAAACTTGCCCCGCACATCTTCGAACTTCCCCCCTCTGAGCTAAAAGCTAAGCCCTCTAGTCTTTGACATTTCCCCTCTGGGGAAAAAAATTGGGACTATCAACCCTATTTATGCCTCTCATAAATGTATACACTTCTATCAGATCTCCCTTCAACCCCCGACTCTCCAGAGAAAATGGCGCGACAAGAACTACACACGTTGCTCCAAATGTGTCCTGACCAAAGTTCTATAAAGCTACAACATGACTATTATATTAAATGTCCCGACCCATGAAGGAAAACATACCATAATGATCCTGGGGAGAATCCTAGGGAGCCGCGGCCCATAGACCGAGGACCCACCCGGTAGACCCGACTCGCCTGCCAGTGACCAGGGCCTTGCCCGGTAGGCTCGACATGCCTGCCACAGATGGTGGACTTGCGTGGTAGACCAGAACCCGCCCGGTAGGCCCAGCCCGCTCTCCACGGACAGAGGACCCGCGCCATGGACCAGAACCCACCCGGAAAGCCCGGCTTGTCCGCCGGATCGAGGAGCTAGGGCAACCCGCCTGGAGGTCAGCATAGCGGCTGCAGGAGGGAGTGCACGGCCTCAACGGGAGAGTGGATCGCTGGAGGCCCTGCAACAACCTGTGGCTCGGCTGGATCGGACGCCACTCCAAGAGGCCGTGCACCTGAACCGCTCGCAGCCCACAGCATTGGAGCAGCCACGGAGGACAGCACAGCTACGCCATCAAGATCACTGCACTCACAACTGGGACTTGAAAATGGCACCAAACTGGCAACTTATATTCTGTCTCAGTGTACTATTGCTGTACTCTATCTGGGGTGTGTATCTGATATATATCCAAGTGCTTACGTATAGTGATATGTACTGAACGATATACACAAATGTATCTCCACCATACCATACACTTAGTTTTATTACTGTCTCATATGCACAGGTAGAGTGAAAAGCTTTTGTTTTCATTCTATCCAATCAAATCAAATTATGCTATGCATGAATGTAATCAAGCAAGGTGGTCACCCCTAAAGTACAGGCAGGAAGTAGATGGGTGACCACCAGGAAAGAGAACAAGCAGAGAGGGCAGGAATCCCGTGGGCCATTCCTCTCCACTGCAGGGATACTCCTTTGAATGCTGCTGTGGGTGAAGACCAGCCGGCCAAGAGCAGCAGCATCAGCAGTCCAATCTGCAGTCAGGCTGTTCTGAGCCCCAGCCGGGAAGGGAAACATTAGACATAGCCATCATGATAGGAGACATGTTGGTTAGAGGGACAAATAGAAGATTCTGTGGCAACAAAGTGAACCCAAGGATGTCTCCCAAGTGCCAAGGTTCGGGATGTCCCCAAACGATTGCAGAACATTTTCAAGGAGGAGAGCAAGAAGCCAGAAACCATTGCCCACATTGACACAAATGACATAACTGGGGGAAGGGATGAGGTCCTGCGAAATGAATATAGGGAGTTAGGAAAAGATTAAAATCTTTGTGACCTGTATCGAAGAAGGTTTCTTGAAATAGTATGTGGATAGTCCAACTCAAGACAGGAATATACTGGACCTTGTGTTGGGAAATGAGCTTGACCAGGTGACCGGCGTTTCAGTGGCAGAGCATTTTGTGGGTGCTCACCATAAGTTTTAAGATTGAATAGGGAGACTTTGCTGCAAAGTACCAAACTGGTGTAAGGCAAACTACAACTTTATTACGCAGGAGCTCAGGAGGGTACATTGGGGGCAAATGTTATCAGGTAAGTCTACATCTTACATGTGGGAATCATTTAAAGACCAGGAGATTGAAGATCAAAGCTGGCTTGTTCTAGTGAGGTCGTGGGAGAAGAATGTCAAAGTAAGGGTATGTAGCATGTCCAATGAGATTGCAAGTTTGATCATAATGCAAAAGGGAGCCTATGTAAGAATATAAATGATGGAATCAGACAGGGCCTTTGAACGGGTGCAGAGAACATGTACAAGGATGTTGCCAGGACTCAAGGCCCTGAGTTCTAGAGAGAGGTTGAGCAGTCTAAGACTCTAAACCTTGGAACGCAGGAGCATGAGAGGTGATCTTATAGAGGTGTAAAAAATAGAACGTGTAGACGCACAGTATCTTGCCCAGAATAGGGGAATCAAGAACCAGAGGACATAGGTTTAAGGTAAGGGGGAAAACGATTTAATAGGAACCTGAGGGGTAACTTTTTCACACAAAGGGTGGTGGGTGTATGGAACCGGTTAAGGTAGTTGAGGCAGGTACTATCACGATGTTTAAGAAACATTTAGACAGGTACATTGATAGGACAGGTTTTGAGGGATATGGACTAAATGCAGGCAGATGGGATTAATATAGATGGGACATGTTGGTCGTTTGGGCTGAAGGGCCTGTTTCCTTGTTATTTAATTCTATGTATAAATTCTGAATTCTTGGATCAGATTCAAGCCTGTAAACCACTCTGAGAGTTGTTATTTAATTGTTATTTCATATATAACCCCCATCTGAGCCTCTAGATAAGATCTAACTCACTCCCAGGGATTTGTTATTCTGTACATGAATCAGAGCAGCAGGTCAATAAATGGAAAGGCAGACACAAAATGCTGGACAGGCAGCTTCTCTGGAGAGAAGGAATTCAGACTGAAGAATGATCTCAACCTGAAACGTCACCCATTCCTTCTCTCCAGAATTACTGCCTGTCCCATTGAGTTACTCCAGCATTTTGTGTCTGTCTTTGAGTAAAACCAGCATCTGCAGTTTTTTCCTACACAAATGGAAAGGCAGATTAGATAGTGGAAGATAACTAAATCTCAAAGGAAGCACAGGCAGGGAAAGGTTCATGAATATGGGGATAGTGAAAGGCTGAACTACGTTCACTTTAATGCAAGTTGTATTGAGGGTAAAGCTGATGAACTTAGAGCGTGGATCACAGTTTGGAATTATGATGTGGCTATTGCAGACACTTGGTTGTGAAACAATAAACAATAGACAATAGGTGCAGGAGTAGGCCATTTGGCCCTTTGAGCCAGCACCGCCATTCAATATGATCTTGGCTGATCATCCACAATCAGTACCCCGTTCCTGCCTTCTCGCCATATCCCCTGACTCCGCTATCTCTAAGAGCTCTATCTAACTTTCTCATCCAGATAATTGGCCTCCACTGTCTTCTGAGGCAGAGAATACCACAGATTCAGAACGCTCTGGGTGGAAAAGTTTTTCCTCGTCTCCGTTCTAAATGGCTTACCCCTTATTCTTAAACTGTGGCCCCTGGTTCTGGATTCCCCTAATACGGAAACATGTTTTCTCCCTCTAGGTTGTCCAATCCCTTAATAATCTTATGTTTCAATAATATCACCTCTCATCCTTCTAGATTCCAGAGTATGCAAGCCCAGCCGTTCCATTCTATCAACATATGACAGTCCTGCCATCCCAGGAATTAATCTTGTGAACCAATGCTGCAGTCCCTCGATAGCAAGAATGTCTTTCCTCAAATTTGGAGACCAAAACTGCATACAATAGAAACAAAGAAACATAGAAATTATGTGCAGGAGCAAGCCATTCGGCCCTTCGAGCCTGCACCGCCATTCAATATGATCATGGCTGATCATCCAATTCAGTATCCTGTACCTGCCTTCTCTCCATACCCTCTGATCCCTTCAGCCACAAGGGCCACATCCAACTCTTAAATATGGCCAACAAACTGGCCTCAACTACCTTCTGTGGCAGAGAATTCCACAGATTCACCACTCTCTGTGTGAAAAATGATTTTCTCATCTTGGTCCTAAAAGACTACCCCCTTATTGTTTTTAGAATTAGAACATCACTGTCTATTATTAAAGTTTTCCCCCTTATCCTTAAACTGTGACCCCTTGTCCTGGACTTCCCCAACATCGGGAACAATCTTCCTGCATCTAGCCTGTCCAACCCCTTAAGAATTTTGTAAGTCTCTATGAGATCACCCCTCAATCTTCTAAATTCTAGCGAGTACAAGTCTATCCAGTCTAATTCCAGCGAGTAAAAGCCAAGTCTAATTCCCCGTTTTCTCTCTCCCTCCCTTTTTAAAAAGTGGGGTTACATTAGCTACCCTCCAATCCTTAGGAACTACTCCAGAATCTAAAGAGTTTTGAAAAATTATCACTAATACTCCAGGTGTCATCTCGCTAGGGCCGTGTACAACTTCAGAAGTACCTCTTTGCTCCTATACTCAACTCCTCTTATTATGAAGGCCAACATGCCATTCACTTTCTTCACTGACTGCTGTACCTGCATGCTTACTTTCAGTGACTGATGAACACGGACCCCCAGATCTCGTTGTACTTCCCCTTTTCCCAACTTGACACCATTCAGATAATAATCTGCCTTCCTGGTTTTGCCAACTAAGTGGATAACCTCACATTCATCCACATAAAAGTGCATCTGCCATGCATCTGCCCACTCACCCAACCTGTCCAAGTCACCCTGCATCCTCATAGCATCCTCCTCACAGTACACACTTGCACCCAGCTTTGTGTCATTAATGTATATTGTAAATAGCTGCGGTCCCAGCACCGAGCCTTGCGGTATCCCACTAGTCACTGCCTGCCATTCTGAAATTGACCCGTTAATCCCTACTCTTTGTTTCCTGTCTGTGAACCAATTTTCTATCCATGTCAGTATCCCACCCCCAATACCATGTGTTCTAATTTTGCCCATTAATCTCCCATGTGGGACCTTATCAGATGCTTTCTGAAATTCCAGGTACACTACATCCACTAGCTCTCCCTTGTCCATTTTCGCAGTTACATGCTCAAAAATTCCAGAAGATTAGTCAAGCATGATTTACCCTTGACCGATCCTGTTACTGCTATCCAAAGGTGCCGCTATTTCATCTTTTATAATTGACTCCAGCATCTTCCCCATTTTTGCAGTATTGTCAGGCTAGCTGGTCTATAATTCCCCCAAAACAGATCCCAGTGGTCTCAGAATCTAAATTCCTGCTTCCCGCACCAGCTCCTCAGCCACACATTCAGATCCCCTATTTCCCTATTCCTGCCCTCACCAGCATGTGGAACTGGAAGCAAACCGGTGATAACCACCCTGGAGGTCCTGCTTTTCAGCCTTCTTCCGAGTTTTTTGAAGTCACGCTGCAGAATGTCTTTTCTCTTCTTCCCGATGGCATTTGTGCCGACATGCACTACCACTTCCGGCTGCTCACCTTCACCCTTGATGATGCCCTGCAATCGGTTCGTAATGTCCTGGATCCTGGCACCAGGGAGGCAACACACCATCCTTGAATCCCGCCTGTTGCCGCAGAAACCCCTGTCTGTACCTCTCACAATGGAGTCCCCGACTACCATTGCTCTGCCTGACGTCTGTCTCTTCAGCGCCACATTTTGATTTGTAGACCTGTCCCCTGCTCATAATGGCAGTGTCTTCTGTCCTGACAGCTTCCAAGAGGGTGAACCTGTTTTCAAGAGGTACATCCCCTGGGATCTACTGTACTCCAAGCTTCCTTCCCTTTCCATTGTCATCCACCATCTTTCTTCGGCATAACGATCTTACTGTGGGTCCTGTCCAGGAAACTCTCGTTTTCCCGGATGATACTGAGGTCATCAAATTGCTTCTCCAGTGCCCCAACACGGTCCTCCAGGAGCTGAACCTGGACACATTTACCACAGTTGTAGCAGCCAGAGGCACCAACAGTGTCCCTGACCTCCCACATTCTGCAAACCTCACACTGAATCATCTTACCCATCATATCTTCACCGCGTCCCGTTCTCTCCAACTTTTGGCGTAGTATCCTCTCCTCAGCCTCCTCGCCAAAGACCCTTGAGCCAAAGACTCGAACCTTTCTCACAAGGCACTTCCCGAGACAAGGCTGCTCCCCGATAGGCCACTCCCCGAGAGCAAACTTTACTTATATTGGCTTATATTTATATTTATATTATCAAATTTACTTATATTTATATTATCAAATTTCCCAATTTACCAATTCGCGAATTAAATTCCCCAGCCAATCACAGAACTCACTCCTTCATCTGCTACTCCGCTTCTGACCTTGAAGATATGTGCTCTAGGCTGCTCCTGCCCGGTTTTTAAATCAACCGCTACGTATTACGTTAGTACCTCCACCAATGTAAAGCACTTTGGTCAACGAGAGTTGATTTTTAAATGTGCTATAGAAATAAAAGTGACTTGACTTGACTAGCCACTGAAAAGAAACACTGAAAAAACTCCCAAGAGCTTACCTCTCAGCCAATCCCCGCACTCCTTCACCTGTTGCTCCACTTCCTACCCTGAAGGTATGACCTTGAGAGGGACGACTGACAGCTCAATGTACCTGTTTCAATATGTCAGATGGGATAGAGAGATGGGTAAAAGAAGTGGAGGAGTTTCTTTGAATGTCACTCATTGAGGACGTACTGGAAGGTACGTCTGCTGAGAAATTATGGTTTGAGCTCAAAGATAAGAAAGGAGTAATTAACTCAATGTTAATTAAGAATAAGTCAATGTTCATACCGCTGGGGTATAAGCTGCCCAAGCGAAATGTGAGGTGCTGTTCCTTCAATTTGCCTCACTCTGACAATGAATGAGGCCCAGGAGAGAAAGGTCAATATGGAAATGGGAGGGGGCGTTAAAGTGTTTAGCAACCGGGAGATCAGGTAGATTTAGGTGGACTGAGCGGAGGTGTTCAGCGAAATGATCTCAGAGCCTTCACTTGGACTCGCCGATATATAGGAGTCCACACCTGGAACAGCGGATGTAGCAGATGATTACATTTTCCTTGATCTCTATTCCCTTTGTTTCATTTTACCATCTTACACTTCCATATTTCTGTATCTTCCTCTCCCCTGACTCAGTCTGAAGAAGGATCACATCACGAAACGTCACGCATTCCTTCCATCCTTACATAGAAACATAGAAAATAGGTGCAGGAGTAGGCAATTCGGCCCTTCGAGCCTGATCATGGCTGATCATCCAACTCAGTATCCCGTACCTGCCTTTTCTCCATACCCCCTGATCCCTCTAGCCACAAGGGCCACATCTAACTCCCTCTTAAATATAGCCAATGAACTGGCCTCAACTACCTTCTGTGGCAGAGAATTCCAGAGACTCACCACTCTCTGTGTGAAAAATGTTTTTCTCATCTCGGTCCTAAAAGATTTCCCCCTTATCCTTAAACTGTG
This sequence comes from Okamejei kenojei, assembly GCA_035221665.1. NCBI lineage: Eukaryota > Metazoa > Chordata > Chondrichthyes > Rajiformes > Rajidae > Okamejei > Okamejei kenojei. The sequence continues at coordinate 44,962,839 of CM069154.1, forward strand.
ACCCCTTGTTCTGGACTTCCCCAACATCGGGAACAATCTTCCTGCACCTAGCCTGTCCAACCCCTTAAGAATTTTGTAAGTTTCTATAAGATCCCCCCTCAATCTTCTAAATTCTAGCAAGTACAAGCCGTGTCTATCCAGTCTTTCTTCATATGAAAGTCCTGACATCCCCGGAATCAGTCTGGTGAACCTTCTCTGTACTCCCTTCTCTGTACTCCTTCTCCTTCTCTGTACTCCTTGAGGGCCTAGTTGTTGTACTGGCACCATTTAGATAGTCGATCAATCTCACTTCTATACTCTGACTTATCATCAACTATAATTCGTCTAACAATGGTGGTGTCGTTGGCTAACATGAAGATGGAATTCGCACTGTGTCCGGCTACACAGTTATGAGTATAGGGTGAATAGAGCAGGGAGCTGAGCACGCAGCCTTGAGGTGCTTCTGTATTGATGGTTATTGAGGAAGAAGTGTTGCTGCCAATTCGTACAGACTGCTCCGTGGAACACCGCTGCTCAGTCTGCCTAAACCTACCTGATCTCCCGGTTGCTAAACCATTTAACTACCCCTCCCATTCCCACACTGACCTTTCTATCCTGGGCCTCCTCCATTGTTACCTTCTCATAGCTAACAATGAACTATTCTATATTTTCCTTGATATCCATCCTCTGTCTCATTTTCATACATTACACTTCCTTATCTCGGTATCTCTCCCCCAACAGTTTGAAGAAGGGGCTCGACCCAGAAACTTCACCCAATCCTTCTATCCACAGATGCTGCCTGTCCCGCTGAGTTACTCCAGCATTTTGTGTCTATTACTCTAATGGGAATATTATATTAGATTGGCTATCCAATCACCAGCGGGCAATAGAGGAACACATATCTCGACAAATCACGGAAGAATGCAAGAACCACTGGGTTCACTTTTACTTCCCCAGTAATGACTGGGATTTACTCAGGGCAAGAATTTGTTAGGTGTATCCAAGGTTTCCGTAAACAGTAAATGGAGAGTCTGACTCGCGGGACCGTACTGGATCTTGCATTGGGAAATTTGCCTGGCCTAGTGAATGATGTTGCAGTGGAAGAAGAGTTTGAGGATATTGATCATAACTCCAAAGGTTTCAAGATTATTTTGAAGAGATGGGTCTGGATGATTATAATGTCATTAGTCAGGAGCTAAAGAGAATTTGCCGTCGACTGCCATTGCCGTACTGCCATCGACTCACTCCGTAACAATCCAGACTGGGTTATCAAACCCGCCGACAAGGGAAGTGCTTTGGTCGTCTGGCGCGTCGATCTCTACAAAGCGGAGGCCGCGCGCCAACTCTCGGACACCTCCTCCTACTTACCCCTGGACCATGACCCCACTGACGAACACCAGGCCACCATCTCGAGCACCATAACCGACTTCATCAGCTCCGGCCCCCTACCCTCCCGAGCCTCCAACCTCATCGTTTCCCAGCCCCGCACGGCCCGATTTTAAATCCACAAAACCCGACTGCCACCCATTGTCTGCCGGTTCGTGCCCCACCGAACACATTTCCACATACCTTGACTCCATCCTATCCCCCTTTGTTAAATGCCTCCCCACCTATGTTCAAGACACCTCAGACACTCTCCTTCGGCTCTGCGCATTCCATTCTCCAAGCCCCCATCCTCTCACCTTTACCATGGACATCCAGTCACTCTACACCTCCATCCCCCACCGGGACGGTCTCAAAGCCCTCCGGTTCTTCCTCGACCAGAGGAGCAACCCATACCCGTCCACTGACACCCTCCTCCGCCTAGCGGAGTTGGTCCTTACCCTCAATAACTTCTCTTTTGACTCCTCCCATTTCCTCCAAACACAAGGCGTAGCTATGGGCACACGCATGGGCCCCAGATACGCTTGCCTCTTTGTTGGGTACGTCGAACAATCCTTGTTCTCGGCGTACCAGGGCCCCATCCCCGACCTCTACCTCCGTTACATCGACGACTGCTTTGGTGTCACCTCCTGCACCCACACACAACTGACTTTCATCCATTTCACCACCAACTTCCATCCAGCACTCAAATACACTTGGACCATTTCCGACATTTCCCTACCATTCCTTGACCTCACCATCTCTATTGCAGGTGATACACTCCTGACCGACATCCACTACAAACCAACTGACTCCCACAGCTACCTGGACTACTCTTCCTCCCACCCTGCTTCCTGTAAGGACTCCATCCCCTATTCCCAATTCCTCCGTCTACGCCGCATCTGCTCCCAGGATGAGGTGTTCCACACCAGGTCATCACAAATGTCCTCATTCTTCAGAGAACGGGGATTCCCATTCCCCACTATAGTGGAGGCTCGCACCAGGGTCTCCTCCGTACCCCGTAACACTGACCTCTCTCCCCATTCCCCCACTCGCAACAAGGGCAGAGTCCCCCTGGTCCTCACCTTTCACCCCACCAGCCGGCAAATACAACACATAGTCCTCCGCCAGTTTCGCCACCTCCAACGTGACCCCTCCACTCGCCACATCTTCCCATCTCCCATCTGCCTTCCACAAAGACCGCTCCCTCCGCAACTCCCTTGTCAATTCTTCCCTTGGCTCTACCCCTTCCCCGGGCACTTTCCCTTGCAACCGCAAGAAATGCAACACTTGTCTCTTCACCTCCCCCCTACACTCCTTTCAGGGACCCAAGTAGTCCTTCCAGGTCTGACAGAGGTTCACCTGCACCTCCTCCAACCTCATCTACTGCATCCGCTGCTCCAGATGCCAGATGATCTATATCGGTGAGACCAAGCGGAGGCTTGACGATCGTTTCGCCGAACACCTCCACTCGGTCCGCATTAACCAACCCGACCTCCCGGTGGCCCAGCACTTCAACTCCCCCTCCCATTCCGTATCCGACCTCTCGGTCCTGGGCCTCCTCCACGGCCAGAGTGAGCAACACCGCAAGTTGGAGGAACAGCAACTCATATTCCGCTTGGGGAGTCTGCATCCTCTGGGCTTGAACATTGAATTTTCTCAATTCTGTTAACCCTTACTGTCTCCTCCCCTTCCCACCTCTCCCTCAGCCCTCGGGCCATAGCATTCCCTCTCTCTCTATCTCTCCCCCACCCTAGTTGCACTAGTTTCGCACTACAAACAGCTTACAATGGCTTGTTCCCTTTATCATCGATACTTTTTTGCATATCTTTCATTCATTGTTCTTTATCCCTCCACATCACCGTCTATATCTCTCGTTTCCCTAATCCCTGACCAGTCTGAAGAAGGGTCTCGACCCGAAACGTCGCCCATCTCCTTCGCTCCTTAGATGCTGCTGCACCCGCTGAGTTTCTCCAGCCTTTTGTGTACCCTCGATTCTCCAGCATCTGCAGTTCCTTCTTTAACGCTAAAGAGAATAGATTGGGTAGATTGGATCACTTGATATGGGGTAAATCCACAGATGACTTGTAGGAGTGGTTTAGAAGGTGGTATTTGATGGGGTTTATGAATATAAAGTGAGTAGGCGGCTAGAAGGGGCCTGTAATGTAATTGGTAGGTCAGGTTAAGGAAAATCCCATGGCTTTTTATGGGTTCGTAAAAAATAAAGAGGGTGACCAGGGAGAATGTAGGTCCTCTCAAAGATAAAGGGGGCATCCATGCTTGGAATCAGAGGATATAGGTGTTACTAAATGATTACTTTACATCTGTATTCACTAAGAAGGAATTGAACAGCAAGATCAGTGTTGAGAAGGAGTATGAGATTGAGGAGGTGGTGCTGAGATTTTTGAAGTACATTAAGAAGGATAAGTCTCTAAGGCTAGGGGTCTATCACAAATTTTGAGGGAGGCAAGAGAGGAGATTGTTTGGCGTTGTGAAAGATCTTTGTGTCTTCTCTAGCTTCTCAGTCCTGGAGGATTGGAGAGTGGCCAATGTTGTTCCATTGTTTAAGGAAAGAAGTAGAGAGAATCCAGGGAACTGTAGACCAGTAAGCCTAATGTCAGTGGTAGGAAAACAATTGGAGAGAATTCATTAAGATATGATTTACTTCCATTTGGAAGAGAACCGGCCAATTATGGATAGCTTTGGCTTTGTACGTGGCTTAGCATGGCTTTGTATGTGGCTGGTCATGTCTCACTAACGTGGTGACAAAGGAGATTGAATGTTGTATGCATGGATTATTTTGATAAGATCCATCATGGTAAGCTGATTCAGAAAATTAAGATGTATGGGATTCACAATAACTTTGTCCTATGGATTCAGAACTGGCTTATTCAGAGAAGATGAAGGGTTGTGGTGGATGGGCTTGTGTACTCTGGAATTTAGAAGGATGAGAGGGGATCTTATTGAAACATATAAGATTATTAAGGGATTGCACATGCTAGAGGCAGGAAACATGTTCCCGGTGTTGGGGGAGTCCAGAACCAGGGGCCACAGTTTAAGAATAAGGGGTAGGCCAAATCCGTGCTGTAATTGTTACATGGTTATATGGTTATATTTAGAAAAGAGATGAGGAAAAACATTTTCACTCAGAGAGTTGTAGATCTGTGGAATTATCTGCTTCAGAAAGCAGTGGAGGCCAATTCTGTGGATGCTTTCAAGAGAGAGTTACATAGACCTCTTAAAGATAGCATAGTCAAGGGATATGGGGAGAAGGTAGGAACGGGTTACTGATTGTGGATGATCAGCCATGATCACAGTGAATGGTGGTGCTGGCTCGAAGAGCCGAATGGCCTACTCCTGCATCTATTGTCTATTGTCTATTGAAGGGAAATATCCTGGCTGGAGGTCTGTGACCAGTGGAGTTTTGCAGCAATCTGTGCTGGGACCTCTTCTGTGTGTGAAATATAAATGACCATGACATAAAAGTAAATCAGCCAGTGAGTACGTTTGCTGATGACACCAAAATTGGAGAAGTTGCAGACAGTGAGGAGTGCTGTCAGAAGACACAGCAGGATGTAGATCAGCTGCAGAAATGGGTGGAGAAATGTCAGATGGAGTTTGCTCGATGAATACTAATCGGAGCAAATGTGAGGTGTTGCTTTTTGGCAGGTTGAATGTAAGGAGAGAGTATACATTTCATGGCAAGCCCCTAAACAGCATTGATGCGCAGAGACGTCTTGGAGTCCAAGTTCATAGCTCGCTAAAGGTGGCAGCACGTACATAGGGTGATAGAGAAGGCATATGGGATGCTTGGTCTAATTACTAGGGGCATTTACATTTAGGAGTCAGGAAATCATGATGCAGCTCAATGGAACATTGTTCAGGCCGCATTTGGAGTATTGAGTGCACTTCTGGTCGCCCAAATACAGGAAAGATGCAGAGGCTTTGGAAAGGGTGCCAAGGATGCTACAGGATGAGGTTGGATTGACGTGGATTGTTTTCTACGGAATGCCAGAGGTTGAGGGGAGACTTGATAGAAGTATATAAAATTATAAGATAGCGTAGACAGTTAGGACCTTTTTCCCTGGGTGGAAATTTCCAACACTAGAGGGCATAGCTATAGATGAGAAGGGAAAAGTTTAATGGAGATGTGAGGGTCAAGAAATGCATTGCCATGGTGGTGATGGTGGAGGCAGATAGGATAGTGGTGTTTAAGAGGCTTTTAGATACCCACATGGAAGTGCAGGGAATAGAGGGATATGGAACATGTACAGGTAAATGAGATCAGTTTAGTTAGGCATCATGTTCAGTGCAAACTAGGCTGGAGGGCCCAGTCCTGTGTTTTCTAAACCAAAAATCCCTGATTCAATCCCAGCCTGTAACTCTCTCATGGGGATCTGCTATTCTGTATGTAATCCCACTGAAACTCTGGATTAGATGCCAGCACAAAACTCATTCTGGGATCAGTTATTCTGTAACTCCCAAACTCTTGGATAAGATCCCAGCCTTCAAATATTTCCTGAGGATCTGCTATCCTGTATGTATAAACCCCTGAATCCTCGATTCAAATGCAGTAAAGATTCTTCTGGCCCATGCCCTGTTTGGACGGGGTAAAGCTTCAGAACCTAGGCGGTTAACTGGTAATGCCAGCAATCGTTGTTCAGTGACATCTCCCCCGTATGCCGATGGATGAGCAGACTTTCTCCTTTGTTCCAGAACAATCCTCGGAATTCTCCGTGTTTGTGTGTGAGTATGAGTGTGTGAGTGTGTGCGCTCTCTTGTTAAACACTTGTTTCTTTGTGGCCATGCTGAATGCCCACCCAGTGCAGCTTTCTTCCTGTCACTGCCATCAGTCCAGCCCACCCCAGCCCCCAGCTCAGAGGCTCGATGGCCAGGGGCGGGGTCATTGCAGCTTAAAAGCCGCTGGTGGCATAGTGTTACTGAGATAGAGAGCGGGACAAGGGCTAGCTGTGTGACAGCAGGGGCATCACAGACATCAGGGAGAACTTCTCAGCTACTACTGTTTCCTCGTTCACGAACTCCTGGTGCAAACATGGGCCACAACGAGAAGGCTGCATATTTCTGCTGCGTTACCCTGCTGTACGCACTCTCGGGTAAGGATCATGGCAAATGTCAATGTTCCACCACCCCTTGGTTGCAGCCACTGGCAGGGAAGGTGCGATGGTGGGGGACTGGGGTGGGAGAGGGTTACTGAGGGGGGGTTACTGAGAGGGTTACTGAGGGGGGGTTACTGAGAGGGTTACTGAGGTTACTAATGGGTCACATACTAACGTATCTCCTATAAATGGGGAGAGTGATTGAGGGTTAGTGCCCTCCAACATGGATTAGGGAGGGGAGCAGTAGGAGGGTTAAACTGCTCTGATGGGATCAAGTTGCTTAGCGTGTGTATGTGGGGAGTGGTTGGTGAGACGGCTAATCCCCTAGATGGGGAATGGGCTGCCAGTTGTGTGGATGGTGAAAGAGTTAATACCCTCTGATTGGGAACGAGCTGCCTGTTGTGAGTGGATAGAGAGAGTTGATCCCCTGCGATGGGGAATGGGCTACCTGTTGTGTGGATGGAGAGGGAGGACTGTGTTTGTGGGCTGGCAGAGTTAGAGATCGAGTCATGTATGTCCTGGTGGGGATTACAAACATGCGGAGGGGTGTTGGCCCAAAGGAGTGGGAAGTGAATCTGGAGGTGACTAGGGCAGAGACGAGTTTCAAGAGAGAGCTAGGTAGAGGCTTTCAAGAGAGAGCTAGATAGGGCTCTTGAAAACAGTGGAGTCAGGGGATATGGGGAGAAGGCAGGAATGGGGTACTGATTGGGGATGATCAGCCATGATCACATTGAATGGCGGTGCTGGCTCGAAGGGCCAAATGGTCTACTCCTGCACCTGTTGTCTATTGTCTATTGAGTTGTCACAGTTTCTGTCCGATAATGAACAGGCTGCCCAATGTGTATACAAACCATATAATGGTGTGGGTACAGTGAGAGTTTCCATAGACAAAAACCTATGCAGACACTGTCAACTATTTATCATAGAAACATAGAAAATAGGTGCAGGAGGAGGCCATTCGGCCCTCTGAGCCAGCACCGCCATTCATTGTGATCATGGCTGATCGTCCCCTATCAATAACCCGTGCCTGCCTTCTCCCCATATCCCTTGACTCCACTAGCCCCTAGAGCTCTATCTAACTCTCTCTTAAACCCATCCAGTGATTTGGCCTCCACTGCCCTCTGTGGCAGGTAATTCACAACTTTCTGGGTGAAAAAGTTTTTTCTCACCTCAGTCTTAAATGACCTCCCCTTTATTCTAAGACTGTGGCCCCTGGTTCTGGACTCGCCCAACATTGGCAACATTTTTCCTGCATCTAGCTTGTCCAGTCCTTTTTATAATTTTATATGTTTCTATAAGATCCCCCCTCATCCTTTAAACTCCAGTGAATACAAGCCTAGTCTTTTCAATCTTTCCTCATATGACAGTGTATCATTGTATTCCCACGGAATGCCAGCAGCCCATGCAACTTTCCCTGGAATGCCATCCAGTGGGCTGGCTATTGATCAAGGCGGAGTTCGGAATCCAAAGCACTGTCACTGGACAGGAATTCACCTCTTTCACCAGCACAGTGAAACAAAACAAGAACCTCTTGTTATCTCTGACCCAAGGCTGTGTGTTGGGACAGCGTTGAGAGAGCTTCACTCTGTGCGTAACCCATGTCCTGGGAGAGTGTGACGAGACTGTGTTGACAGCTATATAGAATTAGAGTCATAGAGTCATTAAGGAAATGGAAACAGGCTCTTTGGCCCATGGTGTCTATGCTGCCTATCAAGTACCCATTTGCTTTAATCCCATTCAGATTCATTGGGTTCATAACCTTCTACGCCTTGGTAATTCGGGTGCCCGTCCAAATGCTTCTTAGAAGATGTGAGAATCTCTGCTTCCACTATCCCATCATGTAGTCTGTTCCAGGTTCCAACCTCCCTCTGGGGGAAAATGCCTCAGATTTTCTCAAGCCTTCCAACGTTTCACCTAACCTATACTCTTTTGTTTTAACTACCCCCATCTGACTATTTCTTTACTGTTTCGTGTGTCTCGATCAAGTCACCCCTCTGAGCAATAGTGAAAATAAACCAATAAACTCAGCCCACAGTTTCTCCTTAGAAACAATGTTCCATCCTAGGCAACATTCTGCTCTGTTCTCACTCCAGCGTGCTCATATCCTTCCTATAATGTGGCGGCAAGAACTGCACACGAGACTTAAATGCGATAGAACCAATGTTTTATCAAGTGGCAAAATTTCTTGCTCTTATATTCCATGCCCTAGCTTTTGAAGGTAGACACCTCACCTGCCTGCTTTGTCCCCCTATCTACCTGTTTTCCCATTTTCAGGGAATTATATACTTGTATCGCAAGTTTCTGTTAATCAACATGCCCAATCCACCACCTTTGTTTTCCCTCCCCAAATGCAACACCGTACATCTGTCAGAATTACATTTTAATTAGCAACACTTTCTAAGCCCCCAACGTTTAGTTGATCTATCTCCAGCTGCAGCCAAAGACAATCTTCCTTGCTATCCATAGCACCAAAGCTATTGTGTCATCTGCAAACGTATTAATGATATCTTCTGCAGGCTCACCCAGGTCATACATATATATCACAAAGAACAAGGATGCCAGCATTGATCCCCGAGGTACACCACTGGCTGCAAACTTCCAATCAGAAAAACAACAAACCAACTTTGGATCTACTCTTTGTCTGACCTATAGCCTGAGAGTGTATGCAGGGAAGGGGTAGTAGGATTCTTATTATAATCTGCATCCTGGGACTGAGTGACAGGACAATTGTAGACAGTGCCTCCCTCTGTGTCTAAGCCCTGCCTTCCCTGGCATGTTTTACCCGAATGGGAGAAAAGAACGGGACTAAAATTACTGGAGACACAGTCAGTGACACAGAGTTCTGGGCGAGGGGTGTTACTGAGGGACAGTGTGAGGGAGCTGGATTAATATCAGTGGAGATATTCAGTAATGCAGGATGCAAGGGCAGAGGATTATTAAAGGCAGTGTGAGGCAGTTTACAGTTTATTCTGTGAATTAACATCCCTCTTTGTCTCGGTTAGTGCTGAACCCAACACATGCCATTTCGGTGACCACACACCATAACCTCCATAAAACCGTGGGCTCGGATGTGACGCTGTACTGTGGATTCTGGTCCAATGAATATGTCTCTGACCTTACCACGCTGAGCTGGAGATTCCGTCCTGACAACTCCAGGGAGATTATCTCGGTGAGTGCTGATATGTGGGGAGGGGGAATTGCTAATGGGATTTGGGACACTATGTTCATATCCCACCGATGACTCATCGACATTGGGAGGTGTGATGATTTGTTCATGAAGTGCCTGGATGGTGGTTGCGGGGCTCCAATGTGATGGGCTTGGGGGTCAGGCCGAATGGCTGATGTGCCCGTGGACAAATCCACTGAGACTGTGGCAGGACAATCAGCTGATGCAGCAACTTATGTGGCTGAACGGTGTACAACATGTGCCAGCACCAATCTTTTCTCACTTGCATTACAGATCTTTCACTATGGCAACGGAGTTCCTTACATCGAGAAGTGGGGCCAGTTCAGGGGGAGAGTGGAGTGGGTCGGGGACATATCGAAGCAGGATGGCTCAATTGTCATCCGAAACCTGGACTACATTGACAACGGCACCTTCACCTGCGACGTCAAGAATCCTCCTGATGTGGTCGGCACATCCTCAGACGTTCACCTGACAGTTTACGACAGAAGTAAGCTAAATTGGCCGCAACCTGGGCAGACAATAAAGACATCTGGGTCAGTCTGAGCATTCCAACAATATGATGCATGTCATCCACTAAAATATATAAACTGGCTGAGGGTGATAGAGCAGCAAATGAGGCAGGGCAGAAGAGTATTCTAGGACCTGGTCCACAGGTTGCTGAAGCTGTGGCTGCCAATGACAAAGTGACTGAAACCCAGGGATGGTTGATTTGAAGCAGCTGGGTATTATGGAGAGGGTCGTGGACAAATGGACGGGTGGAAAGAATTACAGAAATATAGAGGGGTGCAAGGACCAAAGGGGGTGGGTTACAAAGATAGGGAATGTTTGTGGGCTGGCAGGGTTACAGAGATCGAGCGGTGTATGTCCTGGTGGGGATTACAAACATGCGGAGGGATGTTGGTCCAAAGGAGTCGGGAAGTGAATCTAGAGGTGACTGGGGTAGAGACGAATTCCCACAGCTAATGGGCAGGGAATCCATACAAAGTGTCTGCATATCTCAATGACAAGCAGTGGGTGAGTGTTTGTCTCTGTCTGCTCTCCACAGTCCCCCCAATCGGTGCTGGAGTTGTGTCAGGAGCCATCATCGGAACTTTCCTTGGGATTATCCTTCTCATCGTTGGAGGACTGTACCTCTTCCGGTACATTGTCAGGAGACGGGCAAGGAGTGAGACCATCTTCTTCAAAGGAGCCAGGTGAATGAGGCTGAGTAATAAATGCAGAAAGAGGATGAGATGGAGAGGACGAGAGGGAGAGAGATTAGGGATTAGAGAGCGATTAGAGCAAGAGATTAAAGCGAGAAATTAGATAGTGAAAGGAGAAAGAATGGAGGGAGCGGAGAGACTGGGGAGAGAGAGGAGGTGTGAAAGAAAGGAGAGAGTGAGAGAGATAGAGAGCGGGGAGAGAGGACAGAGAGGAGAATTGAGAAAGGGGCGAAGATAGTGGGAGAAGAGAGAGGAAGAGAGAGAGAGAAAGGAGAGGGAAAAGGAGAGGAGGGAGAGAAGAGGGAAAGCAGAGCAGGAGAGAGAGAAGAGTAAGAGAGAGTAGCTAGAAGATAGAGAGAGATGAGAGAACATAGAACAGTACAGAAACAGGCCCTTTGGCCAACATTGTGCTGAACATGAACACGAGATCTAGTCAAACTGAACTCATCTGCCTGTACGTGATCCCTATCCCTCTATTCCCTGCGCTTCCATGTGCCTATTTAAAAGCCTCTTAGACACCAGTATCGCAACTGCCTCCACCACTACTCATCGCAATGCATTCCAGATCCCACCACTCTCTGTGCAATAACAATTGTCCTGCACATCTCCATTAAACTTTGTCCCTCTCAATTTATAGTGTTGGGCATTTCCACCCTGGGAAGAAGGTTCTGACTGTGTACCCTATCTATGCCTCTCATCATTTTATATACTTCTATCGTATTCCCTCAACCCTCAATATTCCCTCAATATTCTAAAGAAAACTACCTCACCCTGAGGCTCTCAGACTCTAATCCAGGATAAATGCTAATCCATCCAAGAGGAGGGGGGCGGGGGGGGGGGTTGCATTGTTGGTTAAGGAGGATGTCACGGCTGTGTTCAGAGGTTGGTTCGTCTAATGAGGGTATGTGGGTGGAGCTGAGGAACAACAAAGGGATGATCACCTTGATGGGGTGATACAGACCCCCGAATAGTCAACGGGAATTAGAAGAACAAATGTGCCTGGAGATTGCAGACAGCTGCAGGTCAAATAAGGTTGTTGTAGTAGGGGATTTTAAGTTTCCCAATATAGACTGGGAAAATCATAGTTTGAAGGGTTCAGATGGGGTGCAATTTCTCAAAAGTGTTCGTGAGAGTTTTCTTAAACAGTATGTGGAGGCCCCCACACCTGAAAGGGCAACACGGGATCTAGTATTGAGAAATTGGGAAGGGCAAGTTAATGAAGTGTGTGTGGAGGAGCCTTTTGGGACCCGAGACCGCAGTTCGATTAGGTTTAAGATCATTATGGATAGGGATGGAGAGGGTCCACATGTTAAAATGCTTAACTGGGTCAACTTTGAGGGTATGAGAGAAGGTCTCGCTCAAGTTGACTAGAGCAGATTATTAGAGGGGTAAGGAACATTGGCAAAGTGGGATGCTTTTAAAGTGTACTGAAGAAAGCTCAGGATGTGTACGTCCCCGTTAGAATGAAGGACAAAGCGGGCAAATGTGAGGAAGATTGGCTGACGAGGGAAGTTGAAGCGTTGGTCAAAAACAAAGATGCATGGGACAGGTATGAGCATCGGGGATAAAGCACATCCCTGGAGGAGTTTCAGGAACAAAGCAGTAAACTAAAAAATGAAATCAGAAGGGCAAAAAGGGGCCAGGAGATAGCTCTAGCAGGTAGCATTAAGGACAATCCCAAAAGATTTTATAAATACATAAGAGGAAAAGGGTAACTAGAGAGAGAGTGGGACCTCTCAGGAAGCAAAACGGTCACCTCTGTGTGGAGCTCCAGGAGATGGGCAAGGTCCTCAATGGGTATTTCTCCTCGGTATTTACCGAGGAGAAAGACAGTAGGACGGAAGAAAGTGGGGCAGTCACTGGAAGTGTCTTGAGAGCAGTCAAGGTTACTGTCGAAGAAGTACTGAAAGTACTGCTTGAAAATAGACAAATCTCCTTGGCCTGATCTGATATATCCAAGGACATTGTGGGAAACTGGAGAGGAAATAGCGGGAGCCCTGGTTGAAATTTATGAGTCATCCTTAAATACAGGAGAGGTGTCGGAAAACTGGAGGGTGGCAAATGTTGTGCCTCTTTTCAAGAAGGGCTGCAGGGAAAAAGCTGGGGACTATAGGCCATTGAGCTTAACATCTGTAGTTGGTAAGTTACTGGAGAGTATTCTAAGGGATAGGTTATACAGGCGTTTGGATGGGCAAGGGCTGATTAAGGATAGTCAGCTTGGTTTTGTACATGGGAGGGCGTGTCTCACAGATCTGATTGATTTCTTTGAAGAGGGCAGAGCTGTAGATGTTGTGTACATGGACTTCGGTAAGGCGTTCGACAAGGTTCCGCATGGTAGGCTGCTCTGGAAGATTAGATTAGATCACATGGGATCCAAGGAGAGATAGCTGAATGCATAGCAAATTGGCTCCATGGAAAGAAGCAGACGGTGATGGTGGAAGGTTGCTTCTCTGAATGGCTGCTTGTGACTAGTGGTGTGCCTCAGGGTTCGGTGCTGGGCCCGTTACTGTTTGTCATCTACATCAATGATTTGGATGAGAACATACAGGGCAAGATCAGTAAGTTTGCTGATGATACAAAATTTAGTGGTTTTGCAGACAGTGAAGATGGTTACGAAAGATTGCAGCAGGATCTGGATCGAATGGCCAGGTGGGCGAAGGAATGGCTGATGGAATTTAATACAGAGAAGTGTGAGGTGTTGCATTTTGGGACTTCCTACACAGTGAATGGTCGGCCTCTGGGTCGTGTTGTGGAGCAGAAGGACCTAGGAGTAGAGGTGCATGGTTCCTTGAAGGTCACCTTGAAAGTCACAGTCAATAAGGTAGTCAAAAAGACCTTTGGCACTTTGGCTGTCATCAGCCAGAGTAATGTGTATAAAAGTTGGGAGGTCATGTTACAGTTGTATAAGAAGTTGGTGAGACTGCATTTAGAATATTGTGTTCAGTTCTGGGCACCATGTTATAGGAAATATATTGTCAAGCTTGAAAGAGTTCAGAAAAGATTTACAAGGATGTTGCCAGGACTAGAGGGTGTGAGCTATAGGGAGAGGTTGAGTAGGCTGGGTCTCCATTCCATGGAGTGCAGAAGGATGAGGGGAGATCTTGTAGAGGTGTACGAAATCATGAGAGTAATAGATCAAGTAGATGCACAGTCCTTTCCCCAGAGCAAGGGAATCAAGAACCAGAGGACATAGGTTCAAGGTGAAGGGGAAAAGATTTAATAGAAATCCAAGGCACATCTTTTCACAAAAAAGGGTGGTGGGTGTATGGAACAAGCTGCTAGAGGAGGTAGTTGAGGCTATGACTATCCCATCGTTCAAGAAACAGTTAGACAGGTACATGGATAGGACAGGTTTGGAGGGATATGGACCAAGTGCAGGCAAGTGGGATTAGTGTAGCTGGGACATTGTTGGCCAGTGTGGGCGAGTTGGACTGAAAGGCCTGTTTCCACACTGTATCACTCTATGACTCTATACCTCCTCTACACCCTCTCCAAAGTTTATGTATCTGTCCTGTAAGGGGGCGACCAGAATTACTCACAATACTCTAAATGCGACCTAACCAAAGTCCTGTAGAGCTCTATCATGACTTTCTGACTCTTGTATTTAATGCACCTGGCAATGAAGGCAAGCATAGCATACGCCTTCTTTACCACCCTATCTACTTGTGCTGCCACCTTCAGTGAGCTATGAACTTGGACTCCAAGATCCCTCTGCATATCAATGCTGTTAAGGATCTTGCCATTAAATGTATACTCTTTCCGTAGATGCAACCTCCCAAAGTGCAACACCTCACACTTGCTCGGGTTAAACTCCATCTGCCATCCATTTCTGCTGCTAATCTATATCCCGCTGCATTTTCTGCCAGCATTCCTCACTGTCTCAAACCTACTCACAAACCCATCTGCATTTACGTTCATTTATCTATATGACAAACAGCAGAGGTCCAAGCACAGATCCCTGGGGAACTACACAGGTCACAGACCTCCAGTCAGAATATCTGAGAGAGGGGGAGAGAGGGGGAAGAGAGGGAGAGAAAATTCCAGCCTGAACCCCTCTCCCAGTGATCCATGTTCCATGTATAAACTCCATGAATCCCTGTAAGAGATCCCAGCCTGTAAGATCCCAGTTAACCATTATCCATTGGGTCTGTTCTCTCTGCAGTGCTGCGGAACGAGGAAAAGCCAGTGGGAAAGCTGTGACTGGGACAAAGGTGAGTACCAAACCTGTCGGGTGGAAGGGAGGGTTCTGAGGCCAGAGCTCTCTGCCCATGGATCGGACAGGACAGCCCGACTCCAAAGATGACCAGTCCCCATGATTTGTATGAGGTCTGGGAAGAGGGAAACACAGAGGATCAGGGAGTGGATTTGGTGGGTGAGGGGGGGGGGGGGGGGAGGGGGTTGGGGGGGGATGGGTGGGGGGAGAGGGGGGGTGGAAGAGGGATGACCATCAAATCGGAGGATGGAAATATTTGGAGTGGTGGGGTCCGGGCAATTGGGCAGGAGAATGGGGAAAGGGGGGATGGGGGGAAGGATATAAAGGGAAGGGGAAACGGGAGAGGGATGGAGGAAGCATTGGTGAGGGCAGAAATAGCAGTGGATTTGATCGGAGTGTGCTGGGGGCAAAAGGGGTTGAGGGAAGAGACAGTGAAGGAGGTTTGAGGGGTGGGTTGGAAAGGAATGTACCAATGAATGAGATGGAGAGAGATGGCTATTGGAGGGAAAGGGGGAATAATGGTGGGGAGGGTTGGAACGGAGACATTGAAGACACCCCTAATGGAGTGGGGATCAGGTGAATCCCTTGATCACGGCAGTGGGTGGTTCATGAAAGGGAGGATAGGAAGTGATTCTGGAGGGTGGGTGCAGAATTTGAGTGTTGGGTGGTGGAGTGTGGGTGGAAGGTGACTCTGGAGACTATTTGATGGAGGGAGTGTGGGCGCGATTCCAGTGCTGGGGACGGGCTGACCACCATGCGGCCTCTCTCCCGGTCAGGGCCCCGTCCTCTACGCCACCCTGGACCAGAGCAAGAGCGGCAAAGGGGCCAGTGAGAAGAAGGCGAAGACCTCGGAGTCCAAGAGGGATCGGAAATAGCGGTTAGCCCAACGGGAGGGTGGCCCGGGGAGGGCAAGGGGCGCGACCGGGACTGGGGATGCCAAGCGGGTGCTGATGACCATTGAGTTGACGCTGACCGACTCAGACACGGGAAGCGAGACCGAGGGCAAGGGGCCAGTGGGCAGGAGCATCGCCCGTTAACTGGCCAGTGGTCTGTGCCTGCTCCCCAAACCCCCTCCCCTCGCCCTCCACCACCGGGCCTTGCCTCTCCCTTCCTTCCATACTGGTGAGCAACTCCCAGCTCCTGCCCTTCACCATCCTTTGGGTTTCACCCTCCCTGCAGCCAATGAAGTGCCTCGCAGTTAGGGTTCGCACCCCACCCCCACCTCACCACTGACCTCTCCTCCACACCAGGAACTTATCCCTCTCTCGACTCAATCCCATCCTACATGCCAAGACCCTCAGCCTCCATCTTGTGCCTCCAGCCTCCTCGATCTTTCCTCCCCTCCCATCTGCAGACTCGGGGAGGTGGGTGGCAACGAGGCTGGGGGAGTGGGCAGAGGGCACAGAGATTGAATCACATACCATCTCCTAGGGGTGGATATTGCCGATCACAATCGATCACTGGCGGACCAATGGCTTTGTGTTCGGGGTTCCTGCTCTGGGCAGGTGGGTGGGTATTAGAATAGAATTTAATCTCCCCTAAACTGGGGAGAGATGGGGAAATGCTGATGTCATGGGTTGGCCCCAGCGTTGTCCCCAGACTGGACACTGCCCCACCTCTCGCAGTCAGCTGACGGCCAGATGTGACTCCTGCCTTGGCACCATCCAACATTTTGGACATCATCTTGTTCCTCCCAGGGTGATTCCCACAAACCCCACCAATGTCTTGAGGAGGGGGAGCAGAGCGGGAATCAGCCTGGCAGGAGATTTGCGGCAAAAGGGGTGGGGACATACCACCCACTCGGGTCCAATCCAGACAAGAGAAGTTTACTGAACTACCCAAAAAACCAAGAGAACAAAACCATGGCGAGATTGAGATCTGGCTGCCACTTGTCAACTTCGATGGCCAATGACCGAAAAGATAGTAACTGTCATTGATCGGCTTGGTTGGTCAATGACCATGAAGACTCAAGTTGTCATTGGTCACCGTGGCTGGTCAATGGCCTAAGATACATTGGCTGCCATTGGTCAGTTTTGCTGGTCAATGACCATGGAGACACTGGCTGCCATTGGTCAGCTTGGTTGGTCAATGAACTAAGATACACTGGCTGCTATTGACCAGCTGAGCTGGTCAATGACCTGAGACACTTTGGTCATTGCTGGTCAACATGAGATTGGTGTCTACTCACACCCAGTTGGAACTCCAACAACTGGCTTTAACATTTGTCCGCCATTGGCTGATGAGGCGAGGATCTGACCTGTTGACATTCGACTGCCAATCAGATGTCCGAGTGGGCTATTCGGCAAAATACAGCAATGACACACCCACTGTACTCCCTGACCCTTCATCTCCTCCCCGTCGGATGGGTCAATAGGCACTGCCCCCTTTCTCCCGAGACAGGCCGTAAGACTAACACTGCAATGCGGGTTATCCTGTTTGTTGTATTAATGGAATTAATGGCAAGTATCTGTGTCTAATCTTGTGGGGTCTCCAACCTCTGCCAGATGTGTGAGACTGGAAAACCAGAGGACCCCTTAATGATGTAACAGACTTTTCAGTATTAAATAATAAAAGATACAAAATGATCTGGCCTCTGAGTCCATTATTACTGGAAGCAGTCACAGCAGGACCACTGCATGCAAGGAGTTTGTTCCACCACTCAGCTCACCCACCTACCACAGAAACCGAGTAGGCTTTTTAAATCTTTCAGCAGGTGGAAAGTCTTTATGACTCCCTTCAAAGGACAGTGCAACAATCTTTGGATTCTTCCACGGCAGAAGGGGTGGATTATTGAAAAGTGTGAGATGTAAACATCTCCCTGAGTGCCTGAGTGCCTCCTCCTGGTTCTAAACCCCCTAAAGCCCTTTACTCTCCCTCCTCTCCCCACAGGCCATGACCTCCATCCTCTGTCCACGGCACTGTACTCCCTCGTCTCCCCACACTCTCCCCACAGCCCCCGCTCCCTCCTCTCCCCACAGCCCCCCACACTCCCTCCACTCCCCACAGTTTTTCACCCTCTCTGCATGGCCTACACCCTCCTTCTCTCCACATGATCCCACACGCTCACTCTCTCCTCTCCCCGCACAGCTAAACTCCCTTGTCTCAAGAACCACGGTGGGAAACACATTTTCCATTCTCTCTAGAGCCTGGACATTTTTCCCAAAATGTGGACCCAATGACAGAAAACAAGGATCCAACTGTGTCAGCACCACTGGTTTTTCAACACTCACTCCCATACCTGCTCTCGATCCACTGACTCTGTTTACAAACCCAGGGTGCAACTACCACCCCTACCCCAACCCACCCTTCCACAACACCTTAATTATTCCGTCCATGGTTCACTCCATCTGCACGATTTACATACGAACAAACCAATCAGGCCATAGTTGGAATATTGCCTGCTGTACTGTTGTGGTCGCTGCATGAGAGGAAGGATGTGATTTACCCTGAGAGGGTGCGCATTGAAAGATACAAAGTGCTGGAATAACTCAGCGAGCGGATCAAGCAGCAACTCTGGAGAAAATGGATAGGTAATGTCTTGGGTTGGGATCCTTCTTCAGACTTTGCAGCAGCACATTGCATGAGGTGGAATGATGAGAGACAGGAGAAACTGGGTTTGTTTTCGTGGAGCCAAGGAACCTGAGGGGGGGAGGACGGGGGGTGACATAATAGAAATATAAAAGGTTTTCAGGAACATGGATGGTTATATGGTTATATGGTTATAAGGAGTAAAATGACAGGTGGTGTTTAAAACAATGGTAAGCAGATTAGGATAAGGGATGATTTCTTCCCCACGATCCCCTCTCATAACAGTGATGGTTTTTGAATTGCCAAGGCATAGTGGGCCAGGGACCAATGTGGGAACATGGCATTAATATTGTGAGTGCATGGACACATTGGGTCAAAGGGCTTGTTTCTGTGCTCCAGGGTTCTATGACTCAAATTGCTGATGGAAGGAAAAGCTGTGGAACAAATACACAGAGTCTGAGAGAACAGCACTATACCTCAGGACAGGCCGCATCTCGGAATGACGTTTTGGGTTGAGACCTTTCTTCAGACTCCTACTGTACTGATTTGACTTGAAACGTCACCCATTCCTCTCCAGAGATGCTGCTTATTTCACGGTGTTTCTCCAGCATTTTGTGTCTCCTTGTAAACCAGCATTTGCAGTTCCTTTCTACACAACACTATACATCTACCTTCAAACTAAAACAGTACCTTTTCACCGATTATTACATTGTCACCTCATCGATCTTCCACCCATGCTATATTGCACCTTTTATTCCACGAGTGGACAAAAGTTCTGCATGCCACTTGTTCTAATGCTTTTTGAAAAAATACCGCATCAACTACAATTCCCTCTTCGACAGTCTCTGTGCATTCGTCAAAGTATTCTGTCCAGTTAGTTGAAGATGATTTGCCTTCTGAAAGCCCATTGCACATTTCTTCAAATGAACACACAAGTTCAAGTGACCCTGCATATCTGTATGTTAAAGAAGGAACTGCAGATGCCGGAAAATCGAAGGTAGACAAAATTGATGGAGAAACTCAGCGGGTGCGGCAGCATCTATGGAGCGAAGAAAATAGGCAACGTTTCGGGCCGAAATCCTTCTTCAGACTGATGTAGGGTGGGAGGGGCGGAAAGAAGAAAGGAAGAGGAGGAGCCAGAGTGCTGAGGGAGAGCTGAGAAGGGGAGGAGACAGCAAGGGCTACCGGAAATTGGAGAAGTCAATGTTCAGGCCACCGGGATGCAAACTGCCCAAGTAGTATATGAGGTGCTGCTCCTCCAGTTTCCAGTGGTGCTCACTCTGGCCATGGAGGAGGCCCAGGACAGAAAGGTCGGATTCGGAATGGGAGGGGGAGTTGAAGTGCTGAGCCACAGGGAGATCAGGTTGGTTAATGCGGACCGAGCGGAGGTGTTTGGCGAAACGATCTCCAAGCCTACGCTTGGTCTCACCGATGTAGATCAGCTGACATCTAGAGCAGCGGATGCAATAGATGAGGTTGGAGGAGGTGCAGGTAAACCTCTGTCACACCTGGAACGACTGCTTGGGTCCTTGAATGGAGTCGAGGGTGGAGGTAAAGCGACAAGTGTAGCATTTCCTGTGGTTACAAGGGAAAGTGCCCGGGGAAGGGGTGGAGCGGGAGGGAAGGGAAGAATTGACCAGGGAGTTATGGAGAGAGCGGTCTTTGCGGAAAGCAGACAGGGGGGGAGATGGGAAGATGTGGCGAGTGGTGGGGTCACGTTGAAGGTGGCAAAAATGACGGAGGACTATTTATTGTATGTGACGGCTAGTGGGGTGGAAGGTGAGGACCAGGGGGATTCTGCCCTTGTTCCGAGTGGGGGTATGGGGAGAGAGAACAGTGTTGCGAGGTATTGAAGAGACCCTGATGGTAGGGGAGGGGAACCCCTGTTCCCTGAAGAATGAGGACATTTCCGATGCCCTGGTGTAGAACACCTCATCCTGGAGCAGATGCAGTGTAGACGGAGGAATTGGAAGTAGGGGATGGAGTTCTTACAGGAAGCAGGGTGGGAAGAAGTGTAGTCTAGATAGCCGTGGGTTAATAGTGGATGTCAGTCAAAAGTCTATCACCTGCAATGGAGATAGTGAGGTCAAACGAGAAATGCTATGCTGAGGAGAGTATCAGTGGATGGGTATTGGTTAGTTCTCCGGTCAAGGAAGAACCGGAGGGCTTTGAGACCATCCTGGTGGGGGATGGAGGTGTAGAGTCCATGGTGAAGATGAGGGGATGGGGGCCTAAAAAATGTAATGCCTGGAGACGGCGGAAAGTGTCTGAGGTGTCTTGAACATAGGTAGGAAGGGATTTAACCAAGGGGGATAGGATAGAGTCAAGGTATGTGGAAATAAGTTTGGTAGGGCACGAACAGGCAGAAGCGATGGGTCTACCGGGACAGTCAGGTTTGTGGATTTTAGGGAGAAGGTAAAATCGGGCCATGCAGGGCTGGGGAACAATGAGGTTGGAGGCTCGGGGGAGCAGGGAGCCGGAGTTGATGAAGTCGGTGATGGTGCTAGATGGTGGCCTGGTGCTCGTCAGTGGGGTCATGGTCCATGGGTAAGTAGGAGAAGGTGTCCGAGAGTTGGCGCGTGGCCTCAGCTTTGTAGAGATCAACGTGCCAGACTACCACGGCACCTCCCTTGTCAGCGGGTTTGATAACCCAGTCTGGGTTGTTGCGGAGTGAGTCAATGGCAGTACGTTCAGGGGGGAGAGGTTAGAGTGAGACAGGGAAGTAGAGAGGGTGAGGCGGTTGATGTCTCGCCGGCAGTTTTGAATAAAAAGTTCGAAAGCCGGAAGGCCATGAGGGGGGGTCCACGAGGAGGGCGTTCATTGGAGACGGGGCAAGGGATCAACAGTGGAGGGCGGAGACTCGTTCCCATGGAAGAATGCTGTGAGGCGGAGGCAACGGTAGAAGAGCTCCAAGTCATGGTGGGCACGGAACTTATTGAGGTAGGGACAGAGGGGGACAAAGGTGAGACCTCTGCTGAGGACCGACCGTTCGGTGTCGGACACAGTTCTGGACTCACTCATGGTTTCCTTGCTGACTGACTCACGCCCCACCTCTGGGGCTTTATTCCCCTCGCCCCTGGAATGGGCGTTACCAACGCAGTGGTCAAGATGTGAGTTTTAGTAATAGTATAGATGATATGTGATATCATACTCGACCAACTGGGGTCCCTGTTACATGGGAGGCCTGGTCCCCCAAGGCAATATTCCACCACTCACCCATAGCCCCCACGGGAGACTTGGTCCACCAACGCAACCCGTTCACCAAGGCAATATTCCACCACTCACCGGTTTCCACAACAGGAGGCCTGGTTCCCCCAACGCAACTCATTCCCCAAGCCAATATTCCACCACTCATCCGTTTCCCCAATGCAACTGTTCCCCCAACGCAATGTTCCACCACTCACCCATAGCCCCCAACTGCTCAACGGATGCTCAATACACGTTATTCAAAATTCAGTGTGACTTTAAAATATTTTAAAAATTCACCCTCCCTCAATGCCGCCAGGAATATACTTACTAAAAACTTGCTGAAAGGACTGAGTGTTCCTCGATTGCAAATTTGTTGCAAGCTGGACCAGCTAGAATTTTAGCTGCTAAATTTGTCTTAAACTTGAATTTCTAAAGTTAAAAATTATGAATATAACGTCAATCTGAACGAAACACAGACCTCCACAGGACAATTTAACATTTTAACATTTAAAAGTAAAGTAGATAGGCATATGGACGTGAAGGGAATGGAGGGGTATGGTCTGAGTGCAGGTAGATGGGACTAGGGGAAAACAAATGGTCGGCACGGACTGGAAGGGCCGAGAGGGCCTGTTTCCGTGCTGTAATTGTTATATGGTTATATGGTTATAATGGTGAGTAATGTAGTGCAAAAAAAAAAATTAGCTCGATTGCAACTTTGTTGCAAGGTGGACCAGCAAGGATTTAGCTGTTAAAACTATCTATCTATACTATTACTAAAACTCTCATCTTGACCACCTCCGGTCTGCGTTGTAATTAAATTAGCGCAAAAACGCTACCCTATATCGCCACCTTACTCACCGTTCTCCTCTGCTCCAAGCCACCAAGTTTTGGTCCGATCGGTGAAAAAATAGAAAAGTTATGAAAGTTTAAAAAATCGTGAGATCAGCAGATTGGTCTTCTCGCCATGAAGGTAACGCCTCTTCCGGGGGCGAGGAGAATAAAGCCCTGGAAGCGGGGCATGAGTCAGTCAGCAAGGAAGCCGTGATAGTTGAGTCCAGAATTGTGATTCCACCAGCTGTTAGTGAGTGAACTGTGAGTCTACAAGCAGTGAGTGACTGAACTGTGAGTCTACAAGCCGCTCTGAGTGAACTGTGAATCTACAAGCCGTGGCTCAGTCCGGAGGTCACGCTCAGTCTGGAGGTCGCGCTAAATCCAGATGTCCTGCTCAGTCTGGAAGTCGCGCTCAGGCCAGTGGTCGCGCTCAGTCCAGAGGTCAGACCTGAGTCCAGAAGTCGTGCTCTGTCCAGAAGTAGGGCGTGAGTATAGTCAAGGGAGTTTTACTGTCATATGTCCCAGATGTGTATGTGTGATGGAGGCTGTGTGTGTGCGTGTGTGTGAGAGATGGAGGATGTGTGTGTGTGTGAGTGTGTGGGAGGGAGGGTTTGTGTGTGTGTATGATGGAGTGTGTTTGTGAGTGTGTGTGAGATGGAGGGTGTGTGTGTGAGTGAGATGGAGGGCGAGTGTGCGTGGGTGGGTGTATGTGCGATGGAGGGTGTGTGTGTGTGTGAGTGATATGGAGGGTGTGAGTGTGTGTGTGTGAGATGAACGATGTGTGTGTGAGTGTGCGTGTGGGAGTGTGCATGTGTGTGTGAGTGTGAGATGAAGGGTTTGTGTGTGAGTGAGATGGAGGTTGTGGGTGTGTGTGTGTGTGTGTGTGTTTGAGTGAGATGGAGGATGTGTGTGTGTGTCTGTGAGTTGGAGGGTGTGTATGTGTGTGAGTGAGATGGAGGGTGTGAGTGTGTGTGTGTGAGATGGAGTGTGTGTGTGTGTGTGTGTGTGTGTGTGTGTGTGTGTGTGCATGTGTGTGTGTGTGATGGATGGTGTGAGTGTGTGAGATCGAGGGTGTGTGTGTGTATGTGAGATGGAGGATGAGTGTGTGTGTGTGAGAGAGATGGATAGAGGATGTGTGTGTGTGTGTGTGAGCGTGTGTGTCTGATGCAGGGTGTGTGCATGATGGAGCATGTGTGTGTGATGGAGGGTATGTGTGCATGCGATGGAGGGGGTGTGTGTGTTTGATGGATGAGTCCACCAGCCATAAGTGAGTGAACTGTGTCCACCAGCCGTGAGTGAACTGTGAGCTCACCAGCCGTGAGTGAATTGTGAGCCCACCAGCCGTGAGTGAACTGTCAGTCCACCAGCCGTGAGTGAGTGAACTGAGTCCACCAGCCGTGAGTGAACTGAGTCCACCAGCCGTGAGTGAACTGTGAGCCCACCAGCCATGAGTGAGCTGTCAGTCCACCAGCCGTGAGTGAGTGAACTGAGTCCACCAGCCGTGAGTAAGCTGTGAGCCCACCAGCCGTGAGTGAGTGAACTGTGAGTCCACCAGCAGTGAATGAGTGAATGGTCAGTCCACCAGCTGTGAGTGAGTGAACTGTGAGAACAAAAAGCCATGAGTGAGCTGTAAGTCCACCAGCCGTGAGTGACTGAACTGTGACTCCACCAGCCGTTAGTGACTGAATCATGAGTCCACCAGCCGTTAGTGACTGAATCATGAGTCCACCAGCCGTGAGTGACTGAACTGTGAGTCCACCAGCCATGAAGTCCAGAACAAGGGGTCAAAGTTTAAGGATAAGGGTGAAGTCTTGTAGGACCGAGATGAAAAAAAAAATTTCACACAGAGTGGTGAATCTCTGGAAATCTTTGCCACAGAATGTAGTTGAGCCAGTTCATTGGAGGATTGGCGTACTGCGCATGTTGTTCCATTGTTTAAAAAGGGTTCAAAGAATAAACCTAGCAATTATAGATCTATTAGTTTGACGTCAGTGGTGGGCAAATTAATGGAAAGGATACTTAGAGATAATATATATAAGCATCTGGATAAACAGGGTCTGATCAGGAACAGTCAACATGGATTTGTGCCTGGAAGGTGATGTCTGACAAACCTTCTTGAATTTTTTGAAGCGGTAACTAGGGAAATTGATGAGGGTAAAACAGTGGATGTTGTCTATATGGATTTCAGTAAGGCCTTTGACAAGGTTACCCATGGAAGGTTGGTTAAGAAGGTTCAATCCTTGGGTGTTAATGGCGGAGTAGCAAGATGGATTCAACAGTGGCTGAATGGAAGATATCAGAGAATAGTGGATGGCTGTTTGTCAGGTTGGAAACCGGTGACCAGTGGGGTGCCTCAGGGATCTGTGTTGGGTCCACTGTTGTTTGTCATGTACATCAATGATCTGGATGATGGGGTGGAAAATTGGATAAGTAAGTATGCAGATGATACTAAGATAGGTGGTGTTGTGGATAATGAAGTAGATTTTCAAAGTCTACAGAGAGATTTGGGCCATTTGGAAAAGTGGGCTGAAAGATGGCAGATGGAGTTTAATGCTGTTAAGTGTGAAGTGCTACATCTTGGCAGGACAAATCAAAATAGGACATACATGGTAAATGGTAGGGAATTGAGGAATGCTGTGGAACAAAGGGATCTAGGAATAACTGTGCATAGTTCCCTGAAGGTGGAATCGCATGTAGATAGGGTGGTAAAGGAAGCCTTTGGTGTGCTGGCCTTTATAAATCAGAGCATTGAATATAGGAGTAGGGAAGTAATGTTAAAATTGTACAAGGCATTGGTAAGACCAATTCTGGAGTATGGTGTACAATTTTGGTCGCCTAATTATAGGAAGGATGTCAACAAAATAGAGAGAGTACAGAGGAGATTTACTAGAATGTTGCATGGGTTCCAGCAACTATGTTACAGAGAAAGGTTGAACAAGTTAGGTCTTTATTCTTTGGAGTGCAGAAGGTTAAGGGGGGACATGATTGAGGTCTTTAAAATGATGAAAGGGATAGACAGAATTGACGTGGATAAGCTTTTCCCATTCAGGGTAGGGAAGATTCAAACAAGAGGGCATGACATGAGAATTAAGGGACAGAAGTTTAGGGGTAACATGAGGGGGAACTTCTTTACTCAGAGGGTGGTGGCTGTGTGGAATGAGCTTCCAGCAGAAGTGGTGGAGGCAGGATCGATTTTAACATTTAAAAGTAAAGTGGATAGGTATATGGACGTGAAGGGAATGGAGGGGTATGGTCTGAGTGCAGGTAAATGGGACTAGGGGAAAACAAATGGTCGGCACAGACTGGAAGGGCCGAGAGGGCCTGTTTCCGTGCTGTAATTGTTATATGGTTATATGGTTATATGGTTATATTTAAGATGGAGTTAGATGTGGCCCTTGTGGCTAAGGGGATCAGGGGGTATGGGGAGGAGGCAGGTACGGGATACTGAGTTGGATGATCAGCCATGATCATATTGAATGGCGGTGCAGGCTCGAAGGGCCGAATGGCCTACTCCTGCACCTATTTTCTATGTTCCTAGGAGTGACTGAACTGTGAGTCCACCAGCCATGAGTGACTGAATTGTAAATCCACCAGCCACGAGTGACTGAACTGTGAGTCCAACAGCCGTGAGTGACTGAACTGTGAGTCCAAGAATCCATTCGGCCCACAATGTCCATATTAGCCTCTGGAGAGCAGTCCCTTTGGCCCACAACACCCTTACTAGTGCTCCAGAAAGCCCTCCCCCCCCCCCCCCCCCCCCCCCCACCCCCCCCCCCCCCCCCCCCCCCCCCCCCACTGGTCACCAATATTGGAATTCATGGAGAGATGGAATATTGCGTTTGGGGGACCAACCCTCCCATGTGAGAATGGGACCCAGATTTATGATAGAAAATGTTTAACTTAGTCTAGTTCTTCTTAAACTTGAATTTTTAAACTTAAAAATTATGAATAACTTGTGAAATCTAACATCAATCTGAACAAAATGTTGTAGGAATGTCCACGGGTCAAAGGTGAGTAAAGTGGTTTAAAATGTTTGCGTTACTGTGTACCGTTTTGGCGTAGGTCCCAGATCACATACATATAGAAACAAACAAGATGGGACTTTTAGTAATACACAGTGCATTCAGAAAGTATTCAGACCCCTTCACGTTGTCCACATTTTGTTACGTTACAGCTTTATTCTAAAGTGGATTAAATTATTTTTTTTATCATCAATCTATACACAATACCCCATAATAAAAAAGTGAAAACAAGTGTTTAGACATTTTTACAAAGTAATAAAAAATAAATAACTGAAATTTCATATTTGCATCAGACCCTTTACTCAGTACTTTGTTCAGGCACTTTTACAGCCTCAAGTCTTCTTGGGTGTGACGCTACAAGCTTGGCACAACTGTATTTAGGTAATTTCTCCCATTCCTCTCTGTAGATCCTCTCAAGCTCTGTCTGGTTGGATGGGGAGCGTCAATGCACTGCTATTTTCAGGTCCCTCCGGAGATATTCGATCGGGTTCAAGTCCGGGCTCTGGATGGGCCACTCAAGGACATTCACAGACTTGTTACAAAGCCACTCCTGCGTTGTCTTCGCCGTGTGCTTTGGGTCGTTGCCCTGTTGGAAGGTGAACCTCCGCCCCAGTCTGAGGTCCAGAACGCTCTGGAGAAGGTTTTCATCAAGGATCACCGTACTTTGGTCCTCCAGACGTGACGTTTGGCGTTCAGGCCAACGAGTTCAATCTTGGTGTCATCAGGCCAGAGAATCATGTTTCTCATGCCTTTTGGCAAACTCCAAGCGGGCTGTCATTTTCCTTTTACTGAGGATGGCTTCTGTCTGGCCACTCTACCATAAAGGCCTGATTGGTAGAGTGCCGCAGATATAGTTGCCCTTCTGGGAGTTTCTCCCATCTCCACAGAGGAACTCTGGAGCTCTGTCAGAGTGACCATCAGGTTCTTGGTCACTTCCTTGACTAAGGCCCTTCTCCCCGATTGCTCAGTTTGGCTGGGTGGCCAGCTCTATGAAGTACTCTGAATGCACTGTACTAGACAAAGTGGGACCCATTGGGTCCTTGTCACACAGGAGGCCTGGTCCCCCAATGCAACTCGATCCGCAACTCAATATTCCACCACTCACACGTTCCCCCATATTCCACCACTCACTCATAGCCCTCAACTGTGCAGGGTGTATCCCCAGTCCTGCCTCCCCCTCCAAGGACTATAAAAAATAATGCAATTGTCCCCTCCCTCTCCTGTTGAGCTAAAAACTTGGTGGAGTGTTGCTTGATTGCAACTTTGTTGCAAGTTGGGCAAGCAAGGATTTAGCTGATAAATTGACATTTTTAACTTAAAATTATCACTAACGTGAAATATCAGATCAATCTGAACGAAACTTTATAGGAACGCCCACGGGACAAATGTGCGTAAGGTGGTGCAGAATTTTTAATGCTACCGTGTACCGTTTTGGCATACATACCATCTCAATCACCATATAACCATATAACAATTACAGCACCGAAACAGGCCATCTCGGCCCTTCTAGTCCGTGCCAAACACTTACTCTCACCTAGTCCCATCTATATAACCATATAACCATATAACAATTACAGCACGGAAACAGGCCCTCTCGGCCCTTCCAGTCTGTGCCGACCATTTGTTTTCCCCTAGTCCCATCTACCTGCACTCAGACCATACCCCTCCATTCCCTTCACGTCCATATACCTATCCACTTTACTTTTAAATGTTAAAATCGATCCTGCCTCCACCACTTATGCTCGAAGCTCATTCAACACAACCACCACCCTCTGAGTAAAGAAGTTCCCCCTCGCATTACCCCTAAACTTCTGTCCCTTAATTCTCATGTCATGCCCTCTTGTTTGAATCTTCCCTACCCTCAATGGGAAAAGCTTATCCACGTCAACTCTGTCTATCCCTTTCATCATTTTAAAGACCTCAATCAAGTCCCCCCCTTAACCTTCTACGCTCCAAAGAATAAAGACCTAACATGTTCAACCTTTCTCTGTAACATAGTTGCTGGAACCCTGGCAACATTCTAGTAACTCTCCTCTGTACTCTCTCCATTTTGTTGACATCCTTCCTATAATTAGGCAACCAAAATTGTACACCATACTCCAGAATTGGTCTGGAGAATTGGTCTACCTGCACTCAGACCATAACCCTCCATTCCTTTCCCGTCCATATACCTATCCAATTGATTTCTAAATGATAAGATTGAACCACTTCCACCACTTCCACTGGAAGCTCATTCCACACAGCTACCACTCTCTGAGTAAAGACGTTCCCCCTCATATTACCCCTAAACCTCTGTCCCTTAATTCTCAAATCATGTCCTATTGTTTGAATCTTCCCCACTCTCAATGAAAAAACCTTATCCAAGTCTACCCCTCTCATCATTTTAAAGACCTCTATCAAGTCCCTCCTTAACCTTCTGTGCTCCAAAGAATAAAGACCTAACTTGCTCAACCTTTCAACAGGAAGAGTGTTAAGGAGAAGGACCGCAAAGGTAACAATCTCAGGATTACTGCCTGTGCCACGCGACAGTGAGAGTAGGAATGGAGCAAGGTGGAGGATCAATGCGTGGCTAAAGGACTGGTGCAGAGCGCAGAGATTCAAGTTTCTGGATCATTGGGACCCCTTTTGGGGAAGGTGTGACCTGTACAAAAAGGACGGGTTGCACTTGAACCCGAGGGGAACCAATATCCTGGCGGGGAGATTTGCAAAGGCTACTGGGGAGACTTTAAACTAGATCAGTTGAGGGGAGGGACTCAAATAGAGAAGGCAAGTTGTCCGTTTGTGAGGCAGGACGCAGAGAAGAGAAGCAGTCAGACGCAACACGTAGGGAGGACAGAAGAAAAAAATAACAAACGGAGAATAAGAAGTGGAGGGTTTCTTAAATGTGTGAGCAAAGAGACAGAGGGGTGTAAAATGAGGATAGGAGCAATAGGTAGCGAGGTGCAAAGTGGCAGGAAAACAAATCCAGGGCAAAAATCTAAAAGGGCCACTTTTCAACATAATTGTAAAAGGGCCAAGAGTGTTGTAAAAACAAGCCTGAAGGCTTTGTGTCTCAATGCGAGGAGCATTCGTAATAAAGTGGATGAGTTGAATGTGCAGATAGCTATTAATAATTATGATATAGTTGGGATCACGGAGACATGGCTCCAGGGTGACCAAGGCTGAGAGCTGAACATCCAGGGATATTCAATATTCAGGAAGGATAGACAGAGAGGAAAAGGAGGTGGGGTA
This sequence comes from Okamejei kenojei, assembly GCA_035221665.1. Lineage (NCBI taxonomy): Eukaryota > Metazoa > Chordata > Chondrichthyes > Rajiformes > Rajidae > Okamejei > Okamejei kenojei. The sequence continues at coordinate 44,992,700 of CM069154.1, forward strand.
GCGTTGCTGGTTAGAGAGGAGATTAACGCAATAGAAAGGAATGACATTAGCTTGGAGGATGTGGAATCGATATGGGTGGAGCTGCGAAACACTAAGGGGCAGAAAAACGCTAGTGGGTGTTGTGTACAGGCCACCTAACAGTAGTAGTGGAGTTGGGGATGGCATCAAACAGGAAATTAGAAATGCGTGCAACGAAGGTAAAACCGTTATAATGGGTGACTTCAATCTACATATAGATTGGGTGAATCAAATTGGCAGGGGTGCTGAGGAAGAGGATTTCTTGGAATGTATGCGGGATAGTTTTCTAAACCAACATGTGGAGGAACCAACGAGAGAGCAGGCTATTCTAGACTGGATATTGAGTAATGAGGGTTAGTTAGCAGCCTTGTTGTACGTGGCCCCTTGGGCAAGAGTGACCATAATATGGTTGAGTTCTTCATTGGGATGGAGAGTGACATTGTTAATTCAGAAACACGGGCCCTGAACTTAAAGAAAGGTAACTTTGAGGGTATGAGACGTGAATTGGCCAAGATTGACTGGCAATTGATTCTTGAAGGGTTGACGGTGGATATGCAATGGAAGGCATTTAAAGACTGCATGGATGAACTACAACAATTGTTCATCCCAGTATGGCAAAAAAATAAATCAGGGAAGGTGGCGCATCCGTGGATAACGAGGGAAATCAGGGATAGTATCAAAGAAAAAGATGAAGCGTACAAATTAGCCAGAAAAAGCAGCCTACCAGGGGACTGGGAGAAATTCAGAGAGCCACAGAGGAGGACAAAGGGCTTAATTAGGAAAGGGAAAATGGAGTATGAAAGAAAACTGGCAGGAAACATAAAAACTGACTGCAAACGTTTATATCGATATGTGAAGCGCAAAGGATTAGTTAAAACAAATGTAGGTCCCTTGCAGTCAGAAACGGGTGAATTGATCATGGGGACCCATATAACCATATAACCATATAATAATTACAGCACGGAAACAGGCCCTCTCGGCCCTTCCAGTCCATGCCGACCATTTGTTTTCCCCTAGTCCCATCTACCTGCACTCAGACCATACCCCTCCATTCCCTTCACGTCCATATGCCTATCTACTTTACTTTTAAATGTGAAAAACGATCCTGCCTCCACCACTTCTGCTGGAAGCTGATTCCACACAGCCACCTCCCTCTGAGTAAAGAAGTTCCCCCTCACGTTACCCCTGAACTTCTGTCCCTTAATTCTCATGTCATGCCCTCTTGTTTGAATCTTCCCTACCCTGAATGGGAAAAGCTTATCCACATCAACTCTGTCTATCCCTTTCATCATTTTAAAGACCTCAATCAAGTCCCCCCTTAACCTTCTGCGCTCCAAAGAATAAAGACTTAACTTGTGCAACCTTTCTCTGTAACATAGTTGCTGGAACCCTGGCAACATTCTAGTAAATCTCCTCTGTACTCTCTCTATTTTGTTGACATCCTTCCTATAATTGAACAAGGACATGGCAGACCAATTGAATAACTACTTTGGTTCTGTCTTCACGAAGGAAGACATAAATAATTTGCCGGAAATAGCAGGGGATCGCGGGTCAAATGAGATGGAGGAAATGAGTGAAATCCAGGTTAGCCGGAATGTGGTGTTGGGTAAATTGAATGGATTAAAGGCCGATAAATCCCCAGGGCCAGATAGGCTGCATCCCAGGGTACTTAAGGAAGTAGCCCCATTAATAGCAGATGCCTTAGTGATAATTTTTCAAAACTCTTTAGATTCTGGAGTAGTTCCTGAGGATTGGAGGGTAGCTAATGTAACCCCACTTTTTAAAAAAGGAGGGAGAGAGAAAACGGGGAATTACAGACCAGTGAGTCTAACATCGGTAGTGGGGAAACTGCTAGAGTCAATTATCAAAGATGGGATAGCAGCGCATTTGGAAAGTGGTGAAATCATTGGACAAAGTCAGCATGGATTTACGAAGGGTAAATCATGTCTGACGAATCTTATTGAATTTTTTGAGGATGTAACTAGTAGAGTGGATAAGGGAGAAGCAGTGGATGTGTTGTATCTGGACTTTCAGAAGGCTTTTGACAATGTCCCACACAAGAGATTGGTATACAAACTTAAAGCACACGGTATTGGTGGTTCAGTATTGATGTGGATAGAGAACTGGCTGGCAGACAGGAAGCAAAGAGTAGGAGTGAACGGGTCCTTTTCAGGATGGCAGACAGTGACTAGTGGGGTGCCGCAAGGCTCAGTGCTAGGACCCCAGCTATTAACAATATACATTAATGATTTGGACGAGGGAATTAAATGCAACATCTCGAAGTTTGCGGATGACATGAAGCTGGGGGGCAGTGTTAGCTGTGAGGAGGATGCTAGGAGGCTGCAGGATGACTTGGATAGACTGGGTGAGTGGGCAAATGCATGGCAGATGCAGTATAATGTGCATAAATGTGAGGTTATCCACTTTGGTGGCAAAAACAGGAAGGTAGACTATTATTTGAATGGTGACCGATTAGGAAAAGGGGAGAGATGCAGCGAGACCTGGGTGTCATGGTACACCAGTCATTGAAAGTAGGCATGCAGGTGCAGCAGGCTGTGAAGAAAGCGAATGGTATGTTGGCATTCATAGCAAAAGGATTTGAGTACAAGAGCAAGGAGGTTCTACTGCAGTTGTACAGGATCTTGGTGAGGCCACACCTGGAGTATTGCGTACAGTTTTGGTCTCCTAATCTGAGGAAAGACATTCTTGCCATAGAGGGAGTACAGAGAAGGTTCACCAGACTGATTCCTGGGATGGCACGACTTCCATATGAAGAAAGACTGGATAGACTTGGCTTGTACTCGCTGGAATTTAGAGGATTGAGGGGTGATCTCATAGAGACTTACAAAATTCTTAAAGGGTTGGACAGGCTAGATGCAGGAAGATTGTTCCTGATGTTGGGGAAATCCAGGACAAGGGGTCACAGTTTAAGGAGAAGGGGGAAGTCTTTTAGGACCGAAATGAGAAAATCGTTTTTCACACAGAGAGTGGTGAATCTGTGGAATTCTCTGCCACAGAAGGTAGTTGAGGCCAGTTTGTTGGCCATATTTAAGAGGGAGTTGGATGTGGCCCTTGTGGCTGAAGGGATCAGGGGGTATGGAGAGAAGGCAGGTACAGGATACTGAATTGGATGATCAGCCATGATCATATTGAATGGCGGTGCAGGCTCGAAGGGCCGAATGGCCTGCTCCTGCACCTAATTTCTATGTTTCTATGTTTCTATAAAAATAACTTTAATTTGACACCTAATTCACTTTCATATATATAAAAAAGTTATGGCCATTTTTATACTCGGAAATTAGCTTTTTCCCTATTGCTTTTCCATTGACTTAACACAAAAGCTGTGATCGAGGACAGTCAAAAGCCCATAACGTTCTAAAAATTAAGAGAACTGAATGACATTTTTCAGTTATTATAGATTGAAGCATTCTGAAACAAATATAAAACATCTTACTTGGATGACCTGAAATTAAAGCATATAATTAGTTAGTTACCTAATTGTAGCTAATTACAAAATTGACCGTTGTGACGGAAATAGTAATAAACACCCACACTGCCATGAAAATGAAAAAATGTGATATTCTCAAGATCAGAACTTTAATATTATTGTATTACATGCTGTAAGTCCGTAACAGATAGGTAAATAAATTACAATTTCTAGCAATAGACCAAGTCTTTATGGAGAAGATCAGTTGCTAGCTGGTACATTGGCATATCATAATCAGCAGCATCATCATCATACTCCTCAGATTGTAACCAATAAGCAACACCTTGCTTTTCCTCAACTTTTCAATTTTGGCATTGTAAACTAAAGGTTTTTGCTCTTCAAACCACAAATGACATGCCTTTCTGCCCACTACTTTCCCATTAAGAATGTCCTGTAGATCATCACATTTGGAGTGGTCCAAATTTGGATAATCTCTGCGAATGCTGTCTAAATCAGTCTCTTTTGCTGGGCATTTGGATTGACAATTTTGCATTTCTTTTTCGGAGACATCTGTTTAAAATATAAAGGAAAAAAAACACTGAACAGCATTAACAGAAACAAGTTATTATTTGCAGTTTAAGGTAGAAATGATAAAGTTAAATGCTGAAACAAATAGAAACTACCCAACAATAAATTCATATTCATCAGTTTCACCAAATCAATTAAATTCATCTAAATTCAATTACTAGATCTAAACATCCATCCATTTCTTAAGAAAAGGCTAAAATGTTTAAATAGCCTAAGTATCCAAATAACAAATAACAAACTGATCCCATTCACACATAAATTCAAAATATAACATGGTTTTTAAATCTCACTTTGTCATGAATTTATATGCCAAATGGAAGTTTAATTCCCATAAATTGGTCCTGAAACATCCACTCTCAAGATAATCAATCTTTGATCAAAATCATCACAATATATCTGACTAAAACTGTACTCTGGATATTTAGTGTGAAAATATTGATCATGGATAGACAATAACACAAAGTATAGATGATATAGATGCTCTTATGACATGATTGTCCCAAAAAAAAAAAAAATTAATTATCTTGAGAGTGGGTGTTTCTGGAATGTGATCGATTGGAATGTTGCCGTTGCCATAAATTTAAGATAAGATAAGATAAGATGCATTTATTTGTCACTTGTGTCAATTGGCACAGCAAAATTAAATCACCATACAGCCATACGTTAAAAATAAAGAACACAACATGGAGTAGATAGGATTCAACATAAAACATCCCCCCACAGCAGGATCAACATTTCCTACTGTGAGGGAAGGCACCAAAGTCAGTCTCTTCCCCTGATGTTCCCCACTGTTCCCCCGTGGTCAGGGCCTCCCCGAGCTCCCTGCAGTCGCCGCTACGGGCGGCCCGATGTTCAGGCCCGCTGGCCGGGGTGATGTATGTCCGACTTCGGGGCTGGGGGACGTCCTCAGCGGCCTGGACCCCGAGTCGGCCCCCTCCTACCGGAGTCCGCGGCTCCCAAAGTCCACTGGCCGCGCCGGGTGGAGATGTAACGCTGGAGGCCCTCGGCAAAGGGCCCCAGGACTCCACGATGACAGTCAGCGCCGCCCGCGTTGGGAGCTCTCTAATCCAGAGCTCCACGATGTTGGAGCAGCGGCCCAACGCTGCGGAGCTCCAAAGGCGACCCAGGTAGGCATCGCCCGCTCCGTGATGACTCCAGCGCCGCCGCCGCTGTTGTAGCTCTGGTCCGGTTCCCGGTCCCCGGCAGGAAAGGCCGCTCCGATCCAGGTGGTAGGCCGCGAGGTGGGGGGCGAGGACGCAACTTGGAGAAATAGTCGCGTCCCCGCCAGGAAGTGACTGGGAGTTAGTTTTCCCCTTACCCTGCTCCCCTCCCCCACACAAAAAAAGTTAAAGTTTCCCCACAAACAAACTTTAAACGGACTAAAAATAAAAAAAAGATGGAAAAACAAACGTGCTGCAGGCAGAGGCTGCTGGCAGTCCAGCGCCCCCTAGCGTCTTTTAATTTAAGCCCATATCGGCTGGCAAGACATGGCCGATTCACATGTGGGCCAAAATAACATTTTTCGCATCATAAGATTAAAATAAAGGCACACTGTAAAGCAAAATAATATGTTAAATAAACGACATACCTTTTGTTTTGTCCTGATATTGCGATCCATGATGTTGAAGACGTTGAAGGCGTTTTAGTCACATTTAAATTTAATCCAGCTATGCAAACTTCCAGCAATTTTTTTTTTTAAACCCGCAAACGGCACGGACGAATTTTCTTCATCAGCTAGCAGCCCGAGCTAATCCCTCTCCAACAATAAATACAAACCTGCATTTTAATCCTGCCCTCCCCCCCACCCCCCACCCCCACCCCACAGAGCCTCTGAGAATCGGCGACACAGGCAGTAGCAGATCTACTGCGCCGCTGATGGTAGGTTTTGTAACGTTGCTACGTAGAGCACGCAGGTATTAATGCGCAGGTGCAGCTGACGGGCATGGCAAGTGGAAAAGGGATTTATTAAATCTTAAAATGTGAATAACTCTTAAAATATAACACAATTTAAAAGTTAAAGATGAGATTTATTCAGTCAATGTTGCATCTCTTGTTGCATCCTGTAGCCGAGGGAGGGGCACAGCTTCAGGCAGGGGCTGGTGGGGGAGGGGGCAGCTTCAGGCCTACCGCTGCCATGGCCTACCACTGCCATAGCCTTCCGCTGCCACTGCTTATCGCTGTCGTGGCCTACCACTGCCACTGCCTACGGCTGCTGTGGCCTACCGGCTTCAGGCGGGGACCAGTCGGGAGCATCCTGCAAGTGGGGATGGGACGGCTTCAGGCGGGGACCGGCGGTGGAGGGGAGTGTCCTGCAGACGGGGGAGGGGGATGGTTTCAGGCAGCGGGTACCATGGCCTATCACTGTCGTGGCTTACCGCTGCCGCTGCCGAGGCCTATCTGTGCCGTGACTGTGGCCTGTCGCTGCTGTGGCCTACCACTATCGCTCCCCACCAGCTTTAGGCGGGGACCGGTGGGGAGCATCCTGCAGCTTGGGACAGGGATGGCTTCAGGTTGGGGGTGGTGAGTGTCCTGCAGCTGGGGATGGGACGGCATCAGGTGGGGGCCGGTGGGGGGCTTCCTGTAGGTGGGGACGGCTTCAGGTGGGGACGGCTTCAGGAGGGGACCAGCAGGAGCATCCGGTAGCTGGGAGAGGGGGACAGCTTTAGGCGGAGGCTGGTGGAGGGGGAACATCCTACAGCCGGGGACGGGGATGGCTTAAGGCAGGGGCTGGCAAGGAGTGTCCTGCAGCCAGGGAGGGGGACAGTTTCAGGCGGGGCCTGTCAGGGGCCGGTGGGGGGAGCGCTGCCGTGTTCTGTCGCTGCTGTGGCCTACCGCCTACGTTTCCCACCGGCTTCAGGCGGGGGCCGCCGAGGACTGTCGTGGCCTACCGCTGCCGTGGACTACCGGTGCCGTGGCCTGTCGCTGCCTACCGCTACCGCTGACATTGCCGTGGCCTATCGCTGTTGTGACCTACCGCTGCCGTGGTCTACCGCTGCCGTGGCCTGTCGCTGTCGCTCCCCACCAACTTCAGGCAGCTGGGGACGGGACGGCTTCAGGTGGGGGCCGGTCGAGAGTCCTGCATATGGGGACGGCTTCAGGCGGGGACCAGCGGGAGAGAGCTCGGAGTAAAGACGGGGTTGCGGGGGACAGGGTGGTATCACAGGTGAGGGGGGGCAGAATCCAGCGAGGGGGATCAGAGGGGAAAGGACTCTAGCTGACGGTGCAATCAGATTCTCCGCTTTCCATTTGGCGACATCTCCCGCGCCGTTTCTGGTCCCTCCGAAAATTGTGTCCGGTTGGAAACCTCCACTGGCCATCCTCAGCTCCAGTGAAGATGCAATGGTGCAGGAAGAGGCGGACCGTCCCGCGGAGTCTCAGGAGAAAAGTCCAAAGCACACAGCGCACGGCAGGAGAGAAGATCGATCTGCGCAAGCGCGGATTTTAAGATTTTTTAAACCTCACTAACTTTTACATTAGACCATTGATCAGAACGAAACCTGGTGCGATCGCAGCACAGGAGAACGGTGAGTAAGCTGGCGAAATTTGGACATCTGTGAGGTGGCACTGACTCATGCAGCAGTTTGAGTTTAAAACATTTTGATGTTTTGTGAACAATTTTATTCAAAATCTGGGGAAATAATTGACCAAATCTAGAGAGGGGTGCATTTATGAAATGTACGTTAAATCCCTGCCGAAATTGTAAAATATGTAAATTAGATCCCATTGTGATGTCATTGTGAGGTGGATCACTGCAGACGGGCAGTTTATGTAAATGAGATCCCATTGTGATGTAATTGTGGAGTGAAACACTGCTGACAGGCAGGGCAAGTTTTTTAACGTGTTTTTTTTAAAAAAACGTCAATAACTGATGAAATATACCATAAATCTGAACGAAACATGTTTAATTGAGATCATAGGACAATAGTAAGGTGGTGCAAGCATTGTAGCACTGACATGTACCATAGTTTGTGCAAATATAGGACATGCAAACCAGCAAACAAACAATATGAGAGATTTAGAAAAATACTATACAAAGTGGGTTCCATCCCCTCAACGAGGGGTTGCGGGGGGGGGGGGGGCGGCCTGCGACATCACAAACACTAAGAACCCTCCACACACAAACTAACCCCCCCTTGATATTATATTAATATTATTAATTCGCTCTTTTTCCCCCATCCCCCGTCCTATCCACTCACGCATAGCCCCCAACTGCACAGGCGCGGCTAGAGTGGGAGGTGGAGGAGGGGAGTAGAGAGGGAAGGGGGGCAGAGAGAGAGAGTGGGCAGAGAGGGAGGGGGGTCAGAGAAGGAGGGGGCAGAGAGGGAAGGGGGCAGAGAGAGGGTGGGCAGAAAAGGGGAGTAGAGAGGCAGGAGGTAGAGAGGGAGGGGGTAGAGAGGAGTGGGGGGTAGAGAGGGAGGGGTGGGTAGAGAGGGAGGGGGAGGTGGGTAGAGAGGGAGGGGGACGGGGTAGAGAGGGAGGGGAGGGTAGGGAGGGGGAGGTGGGTAGAGAGGGAGGGGGACGGGGGTAAGAGAGGGAGGGGGTAGAGAGGGAGGGGGTAGAGAGGGAGGAAGAAGGGGTAGAGAGGGAGAGGTGTGTTGGTTAACTTGTAAAATATAACATTAAATGTGAAGAAACTTGTTACTAACGACCACGGGAAAAAGCTGATTAAGATTCTGCAAAAAATGTTTGCGCTATTGTGTACCATTTTGGCGTAGTTCCTAGATCTCACAGACAGACAAACAAGACGTGACTTTTAATAGTATACTAGTTTAATAGCAGACTCTGGTCCCCGAACGTGAGGTTGAGGGGGGGGAGAGAGGGAGGGAGGGGGAAGAGAGGGAGGGAGGGGAGAGGGAGAATGGAGGGAGGGAGGGGGAGAGGGAGGGAGGATGGAGTGGGCGGGCGTGATGCCGAGTGAGGCTGCTGGCCAGGCGTACGCCGTCAAGACACTGCATACGCCGTCGAGACGCTGCGTACAACGTCGAGACGCTACATACGCCCTCAATGCGCCTGCGGGCCGACAGGCCGTTGACGCGCCGGCTGTCACCATCAGTCCCATCAGCCGATCTTGGGCTTGAGGCAGCGGGATAGAGCCAGCGAAATAAGAAAAATGTCGAGGCCCGGGGGGAGCCGTTGGGAAAAATGTCGGCGTTTTCTTGGGAACAATATCGGCATTTTTCGAGGAGAGCCGGGCGGCAGGGGCTGCGGCATCACACACACTAACCACCGCCCCAACCACACAGGCGGGGGGAGGGGGGAGAGGGAAGGAGGGCGAGACGGTGAGGTGGAAAGGGAGAGGGGAAGGGGGAGGGCGGATGGGGAGGGGGATGAGAGTGGCGAGTGGGAGGAGAGCGGAGTGGGCGGGAAGGGGAGGAGAGAGATAGGGGGGGTGGAGAGGGGGAGGGGATGTTACAGAGGCGGGACAGAGGTGGAGAGAGGGGATGAGGGGAAGGGAAGGGGAGGGAGGGGCAGGGGGAAGGGACGGGGAGAGAGAAGGGTTGGGGGAGGGAGAGGGGATGAGTGGGGAGTGAGGGGTAGCGGGGAGTGGTGCATGAGAGGGGAAGGGGGGTGGGGGGGGAGATGGGGGTGAAGGGGGAGAGGGTTGAGGAGGGGGAGAGAGGGGGAAGGGGTAGGAGCGGGTGGGGGGAGGGGGTGAGAGAGGGTTCGGGGAGGTTGTGGGAGAGAGGGGTGGAGGAATGGGAGAGAGGGAGGAGGGGAAGAGGGAGGTTGGGAGAGGGGCAGGAGAGAGAGAGAGAGTGGGAGGAGGAGGGAGGGAGAGGGAGAGATTCTTCAAACTCTCCAAATCTCTCCACAAAGAGATCTCTTTGAAATATCTCTACACAAAGCTATTCATTTTTTTATTGAAACTATTTTCTCCCTAGGTACCCCTTTTCTTTTCATATAACTGCAGAAAATCTCAACATTTTTCTTTACCTTGTCTACTAGATCTATTTCATGTCCTTTTTCCCCTTCTTTTGATTGCATCCCACACATCTTATACTTGCCATGGGGTTCACTTGATCCTGCAACTTGTCTCCTGACCTACAAACAGATTTGTCCAAACAATCTCTGCAAGTTTCCACCTAATGCCTTCAGTCTGCTTTACTTTTAACTTGTGGACCAGTCCAATAATTCTCCATAACTAATATAAAACTAATACATTGTAGTTACTGGTCCCAAAGTACTCCCCTAGTGACATTTCGATCACTTGCACTATCTTGCTGCTCGAGACTAGCTCCAGTGGTGTGTCCTCTCAAGTAGGGCCCAATAAATGGTTATTCAAGAAGCTTTCCTGGAGGTATTTAACCAACTTCCATCCACACCCTTTATACTGTGGGAGACCCAGTTAATATGCAGGAACATTCAATACCTACCCTATCAGCAATCTCAAACACATCTGCTCCTCTAATCCCTGCTGACCATAATAGTCCCATCAACGATTATTCCCTTCCTGTTTCCAAAATGAAACATTCCCCTCTCCTAACAAAATATCAAGGCCGCACAATCACCTCTCGCAGATGGACGGAAGCTAATTTCCTATGAGACCTTTTTTTATAGCTATCAGCAATCACAAACACATCTGCTCCACTAATCCCTGCTGACTATAATACAGTCCCATCAGTGATCATTCCTTTCCTGCTTCTAAGATAGCTTCGCTAGAAAGAATATTCTGTCAGTACAGCTATGTCCTCCTACATCAATAGGGCAATCCCTCTCCCCGCAACCCTTCTCTTACCTTCATCTCAATGATACCGGTAGCATCTGTACCCTGGAACATTGAGCTGCTGTTCTCGTCCCTGTCCTTTTCTTCTTTCAGCCATATTTCTGTTCAAGCTATAATATTTCAGACCCCAAGCTAATCCACTCTCTGAGCATACTCATCACTCCTGTTTAGTTTAGTTTCCAATGATGTAGATGGTAGGTCTGGGCAGGGCCGCTCTCTAGTTGGTGAAAGAATGGTTGTTTCCTGACAACAGCTGGAAACTGTCCTTGAATCTTGAGGATGTTCAGTCACTCTACATCTTTATCCCCCACCAGGAGGGTCTTAAAGCCCTCCGTTTCTTCCTCGACCTTAGAACCAACCAATTTCCTTCTTCTAATACTCTCCTCCGCCAAGCAGAGATGGTCCTCACCCTTAACCACTTTTCCTTTGACTCCTCCCATTTCCTCCAAATCCAAGGCGTAGCTATGGGCACACGCATGGAACCTAGCCATGCTGCCTCTTTGTAGGGTATGTCGAACAATCCCTGTTCGAGGCGTACCGTGGCCCTATCCCTGAACTCTACCTCTGCTACATTGACAACTGCATTGGGGCTACCTCCAGCACCCATGCAGAACTCACTGACTTCATCCATTTCACCACCAATTTCCAACCGGCACTCAAATTCACCTGGACCATTTCCGACATCTCCCTACCGTTCCTTAATCTCACCATCTCCATCGCAGGTAATATAGTATATTATTACCCATATCACACATCTGAGGTATGCTTTTACGAAATTGTATTCCCTTCGTTTTTACTGCCAGCAGGGGTAACAGGGGAATATTTTCTTATATTCCCCTTTCTTGCGAACGCCTATGGACTTTACCTGTTAAAACAGCGGGGAATATAGTCTTATATTCCCCTGGTCTCACATCCGGGAACTTGGCAACGTGACGGCAACGTGACGCTGCGTGGGAAATTTAGAATATTCAAACGGCAGACAGGAAGACTGCCGCGTCCATTTTGGTTAAATTTTGCGTGGAAGTCCGCCGAGCTGAGATGTTAACATTTTCCTCTAGATGTCTGATAATGGGTAATAATAACAATATTGACTGTCCTCTTTCGGGAGATACGACATATATTGCCCTCACTAGATCCATATTGCCCTCGTCTTCGACTCGGGCAATATGAATCTACTTCAGGCAATATATGTCGTATCCCCCTCAAGGCCAGTCAATATTCTATTATTATTTTTATACTTTTTTGTATCTTTTATAATCTTGTATTTAAAATTAGTCTGACTAGTCCCTTAAGATTTAAAAAAAGATAAAATAACAGTGGTTGGGGCCTCTTTCCCGATGTCACATTCTTGTGCTCTGGTGTAACAACATTAAGATAACAGAGGCTCAGGGTCTATGAATGTTTATACTAGCCCAAGACAGCAAGGCGGCTCTGGAATAATAATGGATTCTGTGTTCAGTCTTTTGCTAGGTTAGCCTGCTTAGGCCGAGATAAGAGATAAGACATTTGTGCAGGAGAGTGGGGTCGCCTTGAGGGGAAAGGTGTTTGGGTGATAGTTATGTGACCTTTGTATTAGTTGTATCTCTTATTTTAATATATATACCAGACCAAGTGCAGACCCGTTGGGTCTGTTCCCCCAACGTGCGGTTGCGGGGGAGGAGGGGGCGGCATGCGGCGTCACACACATTAACCACCCCCACACACACACTAACTACCCCCCCGGAGTGGGCGGGCGTAGTCCCGGGTGAGGCGGCGGCCGACTGCGAACAGTTGAGGCCGCCGCCGCAATAAACCATATAACCATATAACAATTACAGCACGGAAACAGGCCCTCTCGGTCCTTCCCGTCCGTGCCGACCATTTGTTTTCCCCTAGTCCCATCTACCTGCACTCAGACCATACCCCTCCATTCCCTTCACGTCCATTATACCTATATCCACTTTTTACTCTTAAATGTTAAAATCGATCCTGCCTCCACCACTTCTGCTGGAAGCTGATTCCACACAGCCACCACCCTCTGAGTAAAGAAGTTCCCCCTCACGTTACCCCGAAACCTCTGTCCCTTTAATTCTCATGTCATGCCCTTTTGTTTGAATCTTCCCTACCCTCAATGGGAAAAACGTATCCACGTTCAACTCTGACTATCCCCTTTCATCATTTTAAAGCCTCGATCAAGTCCCCCCTTAACCTTCTGCGCTCCAAAGAATAAAGACCCTAACTACGTTCAACCTTTCTCTGTAACCATAGTTGCTGGAACCCCCCACTCTACGGCAACTTTTAGTAAATCTCCTCTGTACTCTCTCCTATTTTGTTGACATTCCTTCATAACTAGGCGACCAAAATTGTACACCATACTCCAGAATTGGTTACTTACCATTGCCTTGAACAATTTTAACATTACTTCCCTTACTCCTATATTCAATGCTTCTGATTTATAAAGGCCAGCACACCAAAGGCTTTCTTTACCACCCTATCTACATGCGATTCCACCTTCAGGGAACTATGCACAGTTATTCCTAGATCCCTATGTTCCACAGCATTCCTCAATTCCCTACCATTTAGCATGTACGTCCTATTTTGATTTGTCCTGCCAAGATGTAGCACTTATAACCATATAAATATAACAATTACAGCACGGAGACAGGCCCTCTCGGCCCTTCCAGTCCGTGCCGACCATTTGTTTTCCCTAGTCCCATTACACCTGCACTCAGACCATACCCTCCATTCCCTTCACGTCCATATACCTATCCACTTATACTTTTAAATGTTAAAAATCGATCCCTGCCTCCACCACTTCTGCTGGAAGCTCATTCCACACAGCCACCACCCTCTGAGTAAAAGAAGTTCCCCCTCACGTTACCCTAAACTTCTGTCCCTTAATTCTCATGTCATGCCCTCTTGTTTGAATCTTCCCTACCCTCAATGGGAAAGCTTATCCACGTCAACTCTTGTCTATCCCTTTCATCATTTTAAAGACCTCAATCAAGTCCCCCCTTAACCTTCTGCGCTCCAAAGAATAAAGACCTAACTTGTGTTCAACCTTTTCTCTGTAACATAGTTGCTCTGGAACCCTGGCAACATTCTAGGTAAATCTCCTCTGTACTCTCTTCTATTTTGTTGACATCCTTCCTATGAATAGGCGACCAAAATTGTACACCATACTCCAGAATTGGTCTTACCCATATGCCTTGTACAATTTTAACATTACTTCCCTACTCCTATATTCAATGCTCTGATTTACAAAGGCAGCACACCAAAGGCTTTCTTTACCACCCTATCTACATGCGATTCCACCTTCAGGGAACTATGCACAGTTATTCTAGATCCCTCTGTTCCACAGCATTCTCCTCAATTCTCCTACCATTTACCATGTACGTCTATTTTGATTTGTCCTGCCAAGATGGTAGCACTTCACACTTCAGCATTTAAACTCCATCCATCTGCCATCTTTCAGCTCACTTTTCCAAATGGCCCACTAATCTCTCTGTAGACTTTGAAAATCTAACATTCATTATCCACAATACCACCTATCTTAGTATCTTCTGCATACTTATCCCAATTTTCCACCCATCATCCAGATCATCGATGTACATGGCAACAACAGTGGACCCAACACAGATCCCTGAGGCACCCCACTGGTCACGGCTTCCAACCTGACAAACAGCATCACCATTACTCTCATGACATTTTCCCATTCAGCCACTGTTGAATCCATCGTGCTACTCTGCCATTAACACCCAAAGATTGAACCTTCTTGACCAACCTTCCATGGGGAACCTTGTCAAAGGGCCTTACTGAAATCCAGAATAGACAACATCCACTGCTTTACCCTCATCAATTTCCTAGTTACCGCTTCAAAAAATTCAAGGTTTGTCAAACATCACCTTCCAGGCACAAATCCATGTTGACTGTTCCTGATCAGACCCTGTTTATCCAGATGCTTATATATATTATCTCTAAGTATCCTTTCCATTAATTTGCCCACCACTGACGTCAAACTAATAGGTCTATAATTGCTAGGTTTATTCTTTGAACCCTTTTTAAACAATGGAACAAAATGCGCAGTACGCCAATCCTCCGGCACTATTCCCGTTTCTAATGACATTTGAAATATTTCTGTCATAGCTCCTGCTATTTCTACACTAACTTCCCACAATGTCCTAGGGAATATCCTGTCAGGACCTGGAGACTTATCCACTTTTATATTTTTCAAAAAAAATATATATATAGCAATGTTCTAGAAGCCGAGCCGAAGTGCGAGTGGACTTGATGTCTCTAAGTAAGCTCGAGCCATGCCTCCCGCAGCTGGACTCCCACAAAAGAAGTCCGCTCATGCTGGGCGCGGGGTGACTTAACTCGTGCGAAACAACAGATGTTTAACCCAGAGCCTGGCCGTGGGTGGGGAGGGGCACGGAATGGGACACAGTGAAAGAATTAAATTCAATGGTATGAAAAAAAGAAATAAACAATGCTTTACAGTAAACAATAAACAATCCACAGCAGGGGAGGTAGGGCCAGGAGTCAAGTGGGGGAGAGGGGTAGGGTCAGGACACAGGTGGGCCTTGATTGGTGGGCATGTGGGCATTGTGACGTAGCAGCTAGCAAGCAGTGATTATATTATAAAAAGTGAGTTTTGTGAACAACTTTATTCAAAATCTGGGGAAATAATTGACCGAATTTAGAGAGGAGTGCATTTATGAAATCGTAAGTTAAATCCCTACCGAAATTGTAAAAATCTCTTCTTTTTTGTGTATGGTTTTCGAGGAGATACGTTTCAAATGCAAAATGCCCTACACCCACCCAGTTTTAAAAGTATATAGATATATCTGAGAAAGTAACTCTCCAAGGTCTCCATTATATCCTGCAGCTCCGCTCTTACTCCCCATTCCCCTACTCGTAACAAGGACAGAGTTCCCCTTGTCCCCACCTTCCACCCCATCAACCGGCGCATACAACATATAATCCTCCGACATTTTCGTCATCTCCAGCGAGATCCTACCACTGGCCACATCTCCCCTTTCTGCTCTCCCTATAGACAGTTCCTCTGTAACTCTCTGGTCAATTTGTCCCTTCTCACCCAGACCACGCCCTCCCCTGGTACTTTCCCCAGCAACCGCAGGAAATGCTACACTTGTCACTTTACCTCCCCCTCGACTCTATCCAAGGACCCAGTCTTTCCAGGTGAGGCAGAGGTTCACCTGCATCTCCTCCAACCTCATTTACTGCATCCGCTGTCGTAGGTGTCACTTTCTCTACATCGGCGAGACCAAGCGTAGGCTCGGCGACCGCTTCGCCGAACACCTCCGCTCAGTCCGTACAAACCAACCTGATCTCCCGGGTCTGTACAAGGGTTTGAAGAAGGGTTTGAAGAACCCTTCAGACTGAGGAAAGGTCTGAAGAAGGGTTTTGGCCTGAAACATTGCCTATTTCCTTCGCTCCATAGATGCTGCCGCGCCCGCTGAGTTTCTCCAGTATTTTTGTCTACCTTCGATTTTCCAGCATTCTCTTGAACATCTAAAATCAGTATCCTATTCCTGCTTTTTCCCCATATTCCTTTATTCCTTTAGCCCTAAAAGCAAAATCTAATTCTCTCTTACCAATTCTTTTTTCACTCTTTACTGTGCTCCTGCCTGCTAATATTGCTCGTTGGTTACTGTATTTGCACCCAACCTCATCCATTCTAGATTCCCTCATTCCAGATTCTGAAAGTTTCTTCCCAGCAGCTATCAGGCAACTGGACCATTCTACCAACAACTTGAGAGCAATTGTAAGCAGGGCCGGCCTTAAGCCGATCGGACCAATTGCTCCCAATTGGGCCCCGCGCTACTTTTCCATATTTCGTACGGAAATACGAATTTGCGTTGTTAAATACGGATTTTTTTTTTTTAAATTTGCCTTGTTAAATATGGATTTTTTTTTTAAACGATCATGGATAAAAACCACTGCACCGACAAAAACGATTTGTTAACTACTACTGTTAGCGCTTGTTAACAGCCAGTAGTTAACAAGTAGTTATACAATGTGTCATCAATGCATCGATCCACATTCCTCAGTAATTGTGTTTTGACCATGTATTAATGACGCCGCGTTCCTTTGGATAAAATTCACGGACTAAAATGGACTCCCGTGAATTTTATTCAAAGGAACGCAGCGTCATTAATACTTGGTCAAAACACAATTACATTTACTGAGGAATGTAGATCGATGCATTGATGACACATTGAGAATTTCTTAAAACTCACCATCATGATTGAGGGCTCCTGACCTTGAGCTTCTTCTAGGTGTGCAGGTTAGTCATTCACCTACCGACCCACATTGTG
The DNA here is from genome assembly GCA_035221665.1 of Okamejei kenojei. NCBI lineage: Eukaryota > Metazoa > Chordata > Chondrichthyes > Rajiformes > Rajidae > Okamejei > Okamejei kenojei. Next base: position 45,009,777 of record CM069154.1, read on the forward strand.
TCTCTCTGTCTTTCACGCTCTCCCTCCATCTCTCTCTTTCGCGCTCTCTGTCCCCCGCTCCCCATCTCGTCGCTCTCTCTCACTCCCTCTCTCACCCTGTCGCCTTGGCATTCCTGGAATCATTGACGTTTTGTTGTGACGACTGCATCTGGGGTTCCTTTCTGTTGGAGGGGGGGGTCATTGATTTTTGTTGCCAAGATTTTGGAGTAAAGCATAACTCACTTCCCCAATGTGCTGGACAAACCTCCAATGAGCTGGTTGAATGGTTGAAGGGTCTGAAGAAGGGTCTCAACCCAAAACGTCACCCATTCCTTCTATTCAGAGATGCTGCCTGTCCCGCTGAGTTACTCCAGCATTTTGTGTCTATCTTTGTTTCAATGGTTCAAAGGTTTCCATATTATTAGGAAAACTAGAGGTGAGAAAAGGTACAGAACAGATCATTCTGTTCTGGGGTTTGTACTGTATCTTTTCATACTACTAGTTTCCCTCTCCTCTGACTATCAGATTGAAGAACTGTGTGTAGGATAGTGCTAGTGTGCAGGGGTTGGTGTGGACACGGTGGGCCGAAGGGCCTATTTCCGTGCTGTATCACTAAACTAGAGTAGATTATCTTTGGAAAGAAAGCAGAGCATCTTTATTGGCACGTTATGACTTGACTTGACGTGGATTTTTAAATCCCGCACGAGATACATTCAAGAATGGAGCATACATTTCTATCAGTCATAGAAACAGAAACAGAAAATAGGTGCCTTTCGGCCCATCTGAGCTAGCACTGCCATTCAATATAATCATGGCTGATCATCTAAAATCAGTATCCCCGTTCCTGCTTTCTCCCCATATCCCTTGATTCCATTAGCCCTAAGAGCTAAATCTAACTCTCTCTTGAAAAAAATCCAGAAAATTGGCCTTCACCGCCTTCTGTGGCAGAGAATTGCAGATTCACAACTCTCTGGGTGAAAAGGGTTTTCCTCATCTCAGTCCTAAATGGCCTACCCTCTTATTCTTAAACTGTGGCCTCTGGTTCTGGACTCCAGTCACTCTGGGTGAAGGCCAGGTGGAGCTGACAATGCTTGTGTCTTTCACTTTAAATAAAAGTCAACTGAATTACGGAAGATAAAGAAGTGTATAGATTTCTCTTTCATTAGAAGCACAGTTGACGTTTGTTACAAAGAGAAATCAACTTTTATTTCAAGTAATTTAAAAGTCACTTCATTAAACGCGGGGACAAGCAGTGTGGAGTTTGCTTTCTTCACTGCTTTCAGTGACACGTCCATGGGTCCCGCTGAACAATGTAATGAATATCTTCTTCATTTGACCTCAACTGAGTGTTACGTCAATATTTACTTAGCGAGGTTCTAGATCACCTTGCAAGAAGCTCTAGCCATCATGGTTAGAGTGAAAACCTTCACTGTTTTTTTAATTGAGAAGAGCTGTCATCTTAGGTATTGATCGCAGGTCACTTTACCCACTCTGGTCTCAGAGCCGGGGATTCAACCACGGCAGCCTCCAGAATGCAGAGATGTATGAGTTTACTGAGTCCAATGTGACGATACAATTGAGTCTGGTTTAGGCTTTTAGTTCAGAGTCAATGCCCAAGGCAGACCAAACATGTCAGATACTGAGCTTTACAGTGAGAAATCATGTGAAATAATCACTGAATTTTATTCTAAATGAATATACCTGCATGTTATACGGTTTAGTTTGGAAATACAGCGCAGATAGTCACTGAGTTCACACCGAACAGCCATTTTATTGTTTTCCTATTTGTCCATTTTTTTGTGCCCGATTATTTGGCGGTCAATCAACCGCTGTCTCTAAAGGGGTTGCGTCCAATCACATAATGCAGTTTAATGGTAATTAGCAGCTACAGTAAAGATTGGAAGCCAGCAGAGGTACTGACAGTCAGACGGGAGCAAGAGAGTGTAAACTTCCAGTTTAGGTGCAACCCATAGCACCTTAGCGTACAATTTCATAATATATACTAAATAACACGGCTGACAGACCTTGGCTGGGAACCTGGAGCTCACCAAAATTATTCCCAATTGGGCCCCGCACCTCCTAAGGCCAGCCCTGATTGTAAGCTACTATCTACCTCATGGGACACACTCGGACTACCTCTAATTGGACTTTGCTGACCTTTATCTCAAACTAAACAATATCCCGTTTATTTTCATATCTGTAAGATGTGGATGGCTCGACTGTAATCATGTATTGTCTTTCCGCTGACTGGTTAACACACAACAAAAGCTTTCCAGTGTACCTCGGTACACGTAAATCTACCACCTTTTTGATCCAGGACCATCACCCCAGCCAATCTAGTTTAAATCTTCCCAATAACACACTCAATATTCCTTCCAGTTTAGGTGCAACCCATCCCACTGCCCCAGAAGATATCCCAATTGTCCAAACTCCAAATTTCTGCTCAGCCGCACATTTATCTGACATATCCTTGTAAGGCTCGTGCCACTGGGAGTAATCCGTGGATTACTACCGTCGAAGTCCTGCTTTTAAACCTCTTTCTTAACTCCGTATATTCACTGCAGATAGTTGAGCTTACAGAGATAGAGAGGGATGTGAGGGGGCTCCAGGGAAAAGGAGTTGTTGTCCTTCGCTCTGGGGAATTATATGGCTCAGAGTGAGGACTCTTTGGTTATTTTCTACATCAGCTAATGATTCATCAGGCGTTGCCCCTCATTCAGTGGAGGCGGATGATACACGTGAAGTCAGCTTCAGATGCCCTCAACCACAAGGCGCAGGCCTGCCTTGAATGTGCCTCAACCTACCTTCAACAGTAATGTGAGGGATAAAGTGATTAAACCCCATTAAAGTAAGGAGTTTTAAAGAGAATTCGAACTGAGAGGGGCCGGAGAGAGGGTTCTGACACAGCTGTGTCTAAAGGTTACCAGACCCATCCTTGAGTCCTTGAGTAAGAAGTAATAGCATTATATAGCGGTAGAAGGGAGTGATGTAGAGAGATCCCTATCAGTGGAATGGAGTGATAGATGGGACCCTTGTCACTATAGCTTAGCTTTAGTACTGATATAGGGGAACTTAGAGGGTTCACTAGGAGGTGAGTAAAACTAGGGTAGGTCATGAGCAACTGAGCATGCTTAATAGAATAAATGAATATTACAACACACCCCTGGTCAAGAAACTGCTCATTACCATGAACATTGTGAGATACCCTTTATGCTCACAATTAATACTCAAAGACTAAATCCTGGAAGCAAGAGATTTATTTATTTTACGAGTCTGCAGACCGGGTGCCTCTCCAAGTCGAGACACACCGAAGCCAGAGAGATCATCCCCCTTTATACACAGAATCTTACATTCAACCTCCCCTCCAATCAGGGTTGGAGGTGCACAATCTGTAGGTACATCCCACCGTACATCCCCTCGCACCTCCCATATCATACATTGCATGTTCAAACATGTTCATGGTAATGAGCAATTTCTTGACCAGGGGTGTGTTGTAATATTCATTTATTCTATTAAGCATGCTCAGTTGCTCATGACGTACCCTAGTTTTACTCACCTTCCAGTGAACCCTCTCAGTTCTCCTATATCAGTACTAAAGCTAAGCTATAGTGACAAGGGTCCCATCTATCACTCCCTTCCACTGATGGGGATCTCTCAACATCACTCCCTTCTACCGCTATACAATGCTATCACTTCTTACTCAAGGACTCAAGGATGGGTCTGGCAACCTTCAGACACCGCTATGTCAGAATCCTCTCTCCAGCCCCTCTCTGTTTAAATTCTCTTTAAAACTCCTTTCTTTAATAGGGTTTAATCACTTTATCCCTCACAATCCTCCCTTTTTCTTTTGCTACGCATACACTGATTAAACCCTCATTTTAAGTTCCTTCAACTCGAACTGACGTAACATGGTCATAACCTTCTCCTCCTGTAAATCATAAACTTCCCCTGGCCGCATTTATCATTATTTTCTGTATTTCCCCCTTTCTCTCCCATTAGGCAATGATTACAGCCTGCATCTGACTTATACTTTCTGGTAATAAGTTCCCTAAAACAAGGGATAACAACAGGGGATAAAGATCAGTCCAGCCCCTGCACATAGAAAGACAAGTCCCACACGTTCTCCACCATGTTCCTCCGAGGATGGAATCCCACCATTGGGTTCCCATAATCGAATTCCACTTTTGTATTGGAACATGCGCCCAAACTTCCGGATCCCTTCTGATATGTCCATCACTGCTGTTTCCATTATCATCGATGTTCAAACAGCAATTAGAGAGGTTGAATTTCCCGCATAACCCCTCTTCTTCTGCCAGGAGGTAATCTAGGGCTAACCTGTTCTGGTATATCGCTGCTCTCATCTGCGTTCTGCTGCATTTGCCAGCATCTCCAGCGCCCCCGCAGTTTGGTTGGTAATTACCTCCAGTACTGCCTGTAGCCTTATGATCCGGTTTTAACATGTATACTGGTGTTCGGTAGCCCCAGGATCCATCCTGTGCCCAAGTGGCTGGTCCGTAGTATTGAGATGATTCCTTGCTGATGGCCATTCATCATCTTCCCATTCTCCAATGTCTATTTTCCTCTTTTCCGATATAGGTCATCAAATACAGGTGTTCCTAACGACCGGCCTTCTTTGGTGTTTAACAGGAAGAATCCAGGTTGTACCAGTCCAATAAAACAAGTCCCACTCCATATTCATCGGTAACACCGAGTATGCCTTGTATCCGCATATCCATAACAGTCCTTCAGGGGCCGGTCCACTAGAGGCAACCTTGTTCCATATATCTCGCAATACTGGGATCCCCTGATAAGGGTTATTCCAGGTGCAGTTCCATAGTCCGGCTGGATTCCACTCCATCGATCTCCATCCGGATAGCGCAGTTTTTCCCATATTTCTTAGTTAGATACCATTTAGGCTCCTCTGGCCACCACACTCGGGACTGATTTGGCCCACTGGGTGACGATGCGCTGGCAGGGGCTGCTGCCTACTAGGATCGGCATCCTTTGCCCAGGGCCCTAGCGATACACTCAGTCCCGACCGGGAGCGTCTGCCAGGACCCATACATGGGGATCTCGGTCTTGTCCAAAACTGTCAGGTTCCACCCCATCAGGTCCCATATTTCAACAATGGATCCCCTCCACGGCCAACGTGAATTCATCAGTGGTCCTCCGCAGACCCAACAGTTAGTCACATTCAGGGTCCCAGCTATCCGGGTGGCCAAAGTCCACAAACAGGTTTTTTTCTCCTTCAGGGATTTCGATCTGCTTCTTTATTTCTTCGTACAGTGTCTGGTGCTGTACTTGAGGCTGAGTATGTGGGGGAGGGGGAGGCTTAGTGACTACTACCCGTTAAGTAACCTCTTTTATTACTTCCTCTTCGTCTTTATCTATTGCCCATTTTAACGATCTGAGAAGGGAAAACTAACTGTACACAAAACCCATCTCTCTCCCCTTGGGCAGGTAACGGCCCCAAACTTCCCTATATACCCTCCCTATTGCCTGCCATCAAATACTCCTTTCCCCCCTCTTTTACAAATGGTTCTCTAGTCTTTCGGTCTTGGCATACTTTGTTTCACATGGGAATGATAGGTAAATGATCTGGTTATTACCCTCTGTATTGAATAGGATGATAACATTTATCACAATTATTAATACCTTTTACAACAATTACATACAAAGCAAACAATACCACGACTGCTCCTTTCATACTGTCAGTTATACATTCAACTGCTTTTTTTTTAAAATTACTGTTAGGGGTTTACTTCCCGCTTCACCGTCCACTGTTCCTCCTCCTCAGGAACGTGTGGATCGACGGTCTTTAACCCGGATCGCGTGGGTCCACCCTTTTTCTTTTGTTCGTATTGCTGTCTCGGTTGTCAGTAATACTAGGTACGGTCCGCAGTCCACCTGGCTGGGAGTTTCTCCTCCTTCCAATTTTTGACCAGTACCCAGTCGCCGGCCTTTACAAGCATGTATTGGAAAGTCAAGTGGCGGGCTTTGAGCCAATAATCCTTAAGCTTTTAATTCTGTAAGGAACGGGACACTGCCAGTAAATAGTTCCTCAAGAATACATCACCTCCCTCAAAGGTTGGTGTGCCTTCCACTTCCCAAAATAAGGCAATCCAAACAACATTTCATAGGGAGACACCGCAATATCCTTTCGAGGTGCCGTCCGTATTCGCAATTAGAGCAATTGGTAGACATGTAGTCCAGGGTAAACCCCGTCTCCTCCATTAATTTAGTTATCTGTATTTTTAGAGTGGCATTCATCCGCTCCACTCTCCCCGAACTCTGCGGACGCCATGGAGTATGCAGCTTCCAGTTTATTCCCAAGGCGCGACAAATTAATAGGTGCACCTTGGAAGCAAAATGTGTTTCCTCGATCTGAGTCTATGGATTCAATTACTCCATATCGTGGGATGATTTGTTCCAGCAATATCTTAGTAACTGCCTGGGCAGTGGCATTTATCGTGGGAAATGCCTCTACCCACCTGGTGAAGTGATCCACTATAACCAGAAGATATTTCCACTGCTGTACTTTTGGTAATTCTGTGAAGTCTACCTGTATTCTCTGGAAGGGTCTAATGGCCAATTGTTGTCCTCCCCCTGGAACAGCTCTCATTACCTTCTTATTCACCTTTTGACACACTACACAACCAGACACCGCCTGCTTGGCTAAAGTATAAATGCCTCTGCAGGCATAAGTCCGTAGGATCGTGTTGCACAGAGCCTGAGCTCCCCAGTGCGATTGCGAATGTAGTTGTCTAATCAAATCCCTCGTCAAGATGCATAGATCATATTGAATGGCAGTGCAGGCTTGAAGGGCTGAATGGCCTACTCCTGCACCTAATTTCTATGTTTCTATGTTTCTATGTTTCTATGTCAATCCTTTAGTAATTATTTGTTTTTCGTCCGGCGTCCACCACTTCCCGTCCGTGGAGCGCCGGGCACCCAACTCATTCATTTTATCTTCCTCCTCCCGTGAGAATACAGGTATCTTCTCTATTCCCTCTCTCAACGGTATTAGAGACAGCATTTTTACTGTTCCTTCCGTCGCCGCTGTCTTAGCGGCACTATCGACTGCCCTATTTCCTCTAGCTACCAGCGAATTCCCTCTCTGGTGGCCTGCTACATGGACCACCGCTATTCTTTCTGGCAATTTTAGTGCTTCCAAAGCTTTCTCAATTAACTGTTCATGAGCCAACTCTTTCCCTCTAGCTGTAATCATCCCTCTTTCTTTCCAGATTTTCCCAAAGGTGTGTACCACCCCAAAGGCCTACTTGGAATACGTATACACCAGTTCTTCTTTCCCTTTCATATCGTTCCAATGCCTCAGTATTGCATACAGTTCACACGTTTAGCGCGGACCAACTTCCTGGTAACCTGCCTGCTTCCACTTTTGCAAACCCTTCTCCGGTTATTATAGCATACCCACTAATACCTTTTTCCGTCTATGCATCGGGAAGAACCATCAATGAACATCTTTCCCCTGTCTCGAGCGGGTCGTTCTTCTAAATCTTCCCTACTCTTTGTCTGAAGTTCTATTATCTCACTACAGTCATGTTCTGATAACTCTCCTTCCTGCTCAGCACCTGCCGAGTACAAAAAACTGAGAGGGATTTAGGTTTTTATCCGTTACTATGGTCAAATCATTCTTTTCCATAAGTATTACCATCATACTTCAAGATTCTAGAATCCGTCAACCACCGACTGGACTTATGAGTTAGTATCGTCTCGGACCGTTTGTGGGGAGTGGACACCACCAGAGTTCCTCCAAACATCAATTTCCTACTTTCCTCCACTAACACTGCTGTTTGCCACTACCCGCTTGAATACATACTGGCCATCCCCGCGATACTGGATCCAAGAGTTTGGAGAGGAACGCGACGGGCTGCCGCTTCCCTCCTTTCTCTTGGGTCAGTACTCCCAGCGCAATTCCATTTTCTGCATTCACAAAAAGATGCAATGGCTGGTCAATAGATGGGAGAGCCAGTACAGGGGCAGTGATTTTACTTCGGAGTCACGTGAGTGACTACGTGAAGACCCCCGTCCAGCACGCATGCGCGACATTAGCGTTCATGCAGTGCAACCGTCGACGAACGGAGTTCAAGGCGCTCCACCGCTACAAATTGAAAGTCGGCCGACTAGGTAAGTTTACCGTGGCCGTGTGTGTCTTTCTCTTCTGTGGTCTTGTGTTCCAGTAATGAGCAAGGCCCGAGGAAAGAAGTCTGCAGCTCGCCCCCGTTCGTCCTCCGTTGAGGAATGCTCTTTGGAGGGGGGCAATAGGCGGCGGTTATAACTACCGGCCGAGCCCAGCACCGCTAGTGCTTTCGCCTGAGCAGCGGGCTGGAGGTACCTACAGCCGGAACCGGGGCGGTAGTGCCGACGTTTCGGATGAAATGCCTTACCGCTCGAGAGCACAGGCAGCCGCCTAAGCCGCATGGAACGGCTTATGGAGCAATTGCTCCAGCGAGATCTGCTGAGAGAGCAGCAGCAGCCTCGCCAAGGGAGTTCAGGGCACTCCCGCAGTGCCTTTTTACGCACTGGCCATTGCTTCACCTTCTTTTGAAGGCAGCATTGGCGACCAGGTCTGGGCTGGTCAAGAAGAGGGTCACTGGCTGAAGATTTCGAGTACGCAGGTGTACAGGAACAGGAAGAGCTGCTGGGTGTGGTCAACCGCTACGTGCCCATTCCACAAGCGGTAGTCGGCCATTAGAGCCGAAACTAGCAGCCAGCCCCCATTAACCACCTGTCCTCTAAACCCTCTACAAGAACAAGTGGTCAATGAGGCTCTTCAACTATATACAGCCCCAGGAAATGTACATCTTGAATGTACCTGCTGTCAATAGCCAAATTTGGGGACATTTGGGGCAGAACATCAGAAACCTGGAGTTGAAGCTCCTAGAAGATCCTTAAATTCCTGACTGCAGGAATAACATCTTATGCTCGGTCCATTGATGGTGCGACATCTCCACAAATCAGCAAGACCCATAGCTCTGCTGTGCACCACTCAATAAGATACAATAATTTGCGAAAGGAGATTATCAAGCCTGCCCTCAACCCTAAATTTGCGGGACTCTGCAAAACACACCGGGGTCAGAACCTCCTATTCTGCTCTTTGGGAAAGACCTTCCAAAAAAGGTGAAAGACCTGGAAGAAGAATCCAAGACCTTTGGTCTCGTGAGGGCAGGTTTTGGGACCCGAGCAGACCCAACAAACCCAGGCGGCAGTACCCCATGGCGTCCACCATCGTCGACCACACTATGGACTGGTGAAAGCTCGGGGTCCGCAACCATTCCCCGTAAAGCCTTTTTTTAGGCCAGGGCCCAGAGCGGACCCCAAAGGAAAATGCGCCACCACCCAACAACATCGAGATCAACATCAACCCTCTACAGCCCAGCAGACGCCTCATCACCCAGCGAAGAGGCAGAAGAAGCACCAATAACCATGGAGGTAGTGGGTCTGGTTCCTCTCAGCATATGTGCAGTAGGGGCTCTGTGACTAAACAGGGGAGATTGCACTTGTTTTTGGATGCATGGGAATCCATCACTAATGACAAGTATATACTCAGCAGCGTTCATGCTACAAAATTGACTTTGTCCATAAAGATTTTCCACCAGTTCAGCATATACCCAAAAGGGTATCACCCTCTCAGTCAAGGAAAAACAAGAGGGTCAAGCTGAACTGATGAGATTACAAGCTAAAGGTGTCATTGAAAGAACAAAACATGAACCTTTGGAATTTGTGTCTAATATTTTCACTAAAATCAAAAAGATGGTGGACGACGCATCATCATTGACTTAACTACTTTGAACAAGTCTGTCAGGTTATATACATTTCAAGATGGATACTTTTTGAAACAGCCAGGGACTATTGGTTTCTTAGGGTACTTTCTAGCAAGCATTGATTAAAAGATGCCTATAACTCAGTACCCATACACAAGGACCCATCGAAAATATTTAAAATTTATCTGATGAAACAGCTATGGCAATATCAAGCCTTACCAAATGGGCTAACCTCTGCTCCAAGGTTGTTCACTAAAATCTTAAAACCTGCCTTGGCATTATTGAGGAAACAAAAGCATCTAGTCATGGCGTAATTTAGACGACATTTAATAGTAGGGAAAACCTGGAGACAGCTATTTTGGCAAGTCGCTAGCCACCAAACGTTTGTTTGAAACTTTGGGGGTTTGTCATACATCCAGAAAAATCCAATCTTACACCGTCCACTGCCATGGACTATCTGGGATTTACGATAGATACTGTTCGCATGATTGTAACTCTGCCGAAGGGGAAAGCATCAGAATTGGGCGCTATCATCAACAAACTCATGAATAAACATCAGCCAACCATACGGGAAGTAGCTAGAGTTATTGGCAAAATGGTAGCAGCTTTCCCAGCTGTACAATTTGGGCCTTTGCACTATCAAAATTTGCAAAGAGCTAAAGTGCATGCACTAAAGCAAAACTCAGGTCACTTTGACCGAGCTATGAGTTTTAACTGCTGAATCCATTCCAGAGTTACAATGGTGGGCGAGGATATGAAAGACTCAGCTCCAGTCCCATTATGATCACCAACCCAGTATTAACCATTCAAACGGATGCCAGTGCTTTGGGCTGGGGAGCAACTAACATGCAATCCAGCACAGGGGGCAGATGGAGTAAATTTGAATCATCTTGCCTACAGACACGGGGTATCAACTATTTAGAAATGTTGGGTGCGTTTTATGGGTTAAAAGCATATTCATGTAATAACGCATCATGCACATGTCCGGTTGCAACTAGATAATACCACGGTGTGGCTTATATCAATCACATGGGTGGTGTAAAGTCGATATCGTGTGACAAATTTGGCCAACCTAATCTGGCAATGGTGTGTTGAAAGGCATATTTGGTTATCAGCAACTTACCTTCCAGGTAAGCAAAATACAGTGGCAGACACCAGGTCACGTAGATTTAATGATAACATCGAATGGATGTTAAATCCCAAAGTGTTTGCTGAAATTACAAAGCAATATGGCACACACCAGATATCGATTCTATTTGCATCCAGGCTGAATCACCAGGTACCAACGTATGTCCGCTTGGGAACCAGACCCTGAGCAAGCAGCAGTTGATGCATTCTCCGCTGCATTGGGGGAAAATGTTCTTTTATGCTTTTCCTCCCTTCTGCCTCATCAGTCGGGTATTACGCAAGATTCAATTGGATTCCGACTTCAGGAATCTTGATAATACCTGACTGGCCTACACAGCCATGGTTCCCAGTGGCTTTCGACATGGCTGTTGAAACACCGTTGGAATTCCCCAGCAGTCGACAGTTATTAATCCACCCAGTATCAGGCATTAGTCACCCGTGCCATGACAGAGTCAATCTCCTGGCTTGCAGATTCTAAAAAGACCTCTACTGGGCCTGGGACTGTCTGAGGACGCCATCAACATGATGACCGCATCTCACCGGGAGTCCACCAGGAGACATACCTGACCAATATAAGAAAATGGGAACGGTATTGCTCCAAAAACAGGAACTACCTACACCACAGCTACAGCCACCAGTGTTGTGGAGTTTCTGCTTGGATTACATCGGGAAGGACTCAGCTACAGCGCCATAATACAGCCAGGAGTGCGTTGTCAGCTTATTTGGTTCCAGCAGCAGGACAACTGACTTTGGGGTCCCATCCACTAGTGGTCAAAATCATGAGGGGCATTTTTAACACCAATCCCCCTAGGCCTAGGTACACACAGATCTGGGATGTCAGCATAGTACTGACGTACCTTAGGGGATGGCCACCACCCAGGTCACTTACTCTGGAACAACTTACACTGAAATCAGTCATGCTCATGGCTCTAGTGTCAGCTCAAAGGGTACAGTCCCTCCACCTTCTGAGGCTGGACAGCATGACAGAGTCATTGGACTGTATCACATTTCACATTCAGGGGCTGGTCAAACAATCTAGACCAGGTACCATGCCTCCAGTTATGGAGTTCCGGCATATTCACCTGACCCACGGTTGTGTGCCAAGACCCATCTCGCCAACTACATAGACACAACTATAACTTAAGAGGGAGAGAAAAAGCCTATGGATAAGCCACAAGAAGCCTCATGGTCAGGTGACGAGCCAAACCATTTCAAGGTGGCTCAAGCAGGTGCTTAAGTCCGCGGGAATCGATACTAATGTGTACAAATCTCATTCCACCAGGGCTGCATCTACGTCGCGGCTAGGCAAATGGATGTGCCTATGGACCATATTCTGGCCAGAGCAGGATGGTCCTCGAAAGAACTTTCCAAAGGTTTTATAATAAGCCGCTGGCGGAGCCTGCTACATTTGCAGACAGAATTTTAGAGTCTGCAGATAATATTTAATTTAAGCCCGGGGGAGCTCTCTGTTTTTTGTTGTTATTAATAAACCTTTTTTGTTCACAAACAGGTTATTGTTGATTGTATAAACATGCTTCCTCCCTCTAAGGTCTTCAGGCAGTGAGTGAAGCATGAGCTGGTACACGTTCGGATTCACAGAGCTTTGAAGTCTTCACGTAGTCACTCACGTGACTCCGAAGTAAAATAGTAAGATTAAATGAGAACTTACCAGTTCGAAGTTGATCTGTATTTTATGAGGAGTTACGATGAGGGATTACGTGCCCTCCGCTCCCACCCTCTATTATACAGATCAACTGGTAATTAAGTTCTTATTTTTTCTTTACTATATTTATTTCAATTGTTGTGTTTTTCTGTGAATCCACACCGCTGCTTTGAAGAAATGTCGCGCATGCGTGCTGGACGGGGTCTTCACGTAATCCCTCATCGTAACTCCTCATAAAATACAGATCAAACTTCGAACTGGTAAGTTCTCATTTAATCTCTTACTATTAAACTGTTCTTTAATTTCCTAAACTGGTGTTCGTCCCCGGATTCCCACTTTACTTTATCATTTTCTTCACTTAATTTATCATATAGAAACTAACCTGTCGGTATAGTCGTCTATCCATAATCTACAATATCCAATCAGTCCAAGAAACTTCCTAATCTCCTTCTTATTCTTCGCATTGGCAGTCCGGTAATTCCCGCTATCCTTTCCGGGTTTATTCTCCTTTCCCATCGCTTATCAGGTGTCCTAGATATTTAACTTCTCGTTCTACAAACTGTAATTTATTTTTAGACACTCTCAACCCCTTTTCCCCCAGAAAGTTCAGGAGGGCTATTGTTGCATCCTTAACTGCCTCCTCTTCTTCCCCTGATAGTAATAAATCGTCCACATACTGCAACAGCTGTGTCTCATCAGTCCTCGGGACGTCCTCTAATACTTGTTCTAATAATCTGTCCAAACAGGTTCGGGGACTCTGTAAATCCCTGAGGGAGTGCAGTCCACCGATACTGCTGTTTCCTTTGGGTCTCTGGGTTTTCCCACTCAAACGCAAAAAGGTCCCTGCTCTCTTCAGCCAGGGGACAGCTCCAAAAAGCGTCTTTTAAATCTACCACACTGAACCACTTGTGATTCGGGGGTATCCGTCCCATTATGGTTTACGGGTTCGGGACTACCGGGTGTCGCGTTCTAACTACCTTATTTAATTCCCTGAGATCCTGGACCAATCTGAACGTCCCGTCGGTCTTCTATACGGGGAGTACGGGGGTGTTATATGGGGACATACAACTCTCTAATATACCATCCTTTAGTAAGTTCTCTATAATTGGCTGAAGTCCTCTTCTTCCTTCCATAGAAATTGGATATTGCCTTACCCGTACTATCTCACTTTCTTTTTGCAGAGCTATTTTCAAGGGTGGGATCTGCAGCCCACCCCGGTTTCCTTCCTTGGCCCACACCTGCGGGACTATTCTTCCCTCGTCCTCCGTGGTCAATTTATACAATTGGACTATTATCTGTCCCCCCTACGGGGCTGTTCCCATTCCTAATTGGATTTGTAAGTCTCTCCCCATCAAATTTATCCCTGCCTGGGGTACCAAGATTAAATCTTCCATAGTTTCCCGATTCTCATATTTCACCACCACCCCTTCTACCTCGGGTAATGTCATCACTTTCCCTTCTAACCCCTGATATTCTAACTTGTTTTTTTACCCAATCTCATTCGTTCTGGTACCTTAGTTACACTCGATCTTTCTGCTCCCGAATCTACCATAAATATCATATCCTCTCCCTGGGGTCCTAATCTCAAGTTTACAGAGGTTCCCGTGTGTATCCCATACACCCCAGGGTGCGGAACCCCTGACTCCCCTATTCTTCCTCTTCCTGCACCTCCCGTCGTAACTTGGGACATTCCCTCTTGAAATGACCCAGCTCTTTACAATAATAACACCGGGGTGGCCCCGTGTACCACCCTTCTGATCCTTGTTCCTTGTTTTCCCGGGGACCCCAACTTCGGTCCCTCCATTCACCTCTTCCTCGTCCTCTAATACTACCGCTTCCTCTTCCCCGGTCTCCACGAGCACCCGGCTTTCTATCATCTTCGATTCCCCCCTTCTGTACTCCTTGCTGTACTGCTTGCAACATCATTTTTGCCTTTCCCTTCTGTTTCTCCTCATCCCGTCTTACATATACCTTTTGAGCCTCTGTTAACAACTGATTCAATGGTTTTTCATTCCAATCTTCCAATTTTTCCAATTTCTTTCTAATATCTGGCCATGATTTTGTTTACAAAATTAACCTTCAACAACTGCTGACCTGCGGTCGTATCAGGGTCTATCCCCGAATACTGCTGGACATTCTTCCTTAATGTTTGTAAGAACACTGTTGGAGGTTCGTCCTTGTTCTGCTGATTTTCAAAAGCCCGTTCGAAATTCTGTCCCTTGGGAACGGCTTCTCTGATTCCCTTGATTATTATCTCCCTGAGATCTCTCATACTTTTTCTTCCTTCCTCTGTTTGGTTATTCCAATTCGGCGCAGTGATGGGATATTTATCTGCTCCTGCATCTCCTGCTCCCGCGTCAGCCGACAACCCCTTATCCCAGACCTTTATTCCCGCCTGTCTGACCATCTGCCTTTCTTTCTGAAGTAAACAAACTTCCCAGTATCGACATCATTTCCTCCCATGTATAAACATTTGGCCCTAGGAACTGATCTATTTGTTCAGCCAGTCCCAAGGGGTCGTCCAATAAACTTTTCATCTCCTTTTTAAAGTTTCTCACCTCCATACTGGTGAGAGGCACACTTACAAATCCCATCCCCCCGGCATTTCCCCCTAACGGGACCTCCCTGAGGGGCTTCATTCGAACAGACCGCTCTAATCCCTGTGCCTCTGCCCTCATTTGAGATCGCGTCCTCCGATGACTGCCTGGGGCACCCGTCTCATCCTCGTCCTCACTTTTTATTTTCGCTTCCTTATCTGACTGGCTCTCTTCATCACCTTGTACTTTCTGTAATTCTCTATACTCTGTCTCTTCTGAAACAGAAGCGGACAGGTTTACTGCCGATCCGCTCTGGCTTAGTGGGACCTCCTGGGCAGATGCAGCCGGCGCTGATGGGGGTATATTTGGGGGCTGGGATTCATATGGCGGGGCAGTCTCCGTAGGTGATCATCACCAATTGGTGGCCAGTCAGGTTCATCCTGCTCTCTTTCCGTCTTTAACGGAAACATCCCATTATTGGGTTTCCAGCACTGGGCATATTCCTTTTCTATTTGATTCAGCGTTTGTCTCTCATTCACAAAAACATTCAACGCCTGTCTCGCCCAGTCCTCATTTGAACCCAACCGCGGCCACCACACTGCGCTCCCTCGAATAGGCTCCTTTGGCCACTGAAAATAACAAAACTTTATCATAGTTTCTCTACTCTTACCCCGGGTGTTCCCTTCACCCCATCCATACAACATTCGCCCCAACGGACTATCGGGCGGAATGTTAGGCTCCATATCAGTATGAGCCTCATCCCGGTTCCCCGGACCCTTACTTCTCCCGTTCCGATTATCTCGTCGGACTATTCCCGTCCGACAGACCCCGGTCGCCCAGGTAATACATAATAGTCGTTTTTCTTACCTGGGTCCTGTGCACAAGAATCGCTCGACCGTCCCGTACGTATTTACCTTACACCCCCTCTTGCTTCCCGAGTCTTTTTCACCGAATATCACTCGCTCAAACTGCTGATGGCAAGCAAGGAGATCAGAGACTGCTGAAATCAGCAGGGTGCACCTTCCCCTCCTTCTTTGCCTCCACCAAGCAGCCGGAGTGGCGATCCCGGACGAGCCCCCAATTTGTGAGATACCCTTTATGCTCACAATTAATACTCAAAGACTAAATCCTGGAAGCAAGAGATTTATTTATTTTACGAGTCTGCAGACCGGGTGCCTCTCCAGGTCGAGACACACCGAAGCCAGAGAGATAATCCCCCTTTATACACAGAATCTTACATTCAACCTCCCCTCCGGACCCTTCTCCAATCAGGGTCGGAGGTGCACAATCTGTAGGTACATCCCACCGTTATCCCCTCGCACCTCCCATATCATACATTGCATGTTCAAACATGTTCATGGTAATGAGCAATTTCTTGACCAGGGGTGTGTTGTAATATTCATTTATTCTATTAAGCATGCTCAGTTGCTCATGACCTACCCTAGTTTTACTCACCTTCTAGTGAACCCTCTCAGTTCTCCTATATCAGTACTAAAGCTAAGCTATAGTGACAAGGGTCCCATCTATCACTCCCTTCCACTGATAGGGATCTCTCTACATCACTCCCTTCTACCGCTATACAATGCTATCACTTCTTACTCAAGGACTCAAGGATGGGTCTGGCAACCTTCAGACACCGCTGTGTCGGAATCCTCTCTCCAGCCCCTCTCTGTTTAAATTCTCTTTAAAACTCCTTTCTTTAATAGGGTTTAATCATTTTATCCCTCACATGTTTGAACATGCGATGTATGATATGGGAGGTACAGGAGCATGTACGGGGGGATGTACCTACAGATTGTGCACCTCAGACCCTGATTAGAGAAGGGTCCGGAGGGGAGGTTGAATGTAAAATTCTGTGTATAAAGGGGGATGACTTATTTGGCTTCGGTGTGTCTCGACTTGGATAGGCACCCGGGTCTGCAGATTCGTGAAAAATAAAGAAACTCTTGCTTCCAAGATTTTGTCTTTGAGCAGTGATTGTGAGCACAAAGCGTATCTCACAGTAACCTGTCCCAGAACATGGCGGTCCTTTCCCCCGAGTAACCCCTCAACACCATGGCGTCCGTTTCAGCCTGCCGCTCAACAATACGACTACAAATCCTCTTGTTTTTTTACAAACTGGCGGCTTACTTCATACACGCACAAGATGGCGACACAGCATGCCCCGCACCAAGACGGCCGTCGCGCATGCCCCGCACCAAGATGGCGGCGTAGACATGCCCCGCACCAAGATGGCCGTCGCGCATGCCCCGCACCAAGATGGCGGCCTAGACATGCCCCGCACCAAGATGGCCGTCGCGCATGCCCCGCACCAAGACGGCGGCGTGGACATGCAACCTTGTGTGGAAGATGGCGCCGTCGCAAATGCGTTGCCCCGCACCAAGATAGTGGCATGGACTACAGCTCTCGGTGGGAGTTGTCCCGTTCGGCCTCCACTCCGGTAGAATCAGCTGGCAAATTCCGGGTAGGGCGCCAATAGTGGCGCCTCGGGTCTCCCCAATGGGCGGCGGTTGAGGTGGGGGTGGACAGATCGGCCCGGAGGGGCGACATAAAAGGTCAAGTGCAGATAAATGTAGCATTGACCAGGGTGGGTCACGGATGTGTACAGGATTAGACACAAAATCTGGAGTAATTCAGCGGGTCAGGCAGTATCTCTGGAGAAAATTAATTTGTAACATTTTAGGTCCAGACCCTACTTCGGACTGGGAGTCAGGGGAAAGGGAAACAAGGGATAGCGACCGTGATATCGTGAGATACAGAATAAACGAATGAAAGATATGCAAAATCACTATCCTCCTGCTTAATTTTACTGGTTGTCATATTCCTCTCAGCCAACAATGAACCACTCTACATTTCCTTGATAATCGTCTGCTTTGATTTGAACTGTCATTTACACACCTTACATTCTCTTTGTACCCTTCCATATCTCCAGTTTCTCTCTCACCTATCTCTCAGTTTGAAGAAGGGTCTTGACCCAAATAACGTCACCCCTTCCTTTTCTCCAGAGATGCTGCCCGCCCTGCAGTTACTCCAGCATTTTGTGTCTCTCTTCATTTAACTCTAGTTTGTCTTGACCTCGCCGCTATCTTCGGTGTAAGCCAGCATCTGCAGTTCTTGTTGGTTATATGGTTATATGGTAAGCCAGCATCTGCAGTTCCTTCCTACATAGGGCTAAATAAGTGCGGAGAACGTTGTTTTGAATTAATTGAAGAATAGGGTGACGAAATGGGTTCCATCGAACAGTACAGCACAAGAACAGGCCCTTCAGCCAAACAATTGTTTGCTGAATGTGATGCGAAGACCAACTCTTATCTGCCTGCGCATATCCATTATCCCTCCATTGCCTATCAAAAGACTGTTTATTGCCACTATCCTATCTATCTTAACCATCACCCCCGGAGGAGCGGTCCAGGCACTGTCTAACAACAAATCCCGCACTGCATATCTCCCCTAAACCTTGCCCCTCTCACCTTAAAACTATGCCCTCTAGTATTTGATTTTTTCCATCCTGTGAAAAAGGATTTTGAGTATCTTTCATATTTTTATATACTTCTATGAGGTCACCCTTAAACCACTTGTATTCCTGAGAAAACAGAACAATTTTCCCATGATGGATCACATACTAGAGTGCATAACTTTGAGGTGAGGTGTGCAAAAGCAGATGTGCAGGGCTGGTGCGTGCCTGGAATACACTACCATGGTTGGTTGAAGCAGATATGAGAGTGCCATTTAAGAGAATTTTAGATATGGAGGGATATAGGCGATGTGCAGATAAATAAGAGATGCTTGGCATCACATTCGGCACAAACATTGTGGGCTGAAGGGCCTGTTCTACTGTACTAGTTCATGTTCTATGAATCCTCTCAGTGACACTGGGGAGATAATTCTAAAGATACCTGCTTTGGGGGAAAATAAATTTCCGTATCTGTTCTGAACGACTTACTGAGACAGGAACCCCTGGTTCTAGACATCCCAGCCATGGAAATCCACTCCTCAGATCCACCAGCCTCCGAGATAGCCTTGATCTACTGCAATTTACCTGCCGTCACACTAGGTCCACAGCAGAGGTTGTTGCAGGAGAGCAAGTCTGAGCTAAAGATCAGCTATGGTCTCCCTGGCTCTGCACTCATCTGCATAATACCAAGACAGGAAGGATGCTGATGTCAGACTCCTATTTATTGACACTTGTCCTTCCTTCAACACCATTATTCAGCCAAAGGCATCTCTAAACTCCTGGACCTAGAAGTAAGCCCCCGCTACTGAATCTCTGACTTTCTGACCCACAGCCTACAATCAGTGAGGATAGGCCACAAAGCAATCTCCACAATCATTCTCAAAACAGGTCCCTGGAAGGATCCGTTCTCAACCACTTAGTCTATTCCCTGTACTCCCTATAAATTCACAACTGTGTAGCCAAATTCTTCTCTAACTCCATCTGCAAGTTTGAAGATAGTGCCATGTGGTGGACCGCATCTCAAACAATGATGAGATCGAGTTCAGGTGGGAGAAAGAGAGCGTTGTAACTGTGTCAGAACAACAACCTTTCCCTCATTGTCAGCAATCAGCATCAATGCTGCTGAAAATGGAAATGATATAACCATACAACAATTACAGCACGGAAACAGGCCATCTCGGCCCTTCTTGTCTGTGCCGAACACTTACTCTTACCTAGTCCCATCTACCTGCACTCAGACCATAACCCTCCATTTCTTTCCCGTCCCTATACCTATCCAATTTATTTTTAAATGATAAAATCAAACCAGCCTCCACCACTTCTACTGGAAGCTCATTCCACACAGCTACCACTCTCTGAGTAAAGAAGTTCCCCCTCATGTTACCACAAAACTTCGGTCCCTTAATTCTTAAATCATGCCCTCTTGTTTGAATCTTCCCTACTCTCAATGGAAAAAGCTTATCCACATCAACTCTGTCTATCCCTCTCATCATTTTAAAGACCTGTATCAAGTCCCCCCTTAACTTCTGTGCTGCAAAGAATAAAGACCCATCTTGTTCAACCTTTCTCTGTAACTTAGGTGCTGAAACCCAGGCAACATTCTAGTAAATCTCCTCTGTACTCTGTATGATTGGGCAGCACAGTGGTGCAGCCGTAAAGTTGTTGCCTTACAGCAGTGGAGACCCGGGTTTGATCCTGACAACGGTGCTGTCTTGTACATGCTCCCTGTGATCTTGTGGGTTTGCTCCGATTTCCTCCCACATTCCAAAGACATGCATGTTTGTTGGTTAATTGGCTTCTGTAAAAATGTCCCTAGTGTGTAGGATAGTGCTAGTGTACAGGGGGATCTCTGGTCGGCGTGGGCTGAAGGGCCTGTTTCCAGGCTGTATTTCTAAAGTCAACTCAAGTAACTCAAGCAACTTCTAAAGTAACTCAAATTTCACTGTACCTTAATTGGTTAAGTGACAATAAACGTAAACTTAAACTTGAACTTCAAGTCAAAAGAGAGCTTCAAGTTCCTTGGTGTAAATATTATCAATAACCAGTCCTTTACCAACCACATTGAAACTATGGCCAATTTAGCACACCATCACCTCTACCTCCTCAAGAGACAAAGGAAATTCAACATGTCCAACAACTCTGACCAACATCTACAGATGCATTGGAGAAAGCATTGTCGGGTTGCATCACAGCTTTGTTTGAGAACGGCTCTACCTATTGCTGTATTAAGTTGCAGAAAGTTGTAGATATATATCAGTCCATCACAGAGACTAGACTCCCCACAGTTTACTCCATCTCCAGCTACACTTCACGCTGTCTCGAAATGTTTTCACCTCGGTCGTTCTCGCTTCTCCACCAGGAGAACGACCTGCCAGACAGAACATTCAAAAGCTTGTAAGCATGCAACAACCCTTTCCCCTCTGTTATCATACTTCTGAATAGGTCTTCCTTGAACGATCTTGGATATCACCTAAATCCTTCAACCTACCTCATTGCGGATATTGGACTTTTTTGATGGAACTGATGCCACAAAGCTGAAAAACTATATTCTGCACTTTTTGTTATTCTCTTGGTACATGTGGCAGTAATAAACAACACCAATTACAAGCCCTGGAAGGAGTTTGGATGGTTCAGTGAGTTTTTCTAAACTCCAGAGAGGACATTCCCAATCTGTTTCCTCTCGCCCCCTGAGACAAACCCCCATCCCGGAAATCAATCTGGTGAGCCTCTGCTGCACTCCTTCCATCACCTGATCCTCCGTCAGGTGGGGAGCCCAAACCTGTCACAATATGCTAGCTGCGGTCTCCCCAGGCCCCCGGATAATTGGAGCGTGACATCACTACTCTTCGACTCAAACCCTCCCGCAGTAAAGGCACAGGGACTGTCTCTCTCCTGACTGCAGCTCTTCCTGCAGGGGAACGTCCAGTGACTGGTGTCCAGGGACTCTGGTCTCTCTCTACACCACCATCCCACCTCGCACTGTCTAAAATGTCCTCCAACAATCCACCAACATCTGCAGTTCCTTCCAACACACTCCAGCTATCCAATTTCTTTCTGCGACAGAGGATCTCACACTTAGTTTTAGAAATACAGCGTGGAAACTGGCCCTTCGGCCCACCAAGTCTGCATTGAGCATGTCACCATATACTAGTTCTATCCTACACACTAGGGACAATTTACAAAAGTCATTAAACTACAAACCTGCATGTCTTTGGAATGTGGGAGGAAACTCACACAATTACAGGGAGAACTTACAAACTCTGCACAGACAACACCCGTAGTCAGGATTGAACCCAGGTGTCTGGCGCTGTAAGGCAGCAACTCTATTACTGTGCTATCTAGTTTTCCACCTACTCTGCCCACTCTGCACCCCATGAAGCTTTCCTCCGTATCCCACATTGGTACAGCTGGATCTATGACACTTGATCCTCTCGTCCAAACATTGATACAGACTAGGAACTTCTGGGACACTACCTAGGCTTGAATGAATGTAATTGGCTGAGAGGGCTCTGTTGCTTGTGGTTCGCTATCCACAGATGCTGCCTGACCCACTGACAAAAGGTTGAGGGAAGCACATTCCTGCTTTTATTTCAGGGTTTAGAAATGCTGACAGAGGAAGGTATTCTTGACTCCCCGGCCAGTGCTGCCCCTGAGAACTGGCCTAGGAAGTCGGCCCCGGCTTTTTCTTCCTCTGGAACTTGCGGAACTGACCCTGGATGGCCAAGGCTGCCTTCTCCGTCTCTGGCGCACACAGGTCAATGTCGATCTCTTCCTCTGCCTTTCCTGGGCACTTTGGCTTATCTGTGAGGTGAGGATAAGAGGGAAGGAGGGCCAGTTAAACAGAAAAGAGCATAGAGTGGTACAGCATGGAAACGGGCCCATCCTGCCCATACCAATTATCCATTCCCCATCTACACTAATCCCATGCACCAGCACTGTGTCCATAAGTTTCTCTGCCTTGATGATCCAAGTGCCCATCCAGATACTTACACGTGTGAGAGTGTCTGCCTCCATCACCCTCTCAGGCAGTGCATTTCAGACTCCAGACCCTTGCAGAGAAAAACTCCCCCCTCAGATCTACTCTAACCTCCTACCTCATCTGAATCTGACCTCAGATTCACTTGCATGAGGACACATTCCTTACAATCACCTTATCCATCCATCCCTCTCATTAGTTTGTGCACTTCAATCAGGTCCCCCCTCAGCGTCCTCCATTCTGCGGAAAGAAACCTGGTCTCCCTCCATAAATGACCCCTCTGTCCCTGGAAACCTCCTCTACCACCTCTCTGGTACAACCATATCCTTTCTGTAGTGCAGTGTCCAGAACTGTAGAAGGTACTCCAGGTGTGGCCTCTTTAACATTTTTCCCTCTGTGATGGCAATATCCTACTGGCCTTCACCCTAATGTACTTCCACTTCAGAGAGCCTTAGTTTGTAGACTAAGGTGCTTCTGTTCACAATAGTCCCGTGACCCCTACCATTCATGATGTATGGCCTACTCTTATTAATCCTACAATATAGAATACAGCACATGAATTGCCCCTTAAGCCCATGATGTCTGGGCTGACATAATGCACACTCATCCTATCAGCCTGCACATGGTTTGAAAGCCCCCTTTCTCTGCCTCCATCACCCTCTCAGGCAGTGCCTAATTGTCTCTTAAAACTTGCCTTGCCATTGCATCTGCTTCCACCAGCATTCCTGGCAGCTCATTCCAGGCACTCACCACTCTCAGCGTAAAAAAAATTCCCTTACACATTTCCTTTAAACCTTTCCCCTCTCACCTTAAACCTATGCCTTCTCGTATTTGACATTACTGGCCTAGGAAAAAGAATATCTATGCCGCTCATACTTTTAAATGTTTCCATCGTCACCCCTCAGCCTCTGAAGCTCCAGAGAAATCAATGGAAATCCCCCACATCATTCCCGTATGGGGCGCCATACACGATACTCCAATGTGGCCTGACCAAAAGATTTACACAGCTATAACGTGATTTCTCAACTTTTACACTAAGCGCTCTGACCAATCATTCCGTGTGTCTCCTTTACCACCCTATCTTTTATGCTGCCCTTTTCAAAGAGCTATGGACTTGCACCCCAAGCTCCTTCAGAGGAACTGGATATTTTCCTCTGACTTTTGACTTATTGCACAATAACTAGTCTGGATTAAACTCCATCTGCCAGTTTTCTGCCCACATTTCAAATGAATATATTTCCTACTGTCCTTAGGCATGTTTCCTCACTATCCACAACTCTGCCAATTTTCCTGTCAGCTGCAAGCTTATTAATCATAGCGCTTCAGTTATAAGTGGTCATGGCCTTGATGCTACGAAACATCATAGCTTCCAAAGGCTTCCAAAATCACCAGCAACCCTCCACCAATACTCTCTCCTGTTCCCAAGCCAATTTTGGATCCAATTTGCAGACTTCCCTGGATTCTATAGGCTGCAGCCTGTCTCCCATGTGAGGCCTTGCATGTGAACTGCATCAACTATTTTGCGCTTGTCAATATGTTTAGTTGTCTCAGTTAAATTATATGATCTCCAACTAACAAATCCATACTGACTCTCCATGATCAACCTCTGCCTTCCCAAGTGTAGATGAATCCTGTCCCTGATGAATTTTATCCAATAATTTCCCTACCACTGATGTTGGACTCACTGGCCCATAATTCCTTTGTTTATCCATTTTGCCATTCTTGAGCTATGTAAACACATTTACAATCCTCCACCATCTGACACCTCACCTGTGGCAGGTGAAGGTTTCAATATCTCTGCCAAGACAATCTCCTTGCTGCCTTTATACAACAGCCTGGGATACATCTCATCTGGCCTCAAGGACTCATTCACTCTGTGTACCAATGTGTCTAATGCTTCCTTTTCAATGTTAAGACCGAGCATATTTCTGTCCCTCTCCCTGTAATTTGTAACATAACATGACGTGGGATTTTCTTTCATCTTATCTGCCAGTGATATTTCAAGGCCATTCTTCACTCTCCTAGTTTATATTTTTAAGTATCCCTGCTGTTCTATTTGAGTCTACCCATTCTCAGTACTTGCTCTATTCTCCTTTTACCTTTATCAAATGCTCGATATCCATCAACATCCAGGGTTCCCAAGATCTGACCCGCTTAGTTCCTCCAGCATTTTGTGTTTTGCTTGCCTATTTCCATTTTATCTCATTCTTTCCCCTTCCCCAGGCCACAACAACACATATCCGTCCCTTTGCCTTTACATTTCACTTCTCCTTGCCAACATTTCCATTCTCCAGTCTTTATCGCTTATGCTACCCATCTGCCAAACAACCCCCTCTCACTTATATCCACCCATCACTTGCCAGGCTTTGCCCACACTGACCTCTTTTTTAGCTTTCTTCCCTCCCACTCCAATCAGTCTGAAAAAGGGTCCAGACCCTAAATGTCTTCTGTCCATTCCCTCCACAGATGCTACCTGACCCACACAGTCCCTGCACAGAGTCTTTTGTGATCTAGTCTTTTATTTTTGTCCCTACACCCTTACAGAGCTCACTGGCCCTGAATTCTCACAATTTCATTTTTAAAAGAGGTGGGATGTAGATTGGTGGGATGTAGATTTACCCTGATGCAGCTGCAGAGTGTAGGTTTGCCAGTCCCTGTCCAATGACATTGAACTCTATCTTCCTAGATTTCAGGCACTCAATTTTTGGACAGTACTTATTTCTTCCTATAACTTCCTTGAAACTGACTGAGTTACAGGCACTCTCTCCAAAGTACTTGCCCTCTGACATTTCATCCACGTGTCCCAGGATTAGTTGTGCCACTACTCCATTCCTTGTAGGACTATCTATAAATTGGCACAGGAATCTCTCCAATGCACCTCAAAAAAGTCACCCTTCACACTAAGGTGGCCCCAGCAAATGTTAGGAAGTTGAAATCCCCAACAGCTGCAACCCTCTTGCACCAACATAATGGTGTGTTGACATGTCTGCTCCAACTGAGCACTGGGAGGTCTCGTAGCAAACTGATCATCATGTTTTTGAGCTCTCCCCACTTGGGCACATTTGAAAAGTGATTTATTCCTGCAGTGATGACCTCTTTGATCAATATTGCAGTGCCCTTCTTAGCCCTTGTCTATGATGAACAAGTTGCCTACCTGAGCCAATTTCCTGCATTAGTCCATAACCGTTCCATGTACATGTTGAATAAATGTTATAATTGTACCCACCTCTACCACCACAGCTCATCCCACATACCCACCACCTGGGCGAAAAAGGTGGCTGCTGAGGTCTCTTCTAAATTTTTCCTCTCTCAACTAAAATCTATGCCCTCTAGTTTTAGACTCCTCTACCCTGGGAAAATGACTGTGGCTATTTAAGTTATCTATGCCCCTCATGATTCTATAAACGTTTATATAATTGTCTCAGCACTCTGGGGTAAAATTACACAGTTTGCTCAGCTTTTCCTTATAACCTTGGATGCTCTGGTTTCCTCAAAGAATGTAGATGGTGTGTTGATGGCTTCTGACCTCCCCACCATCGAAATGATTTACAGGAGTCGCTGCCTCAAAAAGGCAGCCAGCATCATCAATATCCCTCACCACCCTGGCCATACTCTGATCTCACATCTCTGATCTCGCCCAAAAAACTGTAATGTCCAGGTTCAGGAACAGCTTCTTCCATAAACCCATTAGGCTAAGAAACACTACAACCTCCAAATAAGTTCTGAACTACATATATTTTTGTTTTTTTTGCACTGTTATTGTTTTTTATGTGTACGTATGTGTGTGTGTGTGTGTGTGTATATATACATATGTTTGTATATGTGAGGGTGTGTGTGTGTATATATATACACACATACTGATCTTTCTATTTCTCGTATATTATATTGTTTACAGTGTACTACGTTTACATATTCTGTTGTGCTGCTGCAAGTAAGGATTTCATTATTCTATCTGGGACATATGACAATATAACACTCGTCTCTTCTATGCCTTGTCTGTTCAAGTATGTGTCTAAAGGTCTCCCAAACATAGTGAATGTATCTGATTCCACCATCTTCTCTGGCACCGAGTTTCAGACATCAACCATCCTGTGTAAAACAAACCTGTACTCTCAGATCCCCTTAAAACACTTTCACTTTCAACTCCCCTCAAACCTGCTACCCGCACCTGGAGTAAACAATTCTGACATCACTATCTTTGCTTCTCAAAATCATAGATACCTTTTTCAATTCTCCCCTCGCTTTCCATCACTCCAGGAAAAACAAGCTCAATTTATCCAATTTCACCCATAACTACAGTCCTCCAATACTGGTGAATCTCCTGTGCACCATGGGAGAATTCAGATGTAGGCCTGGCCAGGTGAGGCCACAGAACCTCTTCCCTGAAGGACATTACAGCCGCAAATGGACTTTTAATGAGACTTTTATGGTTCTGCAATCCGCGTGATTGATGTCCTGTTTTAATCCCATATTTTTAACTGAATTGGAATTCTATAGCTATAGGGTGGTATTTGAATTCCAAAGGGTGGGATTTGAACTAAGATCGAGTTTAGAGATATAACGTGGAAACAGGCCCTACAGCCCACCGAGTGCGTGCCCTCAAGCGATCGCCCGTTCAGACTAGTTCTATCTCACACACTTGTGACAATTTACAGAAAGCAAAAGTACATGTCTTTGGAACGTGGGACGAAACCAGAGCACCCGGAGAAAACCCACAGGGTTACAGAGAGAATGTACAAACTCTGTATAGACAGCATACATAGTCAGGATCAAACCCTGGTCTCTGGCGCTATAAGGCAGCAACACTACCGCTGTGCAACATCTCCTATGTATTGGTCCAGTGAGTAACCTCTGCACTGCCGCAACCTAGCTGATTTGGAGAAAGCAATTCTTGACCGTCCAAGCGAAGGGTTTATACACAAGTGCAGATTGCTCCATGTCGACAGAGGAAGTACTGGCTCACTGAAAACTCAGATAAATAGACAATAGACAATGTTGTCTATTTCTTAATTTCTTTCTGATAGGGAAGAAGGCCAATTAGTCCAACCATATATTTTCATAGAGCACTCACATTCCCTGTGAATTTCCCTGGAACCTATTTTTAGGATGGCACGCTGTACTGGGGCTACAGGGATTGGTGCTGGGGCCTCGACTGACAGAGGTGGACCAACAGAACTCATGCAGTGCTAATTTTGCTGAAAGGTTTGAGGATCTGAGTAAGGTGCAGGGAATGAGCAGAGGGGCATGGAGAGGTGGGGCTAGTTGGCAAGAGGAGAAGGATAACAGGGTTTCCCCTTCTAGTGGGCAGAAGGGATCCACGTGTTGAGGACAGCAAGAGAAGGTTAACTGCATTGATCCTGGGATGAATCGGTCATCTCGTGAGCAAAGATAGTGCTCACTGGACAATCTTTCATAGAGAAATGTGAGGTGTTGCAATTTGGAAAGTCTAACATGGCCAAGAGCTACACAATGAATTGCAGGGCTCTGGGGAGTGTTGTAGTGCAGGTATATAGTTCATTGAAGGTGGCTTCCCAGGTAACTATGGCCTTTATCAGTCAAGAGTATTGAGTATAGAAGTTGTGATGTCATGTTGCAGCTATGTAAGACTCACTGAAAGGCCGCATTTAGAGTATTGTGTTCAGGTCTGGGTACCGTGTTTTAGAAAAGATGTTGTCAAGTTGGAAAGGATACAGGGAAGATTTAACAAGGATGTTGCCAGGACTCAAGGGCCTGAGCTAAATGGAGAGTTTGGTTTAGAGATAAAGCGTGGAAACAGGAACTTTGGCCTACCGAGTCCATGCTGACCACGAATCCCGCACACTAACACTATCCTGCACAACCTTGGGACAATTTACAATTATGCCAGGCCAATTAACTGATAAACCTGTACGTCTTGGGAGTGTGGGAATAAGAGAACTGAGGTTTCACATGGGCATGAGGGGGGATTGCACCTGTGTTTATGTGGATCTCTCCAACTAGTGAGTGTTTCGCAAACAGTGCACTGGCACTGGTTATCTCACGGTTACAAGAGCAAGTCTGTGGAGGAATCTGAAGTGGGGAACATGCAGGAGAGGCTCTAGAGGCTGGGGTTTATATCCTGGACCCTAGGAGGCTGAGGGTTGATGTGTTAGAGGAATATAAAATAATGAGAACAGAGATAAGGTGGATAGTCACAATATTTTTGGGGGGATAGTGGAGTCTAAAACTAGAGTGCACAGGTTTGAGGTGAATGGGGAAAGATTTAAAGGCAACCTGTGGGGCAATATTTTCACACAAAGGGTGGCAGGTATATGACAAACTTCCAGAGGAAGTGGTAGAGGTGAGTACAATTACAACATTCACAAGATATTTGGACGGGTTCATGGATAGGAAGGTTTCTGTGGGATACTTGGTCAGAGTCTGGCCAAACGCCGTGCTTCAGTTTTGTTTGACTCAATGACTCTGTGCAAGTGGGGTGGAGGCCAAGGTGGACCAGCTCTGGGCTAGTGGCCTCCTGCTATTGGTGCAATACACTAGAATTTATAATGCATCTGTGTTACATGGATGGACTGTGTACACAAACATAATACATGCATGCACGCACACTAAGAGACCCAACACATGCACATAACATGTGCTGTGTGTGTCCATACATGTGCACACACACAGCAGGCGAGACATGCTTGGGGTGGGTTTGAGCGAGGGAGAGGCAGATCGATCAAAAGAGAGGAACAGAAAGAGATGGAAACTGGGAGCTCAGCATGCAACAAAATTATTTTAATCACTCATCACCAAGCTCCAAAACGTAAGTCTCTGTGCCTCCCTTTGCTGCTGGGTCCATGACTTTCTCATCGGTAACCACAATCAATGTCATCCTCTGTCGTCACCACAGGTGCACGTCAAGGCTGCGTGCTGAACTCCCTGCTCTATTCTCTTTACACCCATGATGTTGTGGCTAAGCTCAGCTCCATTGCCAACTATAAATTCGTCAATGATACCACTGCGGTTGGCCACATCATTGGTTGTGATGTGTCAATGTATAGGAGAGAGTTAGGACACGTGGTTAAGTGGTGCATCAACAACAACCCCTTCTCAGGCAACGTCAATAAAATCAAGGAATTAATTGTTGATCATGTAACGAAGGTTGGGAGAATATGTGCCGGTTTTCACTGGTGGCTCCACAGAAGAGAGAGCTAACAGCTTAAAATTCCTGCCCACTTGTTCTGGGCCCAGCTGGTAACAATCATAAAGAAGGCACATTGTTAGAAGTTTAAAGACATTTGTCATGTCACTGAATACTCTAACAAACATCTACAAATGCACTCCAGCGAGTATCCTGACTGATTGCATCGTGGCCTGGTGTGGCAATTCAACGTACAGGAATCCATGGCTGTGGAGAATGGTGGACTCAGCCTAGTCATCAATGGGCATCCCTTGCCACCATCTGGAGCAGAAGAGGCTGAGAGGGAACCTGATGGAGGTAACTAAATAATGAGGACAGAAGGGGAGATAGTGTGGGAGGACGGGATGGGTAGAGGGGTGGGGGGGGGGGGAATGGGGAACCATGCTGTACTGCCATCGCTCCGGAGGAACGTACCAGTCCTGGTGCCAGGCAGATCCTCTGTACGCGGACCGGCATTACTGTCACTGACCTGGAACAGAAAGGAAGAGGGAGATCAGTGCGGAGCAACAGCTGAGGGGTGAGTCCGGGCTGCATCTAACCCAGGGGTCAGGTGGTCAGTTAAAGGCTGGATTATAATTCAGGGGTTCAGGGTATATCAGGGATGTACCGAACAACAGACTCCCCTGGTGTGAGCTGCAGACTGAGATTTAATCCAGGGGTTCATGGGGTTTTAACAGTAACAGATCAATGGGAGTGGGTTACAGGGTGGGATTTAATAAAGGGTTCAATTAAATTATGTGAGGGATAAAGTGATTAAACCCCACTATTGTAAGGGGCTTTAAAGAGGATTCAAACCGATAGGGGCCAGGGAGAGGGTTCTGACACAGCTGTGTATCAAAAGTTACCAGACCCATCCTTGAGTAAGAAGTGATAGCATTGTATAGCGGTAGAAGGGAGTGATGTAGATAGATCCCTATCAGTAGAAGGGAGTGATAGATGGGACCCTTGTCACTATAGCTTAGCTTTAGTGCTGATATAGGAGGACTGAGAGAGTTCATTTGGAGGTGAGTAAAACTAGGGTAGGTCATGAACAACTGAGCATGCTTAATAAAATAAATGAATATTACAACACACCCCTGGTCAAGAAACTGTTCATTACCATGCACATGTCTGGACATGCGATGTATGATGTGGGAGGTACTGGGGGGACGTACCTACAGATTGTGCACCTCAGTGTCTGATTGGAGGGGGTCAAAGGAGAGGAGGTTGGATGTAGAATTGTGTGTATAAAGGGGGTTTACCCTTCTGACTTTGGTGTGTCTCAACTTGGAGAGGCACCCGACTCGAAAATAAAGAATCTCTTGCTTCCACGATTTAGTCTTTGAGTAGTGATTGTGAGCACATCGCATATCTCACAAATTATATATAGGATAAGCATCCCCAGATGTGTTACAGACTGGTATATAATCAAGGGGTTTGGGGAGTATGTTTTTCCAATAACAAATCCTGGGAGTGGGTCACAGGCTGGATTATAATCTTCGGGGGGGGGGGGGGGGGGAGAGGGAACCTGACCCAGGGGTTTGGTGAGATGGGGAGGTTTACATATAGAATAACAGATCCTGGCAGTGTGTTACAGCCTCTGATCTAATTGTGGGGTTCAGGTATTTATATATAGAATAACAGATCTTGAGAGTGGATAGAGGCTGGGATTCATTTACGGGGTTTGGGGGGATTTATATTTAAAATAACATCTCAATGCGTGAACTGCAGATGGGGGCAACCTCAGGGGTTGATATGTAGAATAACAGATACCTACAGTGAGTTTCAATCCAGAATATCTCCCTCTCTTGATTTTGTCCACAAACCACATATTTTTGCCCGCAGCTGCACTTACATCCTGTCTCTTTCAATCTTGTCTCCGGGGAGTTTGTTCCGCACACTTCACTAAACAAACAATTTTGCAAATGCATCAAATGATTGCACAGCCTGTCAAGCAGATATTTCAATTCCCCAATCCCTAAACCTGCTTTCCATTAAGAAACCATTAAAAAATGTTGGGGTAAAGTGATGCCACACAGGCCATTCAGCCTCTCATACCTGCTGCCACATTCAGTGAGACCATGGCTGATCTCTGACTCAGCCTCATTCTCCTTCACTAACACTCACACTCCTCCACATCCCATCATTCATTCAATATCCCAGTGTTCGCTGTCCTGAATCTCCTCAGTGATTCAGCCCCCACAGCCTTTGGGGGAGAGATCCCCCAACTCTAGAGAAAGTAATTTCACCCCATCTCTGTCCTGAATGATCGTTCACTCACTGAGACAATAGGCTAGGACAATAGGTGCAGGAGTAGGCCATTCGGCCCTTTGGTTCAACTTACTCATGCCAGCCAATTTGGGATTCTGAGCAAGTCTCATTTACCTGTATTGGCCTATATGCTTTCTATTCATATATCGGTCCAAATCTCTTCAAAGTTGGAATTATATCCACTTCTACAGCTTTGTCTCGCAGATTGTTCCAGATACAGGCTATCCTCTGAGTTAAATGATTGCCCTCTTAAATCTCTCCCTCTTAATGAGTCATACAGGCGATACAGCATGGAAACAGGTTAACTCAACTCTTGCAGTCTGACCAAGATGCCCCATCTAACAGGTCTCGTTTGCCTGTGGCTCACCTTTATCCGTCTAAACTTTTTCTATCCATGTACCTGTCCATTTCTCTCATGATTTTATGAGATCACACCTCCTTCATTCCACGGAATAATGTCTCGGTTAGCTCAGGCCCTTGTGTCCTGGTAACATCCTCATAAATCTCTACACACTTTGAAATTTAATGGCACCGTTTTTTATAGCACCATGACATCACCAATGTCTTGTACAACTGTATTATAATGGCCTGACTTTTGTACACAATTCCCCGACAGATGAAGACCAGAATGCTAAAAGCATACGCCACCACTTTCAGGGAATTATGCACATATACTCCTAGAGTGGGAATAAAACTAGGGTGGCTCAGTGAGTTAAAATTCTGAATTGGGGCAAGGCCAACTTTGAGGAATTTGCTCAAGTTGATTGGACTAAGTCATTTGCGAGGAAAGGAAGGCCCAGAAAGTGGAATGCTTTTAAAGGTGTGATGACAAGAGTTCACAGTATGCATGTTTCTGTTAGAGTGAAGGGCAAAACAGGTGGGCATAAAGAGCTTGGATGATGAGGAAAAATTGAGATGCTGGTCAGGAAAAAGGAGGAAGTATGGAACAGGTATAGATGGCTGGGTTCAAATTTTAGTTTTAGAGATAATGTGTGTGGAAACAGGCCTTTCGGCTTATCATGCCCACACCGACCATCAATTACCCACATAGAAACATAGACAATAGGTGCAGGAGGAGGCTACTCGGCCCTTCGAGCCAGCACCGCCATTCATTGTGATCATGGCTGATCGTCCCGAATCAATAACCCGTGCCTGCCTTCTCCCCATATCCCTTGATTCCACCAGCCCCTAGAGCTCTATCTAACTCTCTCTTAAATCCATCCAGTGATTTGACCTCCACTGCCCTCTGTGGCACGGAATTCCACAAATTCACAACTCTCTGGTTGAAAAAGTTTTTTCTCACAGTCTTAAATGGCCTCCCCTTTATTCTAAGACTGTGGCCCCTGGTTCAGGACTTGCCCAATATTGGGAACATTTTTCCTGCATCTAGCTTGTCCAGTCCTTTTATCTTATATTACTAAAAGTCTGATCTTGACCACTTCCTGTTGTTCTGTATATTGATTTTAGAAAAAACGCTGCCACTTAACGGCTGCTATTTTTGGCCATCTTACTCAGAGTCCCCCTCTGCTGCACAGGACAAGAGGATTTTTCCCATTGATGCAAAATAAAAGAGTTAATAGTGTTTAAAAAATGTTGAGATTCTCTCTCCTGAAGGGCATGCCCCTTCCGGAGGGATAATAAAACCCAGAAATGTTGAATGCCTCAGTCAGTCTCTGAAAAATGGGGGAGCGAGAGGGTCATGTCTCTCAGTCTGAGCTGTGAATAACACTGAACACATGTCTACTAAACTGTGAGTGGTTTTACTGACCTGTCAGTGCCCTTAATGTGGATTGAAAATATAGTTTGGAAATGCTAATGCTGTGTTGCCTTTGGTTTGGAAGTGCTAAAGCTGTGTTGCCTTTGGTTTGGAAATGCTAAAGCTGTGTTGCCTAGTTAAAGTTGCCTTGCCTAATTAAAGTTGTCTTGCCTAATTAAAGTTGCCTTGCCTTCTATATAATTAAAAATCTAATCTTGACCATTTCCTGTTTGCGCCATCTTACTCAGCGCCCCCCTCCGCTCATCAGGTGCCAAGGATTATTCCCATCGATGAAAAATAAAAGAGTTATTAATGTTTAAAAAATGTTGAGATTCTCTCTCCTGTCAATCACGCCATCAGGCCATGCCCCTTCTGGTGGGAAGGGGGAGGGACTTTAAAACCCAGAAGTGTGGGCGTGGCTCAGTCTCTGCAAGATGGAGGAGGGAGAGGTCACGAACTCGCTGTCTTTAGTGGCCTTGCACCCTGCTTGAAATGGTACGAAACTGCACTTGAATTTGGCGGCCTTGCACCCTGGTTGAAATGGAATTTCAAGGAATAGCCGTGAATCAACTGCCAGCCCACCAGCCGTGAGTGAGTGAGCTGCCAGCACAATAGGCTTGAGTGACTGAGCTACCAGCCCGCAATGTTCATACTAGCCCTCTAGAAACCAGTCCCTTCAGCACCCATACTAGCGCTCCAGAAAGCCACTCCCCCCCACTAGTCACTCAACGGGTCCCACTTAGTCTAGTAATTTTATATGTTTCTATTGATTCCCACCACAGAAGTCAGGCTAACTGGTCTGTAATTCCCCGTTTTCTCTCTCACTCCTTTGGGATAACATTAGTTATCCTCCAATCCACAGGAACTGATCCTGAATCTATTGAACATTGGAAAACGATCACCAATGCATCCACTATTTCTAGAGCCACCTCCTAACCCACCTTCATCCTTCTCACTCGGGGCAATTTTACAGAAGCCAATTGACCTTCACATCTTTAGGTATGTGAAGAGGAAAAAAATAGTTAAGACCAAAATTGGACCCTTGAGGATTGAATAGGATGAATTTATTATGGAGAACAAGGAAATGGCAGACGTTGAACTGGTACTTTGGATCCGTCTTCACTAAGGAGAGCACGAACAATCTTCCTGATGTACTAGTGGCCAGAGGGTCTAGGGTGATGGAGGTACTGAAGGAAATTCACATTAGACAGGAAATGGTGTTGGGTATACTAATGGGACTTAAGTCTGATAAATCCCCATGGCCTGATGAACTGCATCCCAGGGTACCTAAGGAAGCGGCTCTAGAAATTGTGGACGCATTGGTGATCATTTTCCAATGTTCTATAGATTCAGGATCAGTTCCTGTGGATTGGGGGGTAGCTTATGTAATCTCACTTTTTAACAAAGGCGGGAGAGAGAAAGCAGGGAATTATAGACCAGTTAGCCTGATATCGGTGGTGGAGAAGATGCTGAAGTCAATTATAAAAAAATGAAATAGTGGCACATTTGGATAGCAGTAACAGGATCAGTCCGCGTCAGCATGGATTTACGAGGGGAAATCATGCTTGACTAATCTGCAATTTTTTGAGGATGTAACTAGGAAAATGGACAAGGGAGAGCCAGTGGATGTAGTGTACCTGGACTTTCAGAAAGCATTTGATACGGTCCCACATATGAGATTAGTGGGCAAAATTAGAGCACATGGTATTGGGGGTAGAGTGCTGACATGAATAAAAGATTGGTTAGCAGACAGGAAACAAAGAGATTGGATTAACGGGTCCCTTTCAGAATGTCAGGCAATGACTAGTGGGATACCGCAAGGCTCGTTGCTGGGACCGCAGCTATATACAATATATATTCATAATTTAGATGAAGGGATTAAAAGTAACATTAGCAAATTTGCAGATGACACAAACATGGGTGGCAGTGTGGACTGTGAGGGAGATGCTATGAGGATGCAGGGTGACTTGGACAGGTTGGGTGAGTGGGCAGATGCATGGAAGATGCAGTTTAATGTGGATACATGTGAGGTTATCCACTTTGGTGGCAAAAACAGGAAGGTAGATTATTATCTAAATGGTGTCAAGTTGGTAAAAGGGTACGTACAACAGGATCTGGGGGTCCTTGTTCATCAGTCACTGAAAGTAAGCATGCAAGTACAGCACGCAGTGATGAAAGCGAATGGCATGTTGGCCTTCATAACAAGAGGAGTTGAGTATAGGAGCAATGAGGTCCTTCTGCAGTTGTACAACATCCTAGTGAGACCACACCTGGAGTATTGTGGGAAGAACATTCTTGCTATTGAGGGAGTGCAGCATAGGTTCACCAGGTTAATTCCCGGGATGGCGGGACTGTCAGATGTTGAAAGAATGGAGTGGCTGGGCTTGTATACTCTGAAATTTAGAAGGATGAGAGGGAATCTTATTGAAACATATAAGATTATTCAGGGGTTGGACTTGCTAGAGGCAGGAAACATGTTCCTGATGTTGGGGGAACACAGAACCAGGGGCCACAGTTTAAGAACGGAGATGAGAAAATACTTTTTCACACAGAGAGTTGTGAGTCTGTGGAATTCTCTGCCTCAGAGGGTGGTGGAGGCCGGTTCTCTGGATGCTTTCAAGAGAGAGTTAGGTAGAGCTCTTAAAAATAGCGGAGTCAAGGGATATGGGGAGAAGGCAAGAATGGGGTACTGATTGTGGATGATCAGCCACAAGAGATTGAATGGTGGTGCTGGCTCGAAGGGCCGAATGGCCTACTCCTGCACATATTGTCTTAGCCTGCTCTACTGCTCCTTATACCTCAGGCCCTCGAGTCCTGGCGGCATCCTCCTAAATCTTTGCACCCTTTCTAGCTGAACAATATGTTTCATACAACGAGGTGACCAGAACTGAACAAAATACTCTAAATGTGGCCTCACCAAGCCTTGTGCAACTGCCACATGACTTCCCAACTTCTGTACTAAAAACTCTGACTGATGATGGCCAACATGCCAAAAGCCTTCTTGATCACCCTTTCTACAAGTGACGCCACTTTCAAGGTACTATGTCTCTGCATTCCAAGATCCCTCTACTCTACAACACTCTCCATAGCCCGGCCATTCACTCTCCTGCCCTGGTTAGACTTTCAAAAATGCAACACCTTGTACTTATCTGCATTAAACTCCATCAACCATTCCTCAGCCCACCTGCCCAACTGATCAAGATACTGCTGCATTATTTGACAACCATCTTCACAATCTACAATACCACCCACTTATTATCATCTGCATACTTACCAATCATGCCTCATATGTTTTTCATCCAAATCATTGATATAGATGAGGAACAAAAATGGGTCCACAACCGAAGCCTGTGGCACACCACCAGTCACAGGCCTCTAGTCCAAAAAACAATCTTCCACCATCTGCTTCCTTCCATGAAGCCAATTTTTAAACCCAATTGGCTTGATCTCTTTGGATCATATATGATCCAGCCGACCATCGAGAACCTTGTCAAATGCCTTGCTGAAATACATATAGACAATGTCTACCATGAGAGTCCCAGTCAATATTGGGATAGTTAATATTCCATACATTGACAACCCCATTAGTCCTGCAGCAGTCTGCAATCTCCTGGCCTATTTGATCTTCTAATTCCCATTCACTTTTTGGGAGTATAAATGTCTGAAGATCTGTTTAATAAAATTATATGCTATAGAAATTATTCTGATGGAATGCATCTAAGCCTGGTGTGGCAACTGCTCTGTTCTCCACCTCCTTCACACCCCTTTCCCGGAGGTACTGCTATGTACTCTTAACTCCACATTAATTTGGCTGCTCCACTTTTACACGTTAGTATTTTTTGCACTTCTTTAGATTGCACGACAATCTTTGCACATTTCCACTGTTTTGCCATTGTTTAAATTGTTGAATTTATCGTTATCGTGTATAACCTATAGAGTTATGACCTCCGTGTGAACAATGAGTCGCATTGATATGACAATATCTGAATCTGCTCTTGAATCTGAGTCTGGGTCAGTTAGATGTGCAAATGCATTTTCATCTGCCCAGCGTGTGTGGATGGGGAGAGGTGTGTGATAGTGTTGATCTCCTCCAATGGGGAACAGCTGTCGATATGTGTGGATGGGGAGAGGAGGGTTAGAGGGTTAATACCCTCCAACTGGGACCGAGCTGCCTAGCGGATTTATATGGGGAGAGGTGGCGAGGGGGTTAAACCCTCCGATGGGGAACGGACTGCCTGTTTGACAAATAAATCTGTCTTTTGCCCTGCGGTCGATCAAATGTAAATGGATTTATGAGAAAAGCAGGGCAAGCGGGAGTTTCACCTGAGTGCTCTATCACGTAAGTCACGGATTCTTGGTGCCGAGATGCCTGTGATTTCCGATTTCACACTTGCACTCTGAGTTAGCAAAAGATAAATTGCCCTGAAGTGAAACAGGGATCATCAGGGTCTGGAAATGCTGCCAGAGGCTGAGCGGTACAGAGAGAGGGAGGGAAAGAGAGAGGTGGAAAAAGTCACACAGAGAGGTGGAGGGAGAGAGACAGGGAGAGAGAAAGGGACACAAGCAGAGTGATGGACGGACGGAGGGAGAGAGAGAACGAAATGCACAGAGAAATAGAAAATGAAAATCATATAGAGAATCGGGGAGAGAGAGAAACGGGAGAGAAAGATAGAGAAAAAAAGTGAAAAGCAGGGAAAGGGACAGAGTGTGAAAGGGATCCTTCGGTCCACCGAAACCACGCCAACCATTAATCATCCATTCATACGTCCTGTGCCATTTCACTTTCTCATCCACTTGATGTCATTTGGATGTTAATTAACCTCCATACCCACATGCCTTTGGAATTTGGGAGGAAAAAACCGAAGCGCCCGGAGAGAACCTACGACGGTCACGGGGAGAATGGGCAAGATCCACATGGATAAAACCCAGTCAGGATCAAACCTGAGTTTCTGGTGTTGTGAGACAGCAGCTCAACCAGCTACACCACTATTCTACCCTCTACAAAAGAGAAAATAGAAAGTAAAATTATTTTTATTAATGAATACAATTTACAAAAATATAGTAAAAATAAAGAAATCACTTTCTCATTCTCCTCCCTCCCTCACTCCCTCTCTCCTTTCCCTTCTCCGTTCCTCCCTCTCCTCCCTCCCTTTCCCTACTCCCTCGCTCCACTCCCAGACCTCTCTCCTCCCTTCTGTCTCTCACACTTTTTCTCTCACCCTTTCTCTCTCCCACATCTGTCTGCTACACATGAGAAGGGAGTGGAGGAGAGAGTGAGATGGGAAGTGAGGATATGGGGAAGGCAAGGGAAGTGTGGAAGGCGAGCACTGCGCTGATAGTGGTCTTTAATGTTTGCTTTCAAATTTAGGTCGATTCTATCATCGTCTAACAGAGGATAATCCCCTGTATTCCCCTCCCCCAACCCCACAGTGAGAAAGCAGCAGTGCCTAGAATGGGTGTTGATATAGTCAGGAGTTAGGGAACGGTTGGGGACAGAGACAGAGAGGGAGGGGGTGAGGGGAAGGAGAGAGAGAGAGTCAAAGTGACAAATGAGGAAAAGGACACTGCTCTGGCTGATGGAAATGTCATTGAATCAAATGTCAGGAATAGGTGGTCAGACTCTCTTATTGGAGATTGAAGTTGCCTAGCACTCGTGTGATGTGGATGTTACCAGCCACTTATCAGCTCACGTATGAATGTCGTCTGGTCCTGCTGCTTGCAGGCATGGGCTGTTCACTCGCTGAGATGGTGTGAATGGAACTGAACATTGTGTAAACACCAGTGCACATCCATACTTCTGTCAGGATGGAAGGAAGGTCAGAGATGAAGCAGCTAAAGCGAAACAACTACAATCTGTGAGATGGGTGACTCCAATCATGGAGTGTTTTTCATGCATGCCCTTCACTGCAAGGTTTCCCTAGGCACACACTGGCCTACTGTAGTCTTGACCTCCTCCATCCAGCTAGTCCTCACTTTCTATTGCTTCCAGCCTCTATTTTTGACCTCTCACACCTGCTGCTTTTTATAGTCATACAGCCCTACAGTCCAACTTGTCCAGGCTGACCAAGATGTCACAACTGTCCATGTTTAGCCCTAAATCTTTCCTATCCTTGTATCTGTACAAATATTGTTTAAATGTTGTTATGGTTCCTGCCTCAATTACCTCATCTAGCAATCCGTTCCAAATAGCTCCCACCCTTTGTGTGAAAAAAATGCCCTCAGGTTAAATACTATAAAATGTTTCCCTCTCAACGTAAACCTATGTTCCCTAGTTCTTGATACCCAAACTTGAGTAAAAGACTGTGCATTTACCCTATCTATTTCCCTCGTGAACTTATAAACGTCTAAAAAATCATCCCTCATCCTCTTGCATTCCGAAGAATAAAGTCCTGGCCTGCCCAACCTCGCAGGGACATGGGGACAATGAATGGAAGAAGTGTGCTTACTTCAATGTAAGGAATATTGTGGTAAAGCTGATGAACTTGGAGCCTGGATCAGCGTTTGGAATTACAGGCATTCACCAACTTGTGTAATTCACAACACAAACAATTCACAATAGGTGAATGGCAACGAGAAGCTGGCATGGGCCTCCTGTCCACTTCATGGATATAAATCCTTCACCCAGGCTCGCTGCTCTTCCTGCGGCACAGGGAAGCCTCGTGTGAATGAGGAGGGCAGCGGAGAGCAAGCCCTGGCCAAGCTGCCAACATACCCCACAAGGTACACCAAGCTGCTGCAGTGCCTGGTTGACGTAGCTCACAGTCTAGCCCCTGGCTGACAGCGCTTTCTTCAGGTCGTCACCACCGGCAGGATGTGGTCAGTGCCCGTCGGGTGGAGGGCCTTTTCCATGCTGTGTGATTCCCTCCCCTCTCACCACCTGCCGCTGCTTCCTGTCAGCCGCCGCTGTGTCCGTATATGCAAGAAGGTTTCCTTAAATAGTATGTGAATAGTCCGACTTGAGGCGGGACCATATGGAACCTCGTGTTGGGAAACAAGCCTGACCTGGTGACGAGCGTTGTGATGGGACGAGACTTTGGAGAATCACAACTCCATATGTTTTCAGATTGTTATGAACAGGAATAGGTTTGAATGTTGGGGGAAACATAGAAACATAGAAATTAGGTGCAGGAGTAGGCCATTCGGCCCTTCGAGCCTGCACCGCCATTCAATATGATTATGGCTGATCATCCAACTCAGTATCCTGTACCTGCCTTCTCTCCATACCCCCTGATCCCTTTAGCCACAAGGGCCACATCTAACTCCCTTTTAAATATAGCCAATTAACTGGCCTCAACTACCTTCTGTGGTGGAGAATTCCAGAGATTCACCACTCTCTGTGTGAAAAATGTTTTTCTCATCTTGGTCCTAAAGGTTTTCCCCCTTATCCTTAAACTGTGACCCCTTGTTCTGGACTTCCCCAACATCGGGAACAATCTTCCTGCATCTAGCCTGTCCAACCCCTTAAGAATTTTGTACGTTTCTATAAGATCCCCCCTCAATCTTCTATTTGATTGGGGCAAGGCAGATTACAATCCTATCAGGCAGGAGTAAAGGAGAGTAGATTGGGACATATTTAAAGGCCAGCTGATCAAAGTACAGGATCACGATGTTTCAATATGGACAAGGGTTAAGAACGACAAGGTGAGGGAACGTTGATGACCAAGGAGGTTGTAACTGGTCAGGAAGCAAAAGGAAGCATCTATGAGGTTTATGAGAGTGGCATCAGACCACATATATGAGGAATATAAAGCGAGTAGGAAATAACTCAAGCGGGTGCTGAGAAGGACTAAAAGGGGGTCACAAAATTTCATTAGCAATGGATTATGGAAAATCCCAAGGCTTTTTATACATACAGCGCCCTCCATAATGTTTGGGACAAAGCCCCATAATTTATTTATTTGCCTCTGTAAAAAATCACATGTGGTTAAAGTGCTCATTGTCAGCTTTTAATAAAGGCCATTTTTATACATTTTGGTTTCACCATGTAGAATTTACAGCACTGTCTATACATAGTCCCCCTCCACATTTCAGGGCACCATAATGTTTGGGACACCACAATGTCATTTAAATGAAAATAGTCATGTTTAGTATTTTGTTACATGCCTTTTGCATTCAATGACTGCTTGTGATTATTGGGCATCACCAGTTGCTGGGGGTCTTCTCTGGTGATGCTCTGCCAAGCCTGTATTGCAGCCATCTTTAGCTTAAGCTTGTTTTGGGGGGTAGTCCCCTTCAGTTTTCTCTTCAGCATATGAAAGACATTCTCAATTGCGTTCAGATCGGGTGATTGACTTGGCCACTCAAGAAGTGACCATTTTTTAGCTTTGAAAACTCCTTTGTTGCTTCAGCAGTATGTTTGGGATCATTGGCTTGCTGAAGAATGAACCGCCAGCCAATGACTTTTGAAGCATTCGTTTGAATTTGAGAAGATACGATGTGTCTATACACTTCAGAATTAATTATGCTACTACCATCAGCAGTTGTATGATCAATAAGCCAGTACCTACAGCAGCCAAACATGCCCAGGCCATAACACCTCCACCACCATGTTTCACAGATGAGATGGTTTTGCTTTGGATCTTGGGCAGTTCCTTCTCTCCTCCATACTTTGCTCTTGCCATCAGTCTGATATAAGTTACCGTAATCTTTATCTCATCTGTCCACAAAACCTTTTTCCTAAACTGTGGTTGCTCTTTTAAGTACTTCTTCACAAACTGTAACCTGGCCATCCTATTTTTGCGGCTAATCAGTGGTTTGCATCTTGCAGTGTAGCCTCTGTATTTCTGTTCATGAAGTCTTCTGCGGACAGTAGTCATTGACAAATCCACACCCGACTCCTGAATAGTGTTTCTGATCTGTCGGACAGGTGTTTGGGGATTTTTCTTTATTCTTGAGAGAATTCTTCTGTCATCAGCTGTGAAGGTCTTTCTTGGCCTGCCAGTCCCAGTGCTCTCTTTCTTCTTAATGATGTTCCAAACAGTTGACTTTGGTAAGCCTAAGGTTTGGCTGATGTCTCTAACAGTTTTATTCTTGTTTCTCAGTCTCATAATGACTTATTTGACTTTCATTGGTACAAATTTGGTCCTCATGTTGATAAACAGCAATAAAAGTTTCCAAAGGTGATCTGGATGATGGGGTGGAAAATTGGATAAGTAAGTATGCAGATGATACTAAGATAGGTGGTGTTGTGGATAATGAAGTAGATTTTCAAAGTCTACAGAGAGATTTGGGCCATTTGGAAAAGTGGGCTGAAAGATGGCAGATGGAGTTTAATGTTGTTAAGTGTGAAGTGCTACATCTTGGCAGGACAAATCAAAATAGGAAGTACATTGTAAATGGTAGGGAATTGAGGAATGCTGTGGAACAGAGGGATCTAGGAATAACTTTGCATAGTTCCCTGAAGGTAGAATCGCATGTAGATAGGGTGGTAAAGAAAGCCTTTGGTGTGCTGGCCTTTATAAATCAGAGCATTGAATATAGGAGTAGGGAAGTAATGTTAAAATTGTACAAGGCATTGGTAAGACCAATTCTGGAGTATGGTGTACAATTTTGGTCGCCTAGTTATAGGAAGGATGTCAACAAAATAGAGAGAGTACAGAGGAGATTTACTAGAATGTTGCCAGGGTTCCAGCAACTATGTTACAGAGAAAGGTTGAACAAGTTAGGTCTTTATTCTTTGGAGCGCAGAAGGTTAAGGGGGGACTTGATTGAGGTCTTTAAAATGATGAAAGGGATAGACAGAGTTGACGTGGATACGTTTTTCCCATTGAGGGTAGGGAAGATTCAAACAAGAGGGCATGACATGAGAATTAAGGGACAGAAGTTCCGGGGTAACGTGAGGGGGAACTTCTTTACTCAGAGGGTGGTGGCTGTGTGGAATCAGCTTCCAGCAGAAGTGGTGGAGGCAGGATCGATTTTAACATTTAAGAGTAAAGTGGATAGGTATATGGACGTGAAGGGAATGGAGGGGTATGGTCTGAGTGCAGGTAGATGGGACTGGGGGAAAACAAATGGTCGGCACGGACTGGAAGGGCCGAGAGGGCCTGTTTCCGTGCTGTAATTGTTATATGGTTATATGGTTATAAAGGTGATGGAAAGACTGCAGGAAAGACTAGGTGCTGAGAGCTCTCTTATACCTGCATTAAGGAGGCATTTGAACACACCTGAGCAATTACAAACACCTGTGAAGCCATGCGTCCCAAACATTATGACGCCCTGCATTGGGGGGGAGGGGACTATGTACAAACACAGCTGTAATTTCTACATGGCGAAACCAGAGTGTTTAAAAATACATAGATATATACACAATAGGTGCAGGAGTAGGCCATTCGGCCCTTCATGTCAGCACCACCATTCAATGTGATCAATGGTGATCATCCACAATCAATACCCCATTCCCGCCTTCTCCCCCTATCCCTATGTTTGAGAGCTCTATCTAACTCTCTCTTGAAAGCATCCAGAGAATTGGCTTCCACTGCCTTCTGAGGCAGAGAATTCCACAGATCCGCAACTCTCTGGGTGAAAACGTTTTTCCTCTTCTCCGTTCTAAATGGCCTACCCCTTATTTTTAAACTGTGGCCCATGGTTCTGGACTCCCCCAACATTGGGAACATGTTTCCTGCCTCTATCATGTCCAATCCCTTAATAATCTTATATGTTTCAATAAGATCCCCTCTCATCCTTCTAAATTCCAGTGGATACAAGCCCAGTCGTCGCCTTTAATACCTTTTACTAAACACCCTTTAATAAAATCTGACAATGTGCACTTTAACCACATGTGATTTTTTCTATTACAAATCTCAAACTGTGGAGTACAGAGGCAAATAATGATGGGTCTTTGTCCTAAACATTCTGGGGGGCACTGTATATTAAAAATAACAGGATTTAGTTTAGTTTAGAGATACAGTGTGGAAACAGGCCCTTCGACCCACCGAGTCTGTACCGGCTAACAATCACCACACATTTACACTATCTTACACACACTAGGGACAATTTACCCTTATACCAAGCCAATTTACCTACGTACGTCTTTGGAGTGTGGGAGGTAATTGGAGTTCTCGGAGAAAACTCATGCGGCCACGGGGAGAACGTACAAACTGAACCCATAGTCAGGATCGAACCCGGGTCTCTGGCGCTGTAAGGCAGCAACTCTACCGTTGCGCCACCATGCCACCAGGGTGACAATGTAGAAGGTTGGATAAAGGAGGGAA
Source organism: Okamejei kenojei (assembly GCA_035221665.1). Lineage (NCBI taxonomy): Eukaryota > Metazoa > Chordata > Chondrichthyes > Rajiformes > Rajidae > Okamejei > Okamejei kenojei. The sequence continues at coordinate 45,054,677 of CM069154.1, forward strand.
TCTATGCTTGGAGTCAAAAGATGTAGTGAGGTACTAATTGAGTACCTTGCAGCTGTGCTTACCGAATAGAAGGACTTGAGAAAGTGTGATTAGCATGGCAAATACAAATATGCTGGGGCAGTTTAACATTGAGGTTCTTTAGATAAAGAGCTTTAAGGTGGATATCCCCAAGGCCTGATGGCATCTATCCCAGGATATCGAAGGAGACAAGAGAGAAAATTGCAGGGGCCTTGATGAGGATCTTCATTCCTTCTCTAACAACAGGTGAGATCCCGGGGGACTGGAGAGTGGCCAATGTTGTTCCTTTGTTTCAGAAGGGAAGTGATGAGAGGGTGGTGAATCTGTGGAATTTATTGCCACAGAAGGCAATGGAGGCTGTCAATGGATATTTTTAAGGCAGAGATGGATAGATTCTTGATTAGTACGGGTGTCAGGAGTTATTGGGAGAATAACTAGATCAGCCATGATTGAATAGCGGAGTAGACTTGATGGGCCTAATTCTGCTCTTATCACTTATGAACTTATGAATCTAGGCCAGTGAGCCTCAGGTCAGTGGTTGGGAAACTATTGAAGAGAATTATTTGATATAGGATTTACTCCCAATTACTCCCAAATGGAAGCGAGCGGGCTAGTTAAGGTCAGCCAGCACTCCATGGCATGTCTCACTAACTTGACTGAATTCTTAGAGAAGGTGACAAAGAAGATTAATGGTGGTGAATGTTGTAGACATGGATTCTAGTAAAGCATTTGATAAGGTCCTGCATAGTAGGCTGATCCAGATGGATTCGTGGTGACTTAATCCTATGGATCGGGACTTGCTTTTTCATAGACCACAGAGTGTTGTGGTGGAAGGTGGATATTCTGGCTGGTGGTCTGTGACCAGTGTACCACAGGGATTTGTGCTGGGACCTCTGCTGTTTGTTATATAGATATATAAATGACATAGACGTAAATGTGGATGGGTTGGTGAGTACTTTTGTTGATGACACCAAAGTTGGAGAGTTGCATACAGTGAGAAATGCTGTCAGAACGTACAGCGAGATATAGACCAGCTGCAGAAATGGGCAGAGAAATAGCAGATGGGGCTTAATCCCAGCAAGTGCGTGGTGTTGCATTTTGGGAGGTCGAATGTTGGAGGTAAATATACAATTAATGGCATTCCCTGTGAGATGTGAATGACGTAGATAGGGTGATATCTGGATTAGAGGGTTTAGTTTAATTTGTTTAACCATATAACACCATATAACCATATAACAATTACAGCACGGAAACAGGCCCTCTCGGCCCTTCCAGTCCGTGCTGACCATTTGTTTTCCCCTAGTCCCATCTACCTGCACTCAGACCATACCCCTCCATTCCCTTCACGTCCATATACCTATCCACTTTACTTTTAAATGTTAATATCGATCCTGCCTCCACCACTTCTGCTGGAAGCTCATTCCACACAGCCACCACCCTCTGAGTGAGTTTAGTTTAAAGGCTGGATAGATTTTAGTTTTAGTTCAGAGACACAGGGGGAAACAGGCCCTTCAGCCCACAAGCCTACATCGACCAGCCACCACCATACACCAGCACTATCTGACAATATGGACAATTTACAATCTTTTCCGAAGCCAATTAATCTACAGACCTGGGGAAACCCATGCGCTCATAGGGAGAAGGTACAAACTCTGTATGGACAGCAGCACCCGTAATCATGCTCGAACCAGGGTCTCCGGTGCTGTAAGGCAGCAACTCTACACAGCAACCGCTGCACCACCCTGATTTTTCTGCAACATTGGAGGTTGAGGGAAGACTTGATAGAAGTATTTAAAGTTATGAAGGCAATAGGGTAAACACAGAACCGTTTTCCCAGGGTGGAAATGTTCAATTCAACACTAGATGTGGAGGTGACCTGCACCCCCAGTTCCTGGGGTGCAGATCACTAACAGTCTGACCTGGTCAAATAACATCTCATCAACAGTTAAGAGAGCGCAGCAGTGGTTGTATTTTCTGCACCGGATGAGAAGAGCTCACCTCCCCCATCCCATCCCCACCACTCTCTACAGGGGCACCATAGAGAGTATTTTGACCAGCTGTATCTCTGTCTTGTTTGGGACTGTAAAGCCTCTGACTGGAAGTCGGTGCAGAGAGTGGTGAGGACGGCTGAAAAAATCATCGGGACTTCTCTCCCCTCAATCGGGGATATTGCGACCAAACGTTGCGTGTCTAAGGCCAGCAGTATTATAAAAGACCCCACACATCTCCATCACGGACTGTTCACTCTGCTGCCCTCGGGCAAAAGTTATCGTAGCATAAGGAGCAGAACGTCAAGGTTCTGCAACAGCTTCTTCCCACGAGCCATCAGACTCCTGAATGCCATGTAATGGGCTGCCACCATTGTCTATTTATTCTTTTATCCTTTTATCCATTTTTATCCATTTTATCCTTCTGTTTATTATTGTGCTGCATGGGGAGCCAAATGCAACGGAATTTCGTTTGGAATTGCATATATCGATGTATTTCTAAATGACAATAAAGTTTGTTTGACTTGACTAGAGGGGGAAAGTGTAATGGAGATGCACGAGGCAAATATTTGACACAGAGTGGTGGCCGGGAAAGCTCTGCGGGAGTGGTGGTGGAGACAGATACCATAGTGGTATTTAAGAGGTTTAGATAGGCACACGGATATGCAGCAAATAAAGGGATATGGATACAGACAGATGAGCTCAGTGTAACCTGGCACAGACATTGTGGGCCTGTGGTTCCCGTGCTGTATTGGTCTACATTCTCCGTTCTTCTTCTTGGAATCCCAGCGTCCGTGGCAGGGCAGCTTTCCTCACCAACCAGTCCTCTCTCTGCACTTGCTTCTTTCTACGTCCACTAGTTCCACCCTCTCTCTCTCTTACCCCCACTTTGCTCTTCTCTCTGCCCCTTGCTATCATCACGCCCAGAATGCTTCTTCATCTTTCCAACTCTCTCTCCGACTTTGTCAGGACTCTACCCGTCTTTCCCTCCCTTTGCCTCTACCCCTCTCCTTCTCCTTGCCTTCTCTCTCTCTCTCTCTCTCTCTCTCTCTCTCTCTCTCTCTCCCTCTCTCTCTCTCCCCCCCACCCTCTCTGTGTTCCCTCTCTATCTATACTCACCCTCTATCACTCTCTCTCGTGTACCTTCTCCCGGGACGTATCCTTCCTATCTCCTCTCTATTGCTCTCACCTCACTACCTCGTTCCCTCCCTCATATCACAATATCACCCTGCATCCCTGTATCCCACCCCTTCCTTCCTCGCTCTCCCTCCACTCTCCCCGTTAATCCTTCCATTCTCCACCCTATCCCCCTCCCATTCATCTCTCACCACCTTCCTTCTCTTTCCTCCACTCTCCTTCCCCTCCTCTCCCCCTCCCTCACTCAATGCTTAGAAGCCGAACGGCGCAATCTCCGACCTTTCCTGGTGAATATAAAATCTCTTCTGACGGACTGCAACTGTAACCGGAGATTGCAGCGCTGTGCGTTTGGAGTTTGCACTTTCAACAGCGGGTGCTTCGGCTCCGTCCCGTATCCCAAAGACTTGCGTGTCCGTGGGTTAATTGGCCGCATTAAGTTGCCCGTTGTGTGGGTAGGGGAGAGAATCCCGGGGTTGCGAGAGGGCAATGTCCCTGCTGGGAATGTGCGGTCGGTAGCCAGCATGACTCAATGGGCCGAGGTGGTTTCCTTCTGGTGGGTATGTTGGCGTGTGGGGAGATGGCAGTAGAGGGTGAGCTCGTACACAGAGCTAGCACAACGATTGATGGCCCGAGCAGTCTCCGTCTGCGCTGCTTGAATCCGCTGTACTTCGTCAGAGCCCCCGCCATCTCTCTCTCACAGAATCGTATTTGACATATCTCTCAGTGTCCACTCTCCCGCCTTTCTATCCGCGTCTCTCTCTCTCCCTATTAATGTCCCACTCTATCATCCCGCCGTCTCTGTCTGTCCCTCGCTCTATCCTCTCATCATCTCTCGGCCCCTTGTTCTTTCTTCCGTCCCCCCTCTCACTCACTCCTTCGCACGAACTCTCCCAATCTCTCTCCCCGCATCTCTCTCACATTCACCTTCGCCTGAGCAGAATATGTGAAACTTCAGATTCCTACCGCACTCATCTCGGCAGCAGTGTCCAGTTCGAAAGCAAATCGCGTCGGTTCACCTCCCGCTGTCTGTCTCTCCTCGCTCCTCTCGCCGGCTGCTGGTGCCCGAGCGAGCAGCGGATGCCAGAGGCACGGCAGCAAGCAAGGATGCCGAACCAGTGCAGGAGGCGGGGGAGGGGCCAGATTGAAAGGACAGAGGGGAGAGGTGAGCGCGGAGAGGGGCAGGGGGGTGAGGGGGCAGATGGTTGAAAGGACAGATGGGGGTGAGTGAAAGAGAGGAGTATAAGCGGGAACGGACAGAGAGTTGAGGGAAGAGAGTGGGAGAGATGAGTAGAAAGAGGGAAGAGGCATGTTGGCAGATGGATGCGAGGAGAGGGGCCGAGGGATGAGGGGGTAGATAGTGCGAGAGATTCGGCCTGTACAGTGGCGCAGCGGTAGAGTTGTTGCAGCGCCAGAGACCTGGGCTACGGGCGCTGTCTGCGTGAAGTTTGCACGTTCTCCCTTTGACCGCGTGGGTTTTCTCCGGGTGCTTCGCTTTGCATACTCAAGACGTGTAGATTTGTAAGTTAATTGGCTTATGAAAATTCGACAGTGCGCAGGATAGAACTGTCGTGGCGATCGATGCTCAGTGTGGACTGGATGGGCCGAAGGGCCTGTTTCCACGTGGTGTCCTCTAGTCTAAAATAAAGATGTGAGGCAAGAAAGGGATGAAGGGGGTCGTGTTGAGGGCTGAGGTGAAAGGTGGGAGGGGAAAGGGTGTGGAGAGATGGGCAGACTGTTGAAGGGAGAGAGATGACGGGAGTGGGAGGTAGACGGAGGATGGGGAGAGCAGGATACTGATAGTGGTAACGGGGAGAGGGAGAGGGATGTGGGGCGAGATGAAGAGAGGGGAGAGCGAGTTTTCGTCGGAGTGCGTGAGCTCCGTGCAAACTCTGGTGGTGTCGAGAGTAGACGAGAATTTAGAAGCGGCCAAGATCTGGGGCTGTTCTTATCCACCTGGGCAAATGGGAGCAGACTAGAATGGCGACTTGGTCTGCATAAGCAAGTTTGGCAGAAGGGCGTTGCTACATCCTTTCGGCTTTAGCCAAACGGCTTTTCTCTGCCTCCACTGATACAGATGATGTCAAAGTGAGACATCAAGGCCGCACAGACGATGCGACCCCTCGTTGCTGCTGCCCGTTCACTGAGACCACGGCTGAACTTTTACATCGACCCCACACTGGCGTAAACATCCCTGGATTCGCCCAACTATCCCAATCCAAGGATCTCCGCCCTGAAACCCCCGCTTGCTCCTGGATGGAGAACGTGCGGGCAACGAGGTACCGGATGTCCAGGGATCTCAAATGGGGGGGTGGGGGGGGGGGGGGGGGGGTGGAACTGCTGCTCTTTAACAGTAAGTGACAGAGGCGAGGGGGAAACGTTCCCTCACAGAGTAGGCAGTCTTTGTGCGGTGGGTGGTCGCATGGGGCTGAATAGACATGCTGCAGTTCCATGGATGGATCCAGCGGATCCGGAATCCGTAGTCCGCCCATACAGGTGGCAAGCAAGCAAGGTACCTCATAGTCACAGAGTGAAACAGGCCCATCCGCTAAACTTGCCCACACCGGCCAACATGTCCCAGCTACACTAGTCCCACTTGCCCGCGTTTGGTCCAGATTCCTCCAAACCTGTCCTATCCATGTACCTGTCTGTTTCTGAAAAGATGGGATAGTCCCAGCCTAAACTACCTCCTCTGGCAGCTTGTTCCATACACCCACTACCAGTGTTGGAAATGGGTTTTAGGAACTAGGGGTACTCTAAGGTCGGTGGGGGGGGGGGCGGGGCGGGGCGGGGGTGTTATGTGCGGTCATACACATGGATGAGTACAAGATTGCATCACTTGTTTATTGTGTATTATATTCTAGTTTATTGTGTATTATGTCATAGCTGCTTTCTTGCATCTTTCTCTCTCAGTCGGGCGAAAACAATGATCATAGAGTGGAATAGATGACATTTCGGGTCGAGACCCTTCTTCAGATTAAGGGCAAGGGAAACAGGAGATATCGTTCATTCATTTGTCCTTAGTACCGTCTATATCTCTTGTTCCTCTTTTGCCTGACTCAGTCTGAAGAAGGGTCTTGACCCGAAATGTCATCTATTCCACGCTATGGAATTTGCTTTCGTTCGTCTGTCGCTCGTCCTTGGATTAAGTAGAGCAGGATAAAGCTGTGAATTCACACCATTCCCATCCCATTTCCAATCTGACCTTTCTGTCCTGGGCCTCCTCCATTGTCAGAGTGAGGCCCGGTGCAAATTGGAGTAACAGCACCTCATATTTCGTTTGGGTAGCTTAAACCCCAGCGGTATGAACATTGACTTATGTAACTTCAAATAGCCCTTGCTTTCCCTCTCCATCCCCTCCCCCTTTCCATTTCTCCCACCCGTCTTACTGTCTCTGACCCACTCATCCCTGACATCAGTATGAAAAAGGGTCACGAACCAAAACGTCACCCATTCCTTCTCTCCAGAGATGCTGCCTGTTCCGTTGAGTTCTTCCAGCATTTTACATAGATACAAAGAAAATAGGTGCAGGAGTAGGCCATTCGGCCCTTTGAGCCATTCAATGTGATCATGGCTGATCATCCACAATTAGTACCCATTCTTGCCTTCTCCCATATCCCTTGATTCCACTAGCCCTAAGAGCTCTATCTAACTCTCTTTTGAATGCATCCAAAGAGTCGGCTAATTATCTGAGGCAGATAATTCCACAAATTCACAACACTCTGGGCGAAAAGGTTTTTCCTTTTCTCAGTTCTAAATGGCCTTCCCCGTATTCTTAAACTGTGGCCCTTGCTAACTCCTCAAACATTGGGAACATGTTCCTGCATCTAGCATGTCCAATCCCTTAATAATTTTATGTTTCTATAAGATTCCCTTTCATCCTAAATTCCAGTGGATACAAGTCCAGTCGTTCCATTATTTTATCATGACATTTCTGCCATCCCGATAATTGTACCTCATGTACCTACGTTACACTCCCTCAATAGCAAGAATGTCCTTCCTCAAATTAGGAGACCAAAACTGCACACAATACTACAAGTGTGGTCTCACCAGGGCCCTGTACAAGGACCTCTTTGCTCCTATACTCAAATCCTATCATTATGAAGGCCAACATGCCATTAATTTTCTTCACTGCCTGCTGTTTCCTTTGCTCCAGAGATGCTGCCTGACCCGCTGAGTTACTCCAGCTTTTTGTGTCTACCTGCCATTCAGATGATAATCTGCCTCTTGTTCTTGCCACTAAAGTGGATAACCTCATATTTATCCACATTATACTGCATCTGCCATGTATCCTCCCACTCGCCCAACCTATCCACGTCACCCTGCATCCTCATAGCATCCTCTTCACTGTTCATCCTGCCATCCAGCTTTGTGTCATCTGCAAATTTGCTAATGTTACTTTTAATTCCTTCATCCAAATCATTAATATATATTGTGAATAGCTGGGGTCCCAGCACTGAGCCTTGGAGCACCCCACTAGTCACTACCTGCCATTCTGAAAGGGAACCGTTAATTCCTATTCGTTTCCTGTCTGCCAACCAGTTCTCCATCCATGTCAATACCCAACCCCCAATACCATGTGCGTTGATTTTGCCCACTAACCTGTTTAAGAAGGAACTGCAGATGCTGGAAAATCGAAGGTAGACAAAAGTGCTGGAGAAACTCAGCGGGTACGGCAGCATCTATGGAGCAAAGGAAATAGGCAACCGAAACCCTTCTTCTATTACCAAGAAGATTTTGGAGCATTTCACATTGTTTGTCAATGCTCTGCATAGTCTACTCTTCTGCCTCACTTTCCCAAAGTTTACTTAAATTTAGAGCCTTGTTTTCTGACTCATCCATCTTAACTAGTATATCGAAGACCATTCAACAGTGACTGCTAGCCAAGCGTTACTGCACCAACTAATTGACTAACAGACTAATTATTCATTATTTTTGTTAGCTGAAGGACATATCGTTCCAGAACAATTTAACACAATATTATTTTCTTTTAAAATCTTTTTATTAGTTTTTTTTCAAAAACAAAACAACAAAATTACGATAAACATATTCTAACTATGGCAAAACCAATGATTTATACATGTTTTCTATTAGCTTCTTAAGCATTATTTCCCATTTGAAAATGTAGCATATCATTTGCATTTGAAGGTTTGTATTTCTGAACTCTGATTTTTTAAATATGCACATTTTATGCATCTCCTTTCTCCAAAATACTTCCCGAAATACATCATCGAGTTTTCAAGAGGGACACGGAGGCAGAGAGAGAGGCACAGAGGCAGAGAGACAGAGGCACGGAGGCAGAGAGAGAGAGAGGGGCATGGAGGCAGAGAGAGAGAGAGGCATGGAGGCAGAGAGAGAGAGAGGCACGGAGGCTGAGGGAGGGGCACGGAGGCAGAGAGAGAGGCACGGAGGCAGAGAGAGGGGCACGGAGGCAGAGAGAGGGGCACGGAGGCAGAGAGAGGCAAATAAAATAACGTGGGATAATAAAATAACGTGACTTTACCTGAGCCCTTGCTTTGAATTTTATTACGTTAAAACGCAATTACTAGGAATGTGGATCGATGTATTGATGACACAATGTATAACCACTGTTAACTATTGGCTGTTAACAGGTGCTAACAGTGGCAGTTAACAAATCGTTTTCATCTGAGTTTAGTAAAGTGAGAAACCGCTCGAATCTTTCTACAGTACTCATTAAACCCGAGCTGGAAATTGAAAACTAGGGGAACGCCGCACCCCTGCGTACCCCTCCCATTTCCATCACTGCCCCTATGCTTTGTGTGAAAATATTACCCCTCGGATTCCTATGAAATCTTTTCCCCTTCACCTTGAACCTTTGTCCTCTGGTCCTCGATTCCACTACTCTGGGTAAGAGACTGTGCATCCACCCGATCTATTCCTCTCATGATTTTGTACACTTCCTCCCCACACGAACAGTTCACCCTACTGATGGCAGGCATGGCGTCATACCCCCCACTCCCAGCTCTGACTGACAGGAAACGGAGTGAAGCTCCCACTACACTGTCCCATCACACACTCCAACACACGGGTCAGGCACGGAGTGAAGCTCCCTCTACACTGTAAACTGCCAATGGCAGTCTTGATTTTGTTATGACTCTGTATTTGTGTTTAATTGACTAAAAGCTCTAGGGTTTTTTTAAACCACCGGTTAGACAGAGTCAAGCTGCCTCTGGAGCGCAGGTGGATGAGGGATGATGCTATAGAGAAGGTAAATAATCTTTTACCCCATATAGGGAATCAAGAACCAGAGACAGAGGTTTAAGGTGAGGTGGGGGAGGGGGGGGGGGGGGGGGCCTGGGGGGGTTAATAGGAACCTGAGTGATAACCTTTTTGTTACACAAAGGATAGTAGGTATATGGAATGAGCTGACAGACGTAGTTGAAGCAGGTACTGTCACGACATTTAAAACATTTGGATAGGTACATGGATGGGATGGATTTAGAAGGATATGAACAAAACACAGGCGTGGGCAAATTGAGCCAAAGGGCCCGTTTCCACACTGTGTGACTGAACTCTGCATGGTCCCTTCCATTGCAGGGGTTAGACACAAAGTACTGAGTTAGGGACAGAGTAAGGCAGCTGGATTAACATCAGTGACCCAACACCATGGACTGAGCAGACTTTGTTTGCATAGCACACGCAGATAGACACGACGCAGATACCAGTAAGGCATACTGATTATTTCAATAATTTATTGAGGAAAGACACAAAATATTGGAGTAACTCAGCGGGTCAGGCAGCATCACTGGAGAACATGGATCGGTGACATTTCGGGTCAGGACTTCTTCAGACGGCAGCTCCTTGTTTCTGCTCAATAATGTATTAGTTATATACAGATATTCAATGAAATAGTACACACCAATCTCTTCAGATTAATTAATGCTGGGGCCCACTGACCAGACCGTTTCCTCCGACAATAACTTGTAACGAGGTATACTCTCCCTGTCACTGATAGTGTAATGAAGGAGATGTCATTCCATCACCGTATCATGGAAACAGGCCCTTCGGCCCCCGGTTCCATGCTGACCACTTTAGCATCCGACATATTAAGGGCAATTTAACGAAGCCAATTAACCTACACGTCTTTGGAGACCCCTCCGTCATTGCGCCCTGCAATGGAGACTGCTCCCTAGTTGGCCTTGTAAGGTAGATGTCCCTCTGTCACAGGTCTTGTAATGAGAGACCCTTCTGATGCCCTGCAATGACCCTGTCTTGTAATAGGACTCCCATTATCAGATGTCCCTGCAACAACACCCTTCTGTAACCACCCCTTAAATTAGGGGAACCCCTCTGTCATTGGTCTAGTAATGAGGACTCCCTTCCATCACCGGCCCTTGTAATGAGGGAGACTGTTCCATCACCATTCTTTATAATGAGGGATTTGTAATGAGGGAGACCCGTCCCTTGTAATGGGGAAGAATCTCCTCCACCACCAATCTTGTAATGAGGGAGACTGCCATCTTTCACAGACCCTGTCTTGTAATAGGACCCATTATCTTGGACAGAGGTTGACCGTCCTACAAGGGTCGCTGAAAGAGAGAAACTCCGTATTTTGACAAGGACGCAGAACATTGTCTACTGGTCACCAAGAGGTACCGTGTGGAAATAGGCCCATCGGCCGCATACTCCATGCCAGGCATCTAGCACCTGTTTGCATCTTGATTCTTTGTACCCCACCCCGCAACCCCAGAGTTTCTGCCCCTCACCCCCGTACCACACCCACACATATATGAGATTTGGGAGGAAACCGGAATACCCCGGGGGAAACTCACGAGGACACAGGGAGGACCTGCAAACTCTACACAAAAACAACTCAGACTATAACCTCGTCCAATGATGCCTTCCACAAGGTGGTACCCCATCAATGAAGGGCTCTACTCCAGAGATCACATGAAAATGGAATCTCAGGCTATGAAGGACCCCACCCTCGTAAGGAAGAGTACAGCACATGAACAGGCCCTTCAGGTCAGCATGTCTCTGCTGACCATAACACTAATTTAAACCAAGCCCAGGTGTCTGCACACAGTCTGTATACCCCCATCAGGCTATCCCCACATGGTGCTGGGGTTTAGCCACCTGAATGTGTGCAATATCTTTAACACTTCCTCCTTTCTGACACAAACATTTTCCAGAATCTCAGCAAACCAATCTCTTAAGTCTCCATCCTTCACATCCTTCTTCCAAGTGTGTAATGAAACAAAATACTCACTTAGGACCTTGTTCATGTCCCCTGACTCCAAGCATTGATTCCTTGTGGCTCCCCTGATGGGACCTGATTTTTCCTCGCTGCTCTCTTGCTTTAACACAATTTTCAGATTCTCTGTAATCCTACTTGCTCAGACCCAGCTAATTTCTTCTACTACTCTCTTACTTCCCTGTAACACTCAAAGCATTCATTTGATAACAATTTCTTGCACCTGACTTTTTCCTGATCAAACCTTCAATATCCTTTGTTTGACAGATGTTACCTAAATATGCCATCTGTGTCTCTTGCCCCAACAAGGGTATGCTGGCTCTGAACTTTTGTTGTTTTACCTTTAAACTACCTCTCATGCAACTGCTCCCAATCTGTTTTTACTGTCTTGTCTCAAATAGATGAAATCGGCCCTCTTCCTATTTTGTACCAAGCTCATCTCTTTTCATGACTATCTTAAAGCTTACCAAATGCTGCTCATTATATCTGAGAGGGCAGAGTGGAGAGGGGACAGAGGTGAGGGGCAGGGGTTGCTAGGTGATTGCTGAAAACATTAAAAGATATATTTTCTTTTCACATTTCCAACACCCTCTGTCTCAACACCCACACTCTACCACCCCACCTAGCTCAATCTGCCCATAATCCCCCCCCATCCATCCCTTCCGGTTTCACCCATCACCTATCAGTTCATGCCTCACATCCCCTCTCACTTCTGTATATCGACTCTCTCCCCACTGAATCATCCACTGTCCATTTCTCTCCCAGGATGTTGCCTGAGCCGGTGAGTTGCTCCAGATTCCAGCATCAGCATTCTCTCATGCCTTCAGCACTCTCCAAATACTGCCCTAATAAAATCTCTGAATCCTACCCCATCTAAGTCCCCGGCAATAAGGACATTCCAGTCACTATTATGTCCTCCTATGATCTGCCCACACATCTGTTCCACCAATGCCTGGTGATCTTTGGGAGGCCCTAACCCCATCAAAACGATTCTTCTTTCAGATTTCTATGTTCCCCTCATGTGGCCTCACTGGCCGATACCTTCAATCATGGCTGATCTATCTCTCCCCATCTCCCTCTCAACCCCATTCTCCCGCCTTCTCCATATAACCCCTGACTCATGTACTAACCAAGAATCTGTGAATCTCTGCCTTAAAAATATCAATTGACTTGGCCTCCACAGCAAGTGGCAATGAATTCCACAGATTCACCATCCTCTGACGAAAGAAATTCGTCCTCATCTTAACCATATAATAACCATATAACAATTACAGCACGGAAACAGGCCCTCTCGGCCCTTCCAGTCCGTGCCGACCATTTGTTTTCCCCTAGTCCCATCTACCTGCACTCAGACCATACCCCTCCATTCCCTTCACGTCCATATACCTATCCACTTTAGTCTTAAATGTTAAAATCGATCCTGCCTCCACCACTTCTGCTGGAAGCTCATTCCACACAGCCACCACCCTCTGAGTAAAGAAGTTCCCCCTCACGTTACCCCTAAACTTCTGTCCCTTAATTCTCATGTCATGCCTCTTGTTTGAATCTTCCTTACCCTCAATGGGAAAAGCTATCCACGTCAACTCTGTCTATCCCTTTCATCATTTTAAAGACCTCAATCAAGTCCCCCCTTAACCTTCTGCGCTCCAAAGAATAAAGACCTAACTTGTTCAACCTTTCTCTGTAACATAGTTGCTGGAACCCTGGCAACATTCTAGTAAATCTCCTCTGTACTCTCTCTATTTTGTTGACATCCTTCCTATAACTAGGCGACCAAAATTGTACACCATACTCCAGAATTGGTCTTACCAATGCCTTGTACAATTTTAACATTACTTCCCTACTCCTATATTCAATGCTCTGATTTATAAAGGCCAGCACCCCAAAGGCTTTCTTTACCACCCTATCTACATGCGATTCCACCTTCAGGGAACTATGCACAGTTATTCCTAGATCCCTCTGTTCCACAGCATTCCTCAATTCCCTACCATTTACCATGTACGTCCTATTTTGATTTGTCCTGCCAAGATGTAGCACTTCACACTTATCAGCATTAAACTCCATCTGCCATCTTTCAGCCCACTTTTCCAAATGGCCCAAATCTCTCTGTAGACTTTGAAAAACGACTTCATTATCCACAACACCACCTAAACACCATCACAACACCATCTTCCTAAAGAAACGTCATTTTTTCCGAGGCTATGACCTCTGGTCCTAGACTCTCCCACCAGTGTGAACATCCTCTCCACATCCACTCTATCCAAGCATTTCATTAGTACTACAGTAAAGCTCTCCCTGATTATCCTCTTTTTCAACCCCCCCCCCCCCCCCCCTCCATTCCATCAGGGCTGAAACCTCTGTAACCTAGGACATCTGTCCTTCCTCAATCATGTTTCCATGACTATAATAATATCATTGTCCCATACATTGATTCATGCCCTCAGCTCGTTGATTCTATTGCAAGGGCCCTTGCTTTACTGAAAAGGCTTTAAGCCAACTGGCCCTCTCTCACTCCCCGATATCGACTCTTCCTTCTGGATTTGCCGGTTTTATTTCCTACCTGTCTGCATCCTCACCAGAAGCACTGTTCTTCTGGGTCACACCCACTCTTCCTCACTGGTTTGCACCCTCCAGAGCAGCAGTATGAAACCTCCTGGCAAGGATATTATACTTCTGACAGTCGAGGTGCACAAGTCTTGCACGTTATCTCTGCTCCAGTGAAGATCCCAATGATACATGTACCTGAAGTTCCCCCCCCCCCCCCCCCCTGCAACAGCTCTTTAGCCAGATTCAACTGGACATATTCCTATTCCTCTGCTCACTAGCCCATGCCATAGTGCTGGTAAGCATAGGAATCCAACATTACAATCTTAGAGGCCCTGCTTTTTAATTTTCCACATAATTTCCAAAATTTCCATTGAAGAACATCATCTTTCTTCCCACCTATGCCGTTGGTTCCAATGTGGATCTCGACCTCTGGTTACTCACCCTCCCCTTGCAGTATATTCTGTATCCGCTCCAAGACATCCTTGACTCTGGGAGCAGTGAGACAACACACAATCATGAAGTCTTATTCACAGCCACAGAAATGCCTGCATCTGAGCCCTTTCAAGCTTGACAATATCTTTCCTATAACATGGTGCTCAGAACTGAACACAATATTCTAAATGCGGTCTCACCAACGTCTTATACAACTGCAACTTGACCTACCAACTATACTCAACAGTCTGACTGATAAAGGCCTAAGTGCCAAAAGCCTTTTTGACCACCTTATCTATCTGCGACTTGACCTTCATGGAACTATGCACTTGTACTCCTAGATCCCTCTGCTCTACACACTGCCCAGGAGCCTACCATTCACTGTGTAGGTCCTGTCCTTGTTTGACATCCCAAAATGCAACACCTCACACTTCTCTGTATTAAATTCTATCGACCATTCCTCCGCCAACCTGGCCAATCGATCCAGATCCTGCTGCAATCGTTCACAACCATCTTCACAATCTGCAAAACCACTAACTTTTGTATCATCAGCAAACTTGCTAATTATGGCCTGTTTGTCCTCCACTGTTCATGTAAACTTTATCCCTCCCTGCTGTACAAAACCAAGTTGTAGTGCCGCTGATCTGGCTGCAGCTGTTGCTTTCTCCATACCCCTAACAGTATCCAGTATTCCCCGTACCCCTAACAGGATCTAGGGAGGGGAATAGGGGACTCCTCCGTTGCCTGCCTCGTATCCCTGGGTTAGACCAAACTGTGCAGTTTCTGAATGAATAAACCAGGGTTGGACCATAAACAGTACCCTCCATAATGTTTGGGACAAAGACCGATCATTTATTTATTTGCCTCTGTACTCCACAATTTGAGATTTGTAATAGAAAAAAAAATCACATGTGGTTAAAGTGCACATTATCAGATTTTATATACATTTCAGTTTCATCATGTAGAATTTACAGCAGTGTTTATACATTGTTCCCCCCATTTCAGGGCACCATAATGTTTGGGACACAGCAATGTCATGTAATTGAAAGTAGTTATGTTTAGTATTTTGTTGCAAATCCTTTGCACGCAATGACTGCTTGAAGTCTGCGATTCATGCACATCACCAGTTGCTGGGTGTCTTCTCTGGTGATGTTCTGCCAGGCTTGTATTACAGCCATCTTTAGCTTATGCTTGTTTTGGGGGGTAGTCCCCTTCAGTTTTGTCTTCAGCATATGAAAGGCATTCTCAATTGAGTTCAGATCGAGTGATTGACTTGGCCACTCAAGAATTGACCATTTTTAGCTTTGAAAAACTTGTTTGTTGCTTTAGCAGTATGTTTGAGATCATTGTCTTGTTGTGGAATGAACCACCGGCCAATTAGTTTTGAAGCATTTGTTTGAACTTGAGCAGATACGATGTGGCTATTCACTTCAGAATTCATTATGCTACTACCATCAGCAGTTGCATCATCAATGAAGATAAGTGAGCCAGTACCTTCAGCAGCCATAACATAACAGGCCATAACACCCCCACCACTGTGTTTCACAGATGAGGTGGTTATGCTTTGGATCTTGGGCAGTTCCTTCTCTCCTCCATACTTTGCTCTTGCCATCACTCTGATATAAGTTACCGTAATCTTCGTCTCATTGGTCCACAAGAGCTTTTTCCTAAACTGTGGGTGCTCTTTTAAGTACTTCTTGGTAAACTGTAACATGGTCATCCTATTTTTGCGGCTAACCAGTGGTTTGCATCCTGCAGTGTAGCCTCTGTAAATCTGTTCATGAAGTCTTCTGCGGACAGTGGTCATTGACATCCACTCCTGACTCAAAGAATGTTACTGATCTGTCGGACAGGTGTTTGGGGATTTTTCTTTATTATAGAAAAAAATTCTGCTTCATCTTCCTTGGCTTGCCCGTCCCTTTGCAATTAGTAAGCTCACCAGTGCTCTCTTTCTTCTTAATGATGTTCCAAACAGTTGCTTTTGGTAAGTCTAAGGTTTGGCTGATGTCTCAAACAGTTTTATTCTTGTTTCTCAGTCTCATAATGGCTTCTTTGGCTTTCATTAGCACAACTTTGGTCCTTATATTGATAAACAGCAATAAAAGTTTCAAAAGGTGATGGAAAGAGTGGAGGAAAGACTAGGTGCTGAGAGCTCTCTTATACCTGCATTAAGCAGGCATTTAAACACACCTGAGCAATTACAAACACCTGTGAAGCCATGTGTCCCAAACATTAGGGTGCCCTGAGATGGAGGGGGGGGGACTATGTAATTTCTACATGATGAAACCAAAATGTATAAAAATACCCTTTATGTGATTTTTTTCTATTAAAAATCTAAAATTGTGAAGAACAATGGCAAATAAATAAATGATGGGTCAGTCCAACATTATGGAGGGCAGTGTTGAGGTGGGAACTATAATATGGGTTGGACCACACTGCTCCTGTCCCCTGCTTCTAATCCCACCAACTTCATCAATGCCTCACCTCACCGATACTGTCAATGTGGAGTGAACAAGATCCCATCCAACAGCTGGAAGATTGGACTCCAGAGTGCGTCCAGTCTGGTAGAAAGTCATGATATCAGGAGCACGTATGTCCAGCGCATCCCATGGGTACCAAGGCCTTCACTTTTGAAGTTGTTGATGTTGACTGGGCCTGCGTCTAGTGTTTCCTCCACTGGGTGGGACCCTTCAATGCACAACACTCTTTCCTCTCACCAGCCCCCTCCCCCCCCACCACCAACATCAGCATACCGTCACCGTGAAGCCGTATTGCAACTTATTCTTCAGGTGGTCGATGAAAGCTCCGAGGGCCAGGGTCAGAGGCAAGGGGGCAAGTTTCTTCTCCAGGACTCCTCCTACCACCCAGTTACTGTCTAGAGATCCTAGTGTGGGAAAGGGGAGAAATTAGAAGAGTGGGCATAGAGACCTGACAGCCACGGTGAGGCAGTGACCCCCACCCCCAACTGTGGCATCCTTCATCCACCAAACTGCAAGATCCTTCATCCCCAAACAGCGGGACCTCTGCCCTTCCAAACTGTATATTCACCCATTACCTTCACAGCCTCAGCTCCCTCCTCCTTTATTTTCACCTCAGCATGATCACAGCTCACTCTTTGTGTTTCTATGTTATCTCCTTCCCCTCACTGTGACACTCTATCTCTCCTCCCCCTTACAGCGACCCTCTTCATACCCTTTAGTATACAAACTTAAAGCACACGGTATTGGGGGTTCAGTATTGATGTGGATAGAGAACTGGCTGGCAAACAGGAAGCAAACAGTAGGAGTAAACGGGTCCTTTTCAGAATGGCAGGCAGTGACTAGTGGGGTACCACAAGGCTCAGTGCTGGGACCCCAGCTATTTACAATATATATTAATGATTTGGACGAGGGAATTGAATTCAACATCTCCAAGTTTGCGGATGACACTAAGCTGGGGGGTAGTTTTAGCTGTGAGGAGGATGCTAGGAGGCTGCAAGGTGACTTGGATATGCTGGGTGAGTGGCATGGCAGATGCAGTATAATGTGGATAAATGTGAGGTTATCCACTTTGGTGGCAAAAACAGGAGGGTAGACTATCATCAGAATGGTGGCCGATTAGGAAAAGGGAGATGCAACGAGACCTAGGTGTCATGGTACACCAATCATTGAAAGTAGGCATGTAGGTGCAGCAGGCAGTGAAGAAAGCAAATGGTATGTTAGCATTCATAGCGAAAGGATTTGAGTATAGGAGCAGGGAGGTTCTACTGCAGTTGTACAGGGTTTTGGTGAGACCACACCTGGAATATTGCGTCCAGTTTTGGTCTCCAAATCTGAGGAAAGACATTTTTGCCATAGAGGGGGTACAGAGGTTCACCAGACTGATTTCTGGGATGTCAGGACTTTCATATGAGGAAAAACTGGATAGACTCGGCTTGTACTCGCTAGAATTTAGAAGACTGAGGGGGGATCTTATAGAAACTTACAAAATTCTTAAGGGGTTGGACAGGCTAGATGCAGGAAGATTGTTCCCGATGTTGGGGAGGTCCAGAACAAGGTCACAGTCTCAGGATAAGGGGGAATTCCTTTAGGACCGAGATGAGGAAAACATTTTTCACACAGAGAGTGGTGAGTCTGTGGAATTCTCTGCCACAGAAGGTAGTTGAGGCCAGTTCATTGGCTATATTTAAGAGGGAGTTAGATGTGGCCCTTGTGGCTAAAGGGATCAGGGGATATGGAGAGAAGGCAGGTACAGGATGCTGAGTTGGATGATTAGCCGTGATCATATTGAATGGCGGTGAAGGCTCGAAGGGCCGAATGGCCTACTCCTGCACCTATTTTCTATGTTTCTATAATGTGCCAGAATGGGCGAGGGTACAAGAATCATGTTTCTATAGGGGCTAGTGGAATCAAGGGATATGGGGAGAAGGCAGGCACGGGTTATTGATTGGGGACGATCAGCAATGAATGGCGGTGCTGGCCTGAAGGGCCGAATAGCCTCCTCCTGCACCTATTTTCTATGTTTCTACATTTCTAACCAGAATATCCAGGTTACCCTGATGAACCACCTCCCTTAGAACCAATTTCCCCAAGACACTGGAGAGAGAATAGTGTATTGGGACCAGACCACTGTTATACCTGTGCATACTGTATATATGCACCTTTCTGGCAGATACAGGGGCATCCATGTCATATGGGGAGAAGGCAGGCATGGGTTATTGATTGGGGACGATCAGCCATGATCGCAATGAATGGTGGTGCTGGCTCGAAGGGCCGAATAGCCTCCTCCTGCATCTATTTTCTATGTTTCTATCTCTTCAATCAATCTATAACCTTCGCAGGTCTAGCGAAGTTCAGAGCCTGTCTGGATTCCAGGGACAGGTTTGCCAGTACCACAGTTTTCACACAGAGAGTGGTGAATCTGTGGAATTCTCTGCCACAGAAGGTAGTTGAGGCCAGTTCGTTGGCCATATTTAAGAGGGAGTTGGATGTGGCCCTTGTGGCTGAAGGGATCAGGGGGTATGGAGAGAAGGCAGGTACAGGATACTGAGTTGGATGATCAGCCATGATCATATTGAATGGCGGTGCAGGCTCGAAGGGCCGAATGGCCTGCTCCTGCACCTAATTTCTATGTTTCTATGTTTCTACCATACCAGTCCAAGTAGTATATCAGAGCAAGGCAATACGATATAGATTTGTTATTACAACAGGATTGGGTTGCAATTTGATTGCCAGAGATATGCAGTGTGCATTCCAGTTAAAGATTGAATGTAGAGATAATGGAATAACAGTAACTCCATGGGCTCCTGAAAGACAGTGCTACTCGTCAGTAACACCCCAATGGTGGTCCCTAGATTTGGAAGAAGAGCCCCCGTTTCATATCACCTTAACATATCATCGGACTGGTAATAATAGAGAGCTGGAAACCTTTTCAAAACCCATGAAGGAGTCAAGTGGGATGTAAACATTTTGGCATCAGTAACCGGACCACAGGGAACAGCACAATATGCTGAGGTACCTACGGAATTATGGAAGCAGGTCTCTGGGGTTGCCCCACACATAACTAGACGGGTGAACTTTCCATCGCATGCGAAGGATTTAGGAGTAATGGATCAGCGGGCGGTCATTCTGGCAGATCCAAACATAAGCCAGGAACAAACACTACTTACCGTATTTCCTGAAGTCCAAGATGCTAAATTTACCTGCGTCTTGGAGGCCGAAGGTTAGGCCGAGCAATGCCACTTTCGTAGCGATTGCTCCGTGGAACCTGCACCGCCTTCGAACCTGGAACTATCAACTATATGAAGTGGGAAGCGGCTGTAAAAGGACATCGCCACGGGGGGGGGGGGGGGAGAGTTCCTTTCCACAGCGTGTGGGGAGTCAGGCCTGGGTCAGCACGGCCTGGGCTGCACAAAGTTGCAAACTTGGCTGGGCCGCCACGGGTAAAGTTGTGGGGAGGGCAGGAGCGTTGAGAAGGAGGGGGTCTGGGATCATGGCAGCAACTCGCTCACTCACCACTGCTGCGGTGATCCGGGCACGTTGTGGCTGGGGTGGTAAGTAGCTCGGGTGGCTGCAAGCGGCCTCCAGGACCGGATAGTCAAACCGACCGCCACCTCAGCGCCTTCTGCTGGCCGGCCGACCGCCAGCCAGCCACGGTGTCCTTCGGCACAGGCGCAACCGGTGGATGTGGACTGGGCGGATAGCTACTGGGCGGAAGGCTGGCTGCTCCGTCCAGGGCTCTCTCTCTCTGTGTTATGTGATCTCCCTGAGCCAGGAAGTCCCCGTCTCTCAGACCTGAACCGCACAGTGCATTGTCGGGCAGTGAAGAAAGGCGAAGATGGAGGCTCCCGTACTGCTTATTGCCTCCTTGAAGGAGTTTCACATCTTCCTTTCTACTGACAAAACGAAACCCTTAATCCTGTGCCAATCGTTTTTCAAAATTTAGCAACTCAAAATGGGGGTGCGTCTTCGACGCAAGTGCGCCTTCATTACCGGGAAATACGGTAATGGTTGTACTGTTCAGATTAACCAGCCACCAAAGGTCACAACACAGTTGTATTGTCATATGGGGAGTGAAGTACAAGAGTATGTGGACCCACAGGTGTGGGCTGAAGACCCTACTGAGGTAGTATGTGTTCATATTGCTCCCATCCAGGTAGCTGTCCAGGAAAATGGGACACTGCCATCTATCTAACAGTGAGTGTTGGGCAGATGCATGGCTTTCAGTATAGGAGTAAAGAGGTTCTTCTGCAGTTGTATAGGGCTCTGGTGAGACCACATCTGGCGTGTTGTGTACAGTTTTGGTCTCCTAATTTGAGGAAGGACATCCACGTGATTGAGGCAGTGCAGCATAGGTTCACGAGATTGATCCCTGGGATGGTGGGACTGTCATAAGAGGAAAGATTGAAAAAACTAGGCTTGTATTCACTGGAGTTTAGAAGGATGAGGGGGATCTTATAGAAACATATAAAATTATAAAAGGACTGGATGCAGGAAAAATTTTACCAATGTTGGATGAGTCCAGAACTAGGGGCCAGAGTCTTAGAATAATGGGGAAGCCATTTAAGACTGAGGTGAGAAAAAGCGTTTTCACCCAGAAAGTTGTGAATTTGTGGAATTCCCTGCCATGGAGGGCAGTGGAGGCCAAGTCACTGGATGGATTTAAGAGAGAGTTAGATAGAGCTCTAGGGGCTAGTGGAATCAATGGATATGGGGAGAAGGCAGGCATGGATTATTGATTGGGGACGATCAGCCGTGATCACAATGAATGGCGGTGCTGACTCGGAGGGCTGAACGGCCTCCTCCTGCACCTATTTTCTATGTTTCTATGTTTTCTATGTATCCACTGAAGCATCAGGCAATACCCAGTATTGACAAACTAATACACGGACTGCAAGAACAGGGCATTCTAGTTAAGTGCCAATCCTGTTTCAACACTCCTATCCTCGCAGTACCCAAGCAGGGAAACCAGATCAGTACAGATTGGTTCAGGATCTGCGATCCATTAACGCCGTCGTAGAATAACATCATGCCCTGGTACCTAGTCCAGCCCACATTTTGGCCCAGCTTCCGGCTCAGGCAAAGGTCTTTTCAATTGTGGATCTGCAGCATGCCTTCTTCTCTTTGCCTTTGCACCAAGCCAATATCTCTTTGCCTTCACTTATAAAGGACAACAATATACATGGACTCGGTTGCCCCAGGGTTTTGTAAATTCACCAACTCTATTTTCTAGATGCCTGCAAGAACAGTTACAGACCTGAGCTTCCCATGTGGATCTACATTGGTCCAGTATGTGGATGATTTGCTCCAAGCTAGTTTGGATGAACAGAGTAAAGGCAAAGATACCACCCAATTATTAAATCACCTGTCATCCCTGGGATATGTGGTCTCCCAGTCCAATGTACTGATAGATCAGAAGAAAGTGAAGTTTCTTGGTGTCATACCAACAGCAACAGAGCAGAGTCTAGAGAACAGCACGGTGAAACCTATTTGTGAATTCCCTACACCAAAAGAGGTAAGACAGATGAGACAGTGGTTCGGTATGACACATTATTGCAGACAATGGATACCAAACATTGCCCTAGATACTAAAAGGATAACACCCTACACCAGTATGGAGGGTGAATTCCAACTGTCTGAAGAGGCTCAAAAAGCCTTTGAGAATTTGAAAAAGGCTCTGTGCAGGCACCAGCCTTGGGAAGGCCACTTTGTGACCGACCGTTCCAGTTGTATTGTACCATCCTCTCCACATGCTCCACTGCAGTTTACCCAGAAACATGGAGACAAACATCGACCAGTAGCCTACTACTCCTCAAAACTTGATCCTGTAGCACAGGAGCATCCGTTTTGCACACAAATCTTGACTGCGATCAACAGCAGTTTACAATCAGCTGCTCATCTGACCCTTCAACAAGATATAACAGTGTATTGTTCTCACTCAGTTGCTGCCTTACTAGGACAACTACAGACCTAACACCTGACCATGGCTCGTCAAAACAAGTACGAAATACACCTGTTAAATAATCCTAAATTACAGTTTAAATATTGCACCACTATTAATCCGGCCTCATTCCTCACTGAAGCACCTGCGGAAACATAGAAAATAGGTGCAGGAGTAGGCCATTCGGCCCTTCGAGCCTGCACCGCCATTCAATATGATCACGGCTGATCATCCAACTCAGTATCCTGTACCTGCCTTCTCTCTATACCCCCTGGTCCCTTTAGCCACAAGGGCCACATCTAACTCCCTCTTAAATATAGCCAATGAACTGGCCTCAACGACCTTCTGTGGCAGAGAATTCCACAGATTCACCACTCTCTGTGTGAAAAATGTTTTTCTCATCTCGGTCCTAAAAGACTTCCCCCTTATCCCCCTAAGTCCTAAAAGACTTCCCCCTTAGACATGAGAATTAAGGGACAGAGGTTTCGGGGTAACGTGAGGGGGAACTTCTTTACTCAGAGGGTGGTGGCTGTGTGGAATGAGCTTCCAGCAGAAGTGGTGGAGGCAGGATCGATTTTAACATTTAAGAGTAAAGTGGATAGGTATATGGACGTGAAGGGAATGGAGGGGTATGGTCTGAGTGCAGGTAGATGGGACTAGGGGAAAGCAAATGGTCGGCACGGACTGGAAGGGCCGAGAGGGCCTGTTTCTGTGCTGTAATTGTTATATGGTTATCGTTTTTAGAATTAGAACATGACTGTCTATTATCAATTAGATTAATTAATTATCAATAGATTATTATCAATTAGGAACAAGTAGAATTAGAACATGTCTGTTTATTATTAGGGAAGATACTTCTGTCAGAGAAGATTTAAGGGATGTCCCTATGGCAGACCCTGATATAATTCTATATGTGGATGGGAGTGCATCAATCGGACCCCTTGGAGAAAGGCTTTCTGCATATACTGTTGTAGATCAAACTGGAAATAGCGTGGAGGCGGCTGCCTTCGAAACACCATTCTCTGCCCAGCAAGCAGAACTGTTTGCCCTAATAAGAGATTGTATTATAGGGAAGGATTTGAAAGTAAATATACATACCGCCTCAAGATATGCATTTGGAGTAGTTCACGGCTTTGGTCAATTATGGAAGAACAGAGGATTGTTAACTTCAACAGGAACACCAATATCGCACCAGCAATTAATGTCGGATCTACTACAAGTTTTGATGTTGCCGAAGCGAGTTTCAGTGATAAAGTGCAGTGCCCACACCAAGGGCCGAACCCCAGTAGGCATAGGGAATCGTTGTGCTGACCGGACAGCAAAAGAGGTGTCCCGGGAGCGCAAGGTGGTTGTGCCTAAAATGATGAGTCAGATTAAAAGGAAATGTAAAGACAGGTCTCCCTCAGAAAAGCCATTGCCAACCATCCAGGAAATTATTCAGTTACAGGAAGAGGCTCCTGATAAAGATATAAGATTGTGGAAGCAGCTTGGTTGTACAATTGATTGTATGTCAGGATTGTGGGTTACTCCAGCAGGACAGACATGTATGCATGATACACTTGCAGTATGGGTTATAGAATGCATGCACTTTGCAACTCACTGTGGTGCTAGAGCAATTGGCAATGCTCTTTCGGCTATTTGGTGGCATCCAAAATTACAGACTTTGGCTCAGAAAGTTAGTCGCTGTTTTCCTATTTGCCAATGATATATTCCTGGGAAAGGATTAAGTTGTGAGAATGGTAAAACACCTTTACCCATGGGTCCCTTTGAGACTCTTCAATTGGACTACATCAAGTTAGAAAGGTGCCAAGGATATAGGTACATACTTGGGATTGTCGATGTATTCAGTAAATGGATTGAGGCCTACCCAACACTTGATAACAAGGCCTCTATTGTCAAGGTGCTTATGTGAGAAATCATCCCCAAATTCGGCATTCCAATTTGGCTAAGCTCCGATAATGGTCCTCATTTCATAGGACAGATAAATAAATAATTTTGTGAACAAATGGGCATCCAGCAGCAGTTACACTGTGCCTATCGACCACAGGCTGCTGGACCTGTCGAAAGAGCGAATCAGATTCTAAAAACTAAATTGGCTAAATTAAAGGCTGAGACAGGAATTAATTGGCTTAAATTGCTCACTATAGCATTGTTTCAAATGCGTACGACACCTGCAGGAAGATCAAGATTAAGCCCAGCAGAAATTATATATGGACGTCCATTTAGAACTCCATGGAACCAAAGTACTCCAAAGGTTGTCCATCATATGACTACAGAGATGACCAATTATGTTCTATCCTTGACAAGAGTACCAAGAGATTTACGTTACAGGGTGCGAGCAGCATACATTGAATTACCTCCCTTGGCTTCTTCTCTTAAGGTCAAGCCTGGTGATTACGTGATGATGAAGAAATGGGTGAGGAAAGGTTTCGAGGCTCGGTGGGAAGGAACTATCAGGTTCTCCTGACAACCCCAACTGCTGCTAAGGTGGAAGGAAGGAATGCATGGGTCTATCTTCACCATTGTAAAATTATTAGTAGAAAGATTTAAGCTGCTAACTTCTTTTCTTTAAGGAAAAGAAGTCTTTTCATGTACATCTTTTGTACATGAAAGATGTACTTTTCTTTTCATGTACATCAATGATCTGGATGATGGGGTGGAAAATTGGATAAGTAAGTATGCAGATGATACTAAGATAGGTGGTGTTGTGGATAATGAAGTAGATTTTCAAAGTCTACAGAGAGATTTGGGCCATTTGGAAAAGTGGGCTGAAAGATGGCAGATGGAGTTTAATGCTGTTAAGTGTGAAGTGCTACATCTTGGCAGGACAAATCAAAATAGGACGTACATGGTAAATGGTAGGGAATTGAGGAATGCTGTGGAACAGAGGGATCTAGGAATAACTGTGCATAGTTCCCTGAAGGTGGAATCGCATGTAGATAGGGTGGTAAAGAAAGCCTTTGGTGTGCTGGCCTTTATAAATCAGAGCATTGAATATAGGAGTAGGGAAGTAATGTTAAAATTGTACAAGGCATTGGTAAGACCAATTCTGGAGTATGGTGTACAATTTTGGTCGCCTAATTATAGGAAGGATGTCAACAAAATAGAGAGAGTACAGAGGAGATTTATTAGAATGTTGCCAGGGTTCCAGCAACTATGTTACAGAGAAAGGTTTTGAACAAGTTAGGTCTTTTATTCTTTGGAGCGCAGAAGGTTAAGGGGGGACTTGATTGAGGTCTTTAAAATGATGAAAGGGATAGACAGAGTTGACGTGGATACGTTTTTCCCATTGAGGGTAGGGAAGATTCAAACAAGAGGGCATGACATGAGAATTAAGGGACAGAGGTTTAGGGGTAACGTGAGGGGGGGAACTTCTTTACTCAGAGGGTGGTGGCTGTGTGGAATGAGCTTCCAGCAGAAGTGGTGGAGGCAGGATCGATTTTAACATTTAAAAGTAAAGTGGATAGGTATATGGACGTGAAGGGAATGGAGGGGTATGGTCTGAGTGCAGGTAGATGGGAGTAGGGGAAAACAAATGGTCGGCACGGACTGGAAGGGCCGAGAGGGCCTGTTTCCGTGCTGTAATTGTTATATGGTTATATGGTTATATGAATCTCTTACTACAGGAACATCACATCGATGGTTAAGAGCGAAGCAAGCTGACGTGGTGGCTCAAGAGAATTCACGCCCATGCAAACTCGGGAGGTGGAGACTCGTCAGTCAGAATTCTTCGAAGCTATGCCCATGAAAAGTCGGGAAGTGACTTAGAATTCTGACACAACTACATCACCATCACTCGGATTGTATAATGTGAACCGTTGTAATTTTACCCTGCCTGTAAAATTGTTTTGTTTTATTTATCATGGAATGATAAAATGAGGGAATGTGAATATGCAGGGGGAATGACAGATGTCTGTGAAACCTTTACTAAGGGTGTCATCATTCAGAGGGAACTGGAGACCCAAGTGACATAGATGTCTCCAGGGAGTCTGAAGCCTGGGAAAGGGTTGCGGAAGGTTTCTGTCCAGATGGCCTACAAGTTGCCAAGATGTCTGGGATTCTGCAGGTGCAGCTATGCCCTGATGCTAAAGGCATGCTTGTGAATGGTTGGGGAAATGTTAAGTCTCAACTGTGTTTCAGTACCTTTCCTCCCGTACTTGCGATTGGTCCAGAAGAGTGGCCTCACCAAAGATGTTTCTTTATATAATGGTAATGTTTCTTTACTTAATGGAAATGTTTCTCCCTAAGTGCTATGTGTTGAAACGATGTTATGTACTGATATATGATTGGGCCGAAGAGGTTTCATTCTATGTATTTTCCAGCCGGTATCGGTAATTGGCTTGTAGGGGTTGCCTCCCCCAAGTACTTTTGCGCCTTTAGTTGGGAGGGGTATAAAGGGGTGCGGAGTTCCTTGGGATGTGCCGATTGTCTTTAGTCTGTTCTATTTGCACGAGGCTGTAATGGGCTCGAGTGAGTGGTTCCGAGGATCAGTCCTCCGGTATTTCAAACAATAAAATTGAGTTGGAATTCCAGTATTCGTATTCGGTGCTTGACTGAACCAGACTAGGGAGGTAAGATTAGATCCGGAATTAACAACCCCACTGTGACACTCAGTGTCTCCCCCTCTCCCTTGCTCTGGGTCTTCCCTTCCTCGCTCTCTCCTGACATGCACAGCATTTCTTGGGCATATCTCAGTCCACTGTCAGTCCCTGCTCCGTCCTCTTCTGTGTCCCCTCCTTTTTCCTGCCCCAACCTCCCTTGTCGTGTTCACCCCTCAGCCACCTTACCTCTGAACAACATGTTTGCCCTCGGGATGTCCAGCTGGTATCCGAATGAGAACGTCGTGTCTTGGGTTTGGGTGCTGGCCTCGAATCCCACTCCCACCTGCACCTGTTGGAGATAGTCACAGGAGCATCAGTCACCCACCCGCTCCCATCGTGAAGCCTCCTCACTGCAAACCCTATGCCCAATGTGCAGCAGGCCCAGAGTAACCACCACTCGCAGTGCAGCAGGCCCAGAGTAACCATATAACCATATAACAACTACAGCACGGAAACAGGCCCTCTCGGCCCTTCCAGTCCGTGCCGACCATTTGTTTTCCCCTAGTCCCATCTACCTGCACTCAGACCATACCCCTCCATTCCCTTCACGTCCATATACCTATCCACTTTACTTTTAAATGTTAAAATCGATCCTGCCTCCACCACTTCTGCTGGAAGCTCATTCCACACAGCCACCACCCTCTGAGTAAAGAAGTTCCCTCTCACGTTACCCCTAAACTTCTGTCCCTTAATTCTCATATCATGCCCTCTTGTTTGAATCTTCCCTACCCTCAATGGGAAAAGCTTATCCACGTCAACTCTGTCTATCCCTTTCATCATTTTAAAGACCTCAATCAAGTCCCCCCTTAACCTTCTGCGCTCCAAAGAATAAAGACCTAACTTGTTCAACCTTTCTCTGTAACATAGTTGCTGGAACCCTGGCAACATTCTAGTAAATCTCCTCTGTGCATTCTCTATTTTGTTGACATCCTTCCTATAACTAGGCGACCAAAATTGTACACCATACTCCAGAATTGGTCTTACCAATGCCTTGTACAATTTTAACATTACTTCCCTACTCCTATATTCAATGCTCTGATTTAAAAAGGCCTGCACACCAAAGGCTTTCTTTACCACCCTATCTACATTCGATTCCACCTTCAGGGAACTATGCACAGTTATTCCTAGATCCCTCTGTTCCACAGCATTCCTCAATTCCCTACCATTTACCATGTACGTCCTATTTTGATTTGTCATGCCAAGATGTGGCACTTCACACTTAACAGCATTAAACTCCATCTGCCATCTTTCAGCCCACTTTTCCAAATGGCCCAAATCTCTCTGCAGACTTTGAAAATCTACTTCATTATCCACAACACCACCTATCTTAGTATCATCTGCATACTTACTTATCCAATTTTCCACCCCATCATCCAGATCATTGATGTACATGACAAACAACAGTGGACCCAACACAGATCCCTGAGGCACCCCACTGGTCACCGGCTTCCAACCTGACAAACAGCCATCCACCATTACTCTCTGACATCTCCCATTCAGCCACTGTTGAATCCATCTTGATACTCCACCATGAACACCCAAAGATTGAACCTTCTTAACCAACCTTCCATGGGGAACCTTGTCAAAGGCCTTATTGAAATCCATATAGACAACATCCACTGCTTTACCCTCATCAATTTCCCTAGTTACCGCTTCAAAAAATTCAAGAAGGTTTGTCAAACATGACCTTCCAGGCACAAATCCATGTTGACTGTTCCTGATCAGACCCTGTTTATCCAGATGCTTATATATATTATCTCTAAGTATCCTTTCCATTAATTTGCCCACCACTGACGTCAAACTAATAGGTCTATAATTGCTAGGTTTATTTTTTGAACCCTTTTTAAACAATGGAACAACATGCGCAGTACGCCAATCCTCCGGCACTATTCCCGTTTCTAATGACATTTGAAATATTTCTGTCATAGCTCCTGCTATTTCTACACTAACCTCCCTCAATGTCCTAGGGCATATCCTGTCAGGACCTGGAGACTTATCCACTTTTACATTTTTCAAAAGTGTCAGTACTTCCTCCTCTTTGAATCTCATAGTTTCCATAGGTACTCTACTTTTTTCCCTTACCTCACAGAGTTCAATATCCTTCTCCTTGGTGAAATAACCAGCACTCGCAGTGCAGCAGGTCGAGAGTAACTCCGTGGACCAGCCCAGAGTAACTACCACTCGCAGTGCAGCAGGCCCAGAGTAACCACCATTCCCAGTGTGCAGCAGGCCCAGAGTAACCACCACTCGCAGTGCAGCAGGCCCAGAGTAACTTCATTAACAGGCCCAGAGTAACTACCATTCCCAGTGTGCAGTAGGCCCAGAGTAACCCCCACTCGCAGTGCAGCAGGACCAGAGTAACCACCACTCCATGGACCAGGCCCCCCGGGGCATGGAGGGTGCGCAAGGACCATCAGAGGCGAGGGGACAGCCCGATGTTGAGGAGGTGTCCTAGTAGCATACAAATTAGCCAGAAAAGCAGCCTACCAGAGGACTGGGAGAAATTCAGAGTCCAGCAGAGGAGGACAAAGGGCTTAATTAGGAAAGGGAAAATAGATTATGAAAGAAAACTGGCAGGGGACATAAAAAACGACTGCAAAAGTTTTTATAGATATGTGAAGAGAAAAAGATTAGTTAAAACAAATGTAGGTTCCTAGCAGTCAGAAACAGGTGAATTGATCATGGGGAACTAAGACATGGCAGACCAATTGAATAACTAATTTGGTTCTGTCTTCACTAAGGAAGACATAAATAATCTGCCAGAAATAGCAGGGGGGCCGGGGGTCAAATGAGATGGAGGAACTGAGTGAAATCCAGGTTAGCTGGGAAGTGGTGTTAGGTAAATTGAATGGATTAAAGGCCGATAAATCCCCAGGGCCAGATAGGCTGCATCCCAGAGTACTTAAGGAAATAGCCCCAGATATAGTGGATGCATTAGTGATAATTTTTCAAAACTCTTTAGATTCTGGATCGGTTCTTGAGGATTGGAGGGTAGCTAATGTAACCCCACTTTTTAAAAAGGGAGGGAGAGAGAAAACGGGGAATTACAGACCAGTTAGTCTAACATCGGTAGTGGGAAACTGCTAGCAGCATCTAAGGAGCGAAGGAGATCGGGTCGAGTTCTTCATTAAAACTGCTAGAGTAGGATAGCAGCACATTTGGAAAGTGGTGAAATCATTGGACAAAGTCAGCATGGATTTATGAAAGGTAAATCATGTCTGACGAATCTTATAGAATTTTTCGAGGATGTAACTAGTAGATTGGATAAGGGAGAACCAGTGGATGTGTTATATCTGGACTTTCAGAAGGCTTTCGACAAGGTCCCACATAAGAGATTAGTATGCAAACTTCAAGCACACGGTATTGGGGGTTCAGTATTGATGTGGATAGAGAACTGGCTAGCAGACAGGAAGCAAAGAGTAGGAGGAAACGGGTCCTTTTCAGAATGGCAGGCAGTGACTAGTGGGGTACCCCAGCTATTTACAATATATATTAATGATTTGGACGAGGGAATTAAAAGCAACATCTCCAAGTTTGTGGGGGGCAGTGAGGAGGATGCTGCAAGGTGACATGGATAGGCTGGGTGTGTGGGCAAATGCATGGCAGATGCAGTATAATGTGGATAAATGTGAGGTTATCTACTTTGGTGGCAAAAACAGGAAAGTAGACTTATCTGACTGGTGGCCGATTAGGAAAAGGGGAGATGCAACGAGACCTGGGTGTCATGGTACACTAGTCATTGAAAGTAGGCATGCAGGTGCAGCAGGCAGTGAAGAAAGCGAATGGTATGTTAGCATTCATAGCAAAAGGATTTGAGTATAGGAGCAGGGAGGTTCTACTGCAGTTGCTCAGGGTCTTGGTGAGACCACACCTGGAGTATTGCGTACAGTTTAGGTCTCCAAATCTGAGGAAAGACATTCGTGCCATAGAGGGAGTACAGAGAAGGTTCACCAGACTGATTCCTGGGATGTCAGGACTTTCATATGAGGAAAGACTGGATAGACTCGGCTTGTACTCGCTAGAATTTAGAAGATTGAGTTGTATCTGACCATGTGCCTGAATAGCATGCCGTTACACTTTATCACATGTGTATGCCCCAAGATCGGCGCAATGTAGACACGCCTAATCCGAGAGGTGACTATTTTGTTGAATACCATCGACCGTGGGGAGTGTGTTTTCCTTGGGGGAGAATTTAATTGTACCCTTCAGGTGAGAGATCGCAAAGGCGTGCAGCGTGACCCAGCAGCAGTGAAGACGTTAAGAGAGCTGGTAGACTCTTTTAAGCTGGTCGATGCGTGGTGGAATTTCTATCCTGACGCTAGTGCCTTCTCGTACAGGTTTGAGGGGGATGGTTCGTGTATTGACCGCTTGTACGTTTCCAAGGCCTATGTGCCTTGTGTCTCGGCGGCCTCCATGCAGCCGGTGTCGTGCTCGGACCACTGCCTGGTACGAGTGGACTTTATCCCAGCGCGCACTCGGGCAGGGTCCGCATACTGGCATTTTAATTACCGGCTGCTGGAGGATCGTAATTTACAGACGCCAATTATCCCTCAAACCTGCACGTCTTTGGGATGTGGAAGGAAACTGGAGCACCTGTAGGAAACCCATGTGATCACACAGAGAATGTACAAACTCCACACATACAGCACCAGAGGACAGGATCAACACCAGGATCTCTGGTGTTGTGAGACAGCAACTCTACCAGTTACACCATTTACCGCCCACAACTGAAAGTAGGAAGAATTTGTTCCCCCAAAGGGTTGGAATTATTGAGCACGGTGCTTGAGGGGATGGTGAGACAGTGACTCTCACAACATCCATGATTAATCTAGACAACCACTTGAATGACTGGGATTACTGTAGATGGGTAGAATCGTCGGCAGTGTCATGGTGGGCTGATGGGGCTATGTCGGTGCCGTACAACTCTGGTATTCTGTGATAAAGCAGATAAAGATGGTTGGGCCTGGGATGCAGAATTGACGAACTCCTGCAGTGAAGACCGATGGGCAACTCCAACATTGTACCTCGCTGACTTGAGTTTCACCAAGGCTCTCAAGGCCACATGGGGTCAAATCCTACAATGATTTTGGGGACAGTTATTGTCAGCTCCCTCTGAAGGTCTGCTGCAAGGTCCGTGTGAACCGAAGCTAAAAGGTGATCTGGAGCCAAGCGGATGTGAAGGAACCTCAAATGGGCATCGGGAGGCAGCTCATTGGTGAGAGAGTGCCGCACGATGCAATGTTGATAGCAAAATTATGAATAACGTTTATGATTGAGAACAAGCTGACTCAGCGGTGATAGGCCAGGCTGACGACTGCTTTTCATTAAATATGAACACCTCATCAGTCTCCTTACAGCTTCACACACACCTCGCCCCGCACACATACACTACACTTACATACACACTACAAACGCACATGAACACAATGCACACACGTGTATATGCCACATGACCACGGTGCCGTATGTGACATGATTCCTAGCTCTCCATTCTCACCTGATCATTGGCCCTGTGGTAGTAACTGGCGTGAACCCCACCTCGTCCGATGTTCAAAGTACCGATCCACTGAGAAGCTGCAGGACAGACAGATGGTTCAGGCACTGGGACACACTGCAACACCCTGATACACCACCACACTCACTGTATCACTGATACACCCCCCACTCACTGTAACACCCCCACACTCACTGTAAGACTGATACACCCCCCACACTCACTGTATCACTGATACACCCCCACATTCACTGTAACACTGATACACCCCCACACTCACTGTAACACTGATACACCCCCCACACTCACTGTATCACTGATACACCCCCACACTCACTGTAACACTGATACACCCCCACACTCACTGTAACACTGATACACCCCCACACTCACTGTAACACTGATACACCCCCCACTCACTGTAACACCCCCACTCACTGTAAGACTGATACACCCCCACACTCACTGTATCACTGATACACCCCACACTCACTGTAACACTGAACACCCCCCACACTCACTGTAACACTGATACACCCCCACTCACTGTAACACCCCCCACACTCACTGTAAGACTGATACACCCCCCACACTCACTGTATCACTGATACACCCCCACATTCACTGTAACACTGATACACCCCCCACACTCACTGTATCACTGATACAACCCCACACTCACTGTAACACCCCCACACTCACTGTATCACTGTAACAACCCCACACTCACTCTAACACTGATACACCCCCACATTCACTGTAACACTGATACACCCCCCACACTCACTGTAACACTGATACACCCCCCACACTCACTGTATCACTGATACACCCCCACACTCACTGTAACACTGATACACCCCCACACTCACTGTAACACTGATACACCCCCCACACTCACTGTAACACTGATACACCCCCACTCACTGTAACAACCCCACACTCACTCTAACACTGATACACCCCCACACTCACTGTAACACCCCCACACTCACTGTATCACTGTGTGAGGGATAAAGTGATTAAACCCCACTATTGTAAGGGGCTTTGAAGAGGATTCAAACCGATAGGGGCCAGGGAGAGGGTTCTGACACAGCTGTGTATTAAAAGTTACCAGACCCATCCTTGAGTAAGAAGTGATAGCATTGTATAGCGGTAGAAGGGAGTGATGTAGATAGATCCCTATCAGTAGAATGGAGTGATACATGGGACCCTTGTCACTATAGCTTAGCTTTAGTGCTGATATAGGAGAACTGAGAGAGTTCACTTGGAGGTGAGTAAAACTAGGGTAGGTCATGAACAACTGAGCATGCTTAATAAAATAAATGAATATTACAACACACCCCTGGTCAAGAAACTGCTCATTACCATGGACATGCGATATATGATGTGGGAGGTACTGGGGGGACGTACCTATAGGTTGTCCACCTCAGTGTCTGATTGGAGCAGGTCAAAGGAGGGGAGGTTGGATGTAGAATTGTGTGTATAAAGGGGGTTTACCCTTCTGACTTTGGTGTGTCTCAACTTGGAGAGGCACCTGACTCTGCAGACTCGAAAATAAAGAATCTCTTGCTTCCACGATTTAGTCTTTGAGTAGTGATTGTGAGCACATTGCATATCTCACAAACTGGGGGCTTGTCCGGGATCGCCACTCCGGCTGCTCGGTGGAGGCAAAGAAGGAAGGGAAGGTGCACCCTGCTGATTTCAGCAGTCTCTGATCTCCTTGCTTGCCATCAGCGGTTTTGAGCGAGTGAAATTCGGGCAAAAGACTCAGGAAGCAAGAGGGAGTGTCAGATAAATAAACAAGGGACGGTCGAGCGATTCATGTGCACAAGACCCAGTAAGAAAACTGACTATTAAGTATTGCCTGGGCGACCGGGGTCTGTCGGATGGGAATAGCCCGATAAGATAAAGATACCGGAACGGGAAAAGTAAGAGTCCGGGGGGAAACAGGACAAGGCTCACACTGGTGAAGAGCCGCACATTCTGCCTGATAGTCCATTGGGGCGAATGTGGCAATCTTGGGGAGAAGGAAGCCTCAGGGGTAAAAGATAAGGAGAGTATGATTAAGTTCTGTTATTTTGATTAACCATATAACCATATAACAATTACAGCACGGAAACAGGCCCTCTCGGCCCTTCCAGTCCGTGCCGACCATTTGTTATCCCCTAGTCCCATCTACCTGCACTCAGACCATACCCCTCCATTCCCTTCACGTCCATATACCTATCCACTTTACTTTTAAATGTTAAAATCGATCCTGCCTCCACCACTTCTGCTGGAAGCTGATTCCACACAGCCACCACCCTCTGAGTAAAGAAGTTCCCCCTCACGTTACCCCTAAACCTCGTCCCTTAATTCTCATGTCATGCCCTCTTGTTTGAATCTTCCCTACCCTCAATGGGAAAAAACGTATCCACGTCAACTCTGTCTATCCCTTTCATCATTTTAAAGACCTCAATCAAGTCCCCCCTTAACCTTCTGCGCTCCAAAGAATAAAGACCTAACTTGTTCAACCTTTCTCTGTAACATAGTTGCTGGAACCCTGGCAACATTCTAGTAAATCTCCTCTGTACTCTCTCTATTTTGTTGACATCCTTCCTATAATTAGGCGACCAAAATTGTACACCATACTCCAGAATTGGTCTTACCAATGCCTTGTACAATTTTAACATTACTTCCCTACTCCTATATTCAATGCTCTGATTTATAAAGGCCAGCACACCAAAGGCTTTCTTTACCACCCTATCTACATGCGATTCCACCTTCAGGGAACTATGCACAGTTATTCCTAGATCCCTCTGTTCCACAGCATTCCTCAATTCCCTACCGTTTACCATGTACGTCCTATTTTGATTTTACTTCGGAGTCACGTGAGTGACTACGTGAAGACCCCGCCAGCATGCATGCGCGACATATCGTCGAACGCATTGCGGAAGCGACAGTCGGGAGGAGCGCCGCTCCTCCAGCGCAAGTTTTCAAAACTTACTGAAGTATAAGTCTTACCTTTTCTGGTGAGCGTGGCGACTCGGTGTAATTTCTTTTTCAGGAGGAAGCACCATGGAGTCGCGTAAGGGAGAGCAGCAGCTGATACCGCTGCTGTGGAAGCAGCCAGCAGCGTGCCGTCTCTCCAGAGCTGCAGGTGCTGCCAGCAGCTCCCGGCTTCTCGCCGCTACAGACCGCAGGTGCGCCGCGGGCGGCGGCAAAACCACCCGGAAGTCGGACAGGACCGTTGACTCAGCTGGGTCCGGACCTGAAGACACCCCATTCCCGGATAGGGACGGCGGGCGTCTTTCCCGCAGGAGCGGATGGGGAGCAGTGCTCCAGCATGACCTGCTTATGCAGGGGCAGAGTCACAGTGGGTCTCCTCGCAGACCCACGGCAGGATCCTTTCAATGACTGCCAAATGTCTCACCCTCTTCGCAGGGGAGCATTAGGGGTCAGAGCTGGGCTGACCCTGAAGAAGGGGCAATGGCTGAACAGTCAACTGTGAGGGGTGCCAGAAGAGAGAGCAGCAGAAGAATTGTGGGAACACATGCTGTACCAACTCAGGAAGGACTGCCTATACAAAGCTGCAAGCCAGTACAAAATCATGGCTACAAACCAGCTACAGGAGCAAGCCATTAACTTTATGGCTGGGAAGTACATTGCTCCAGAGAACTCCATTCTCTTAAAGTACCAGCAGTCTATGACCCCATCTGGGGCAACAGGAGCCCATCTATAAGGAGCCAGGAGGGGAAGCTCCAGAGGAAACTGCTGGCTGCTAAAATCACAGCAGTACCAGGTTGGGGTTGATTTGCCTGAAGAGTTACTAGATGCTCTAGCATCTAGTAACTCAAGAGCATCATCAGAAGAGCATCATCAAGAAGTGCGGAATTATGCAAGACAAGTAGCACACAGGCGCCAAAATTGCTGTTGGGGGACCTCCCGAAGCAGGTGAAAGACCTGCATGAGGAAGCCAAGGCTATAGGCCTGATCAAGGTGCCAAGCACCTCTAAAACCCACTATCAACAGCGGCAGCACCCCTACACACCCACCAGACATCGGTACTATGGAAGACCATCTGGTGGTGA
Organism: Okamejei kenojei; assembly: GCA_035221665.1. NCBI lineage: Eukaryota > Metazoa > Chordata > Chondrichthyes > Rajiformes > Rajidae > Okamejei > Okamejei kenojei. Next base: position 45,091,597 of record CM069154.1, read on the forward strand.
AAGCTCGAAGGCCGGCCCACCTGCACAGACCATGGCCCAGCCCGGCCTTCATGGAAAATGCGCCAACCCCACAACGCAGCAACACAATACCAGAAGAAACAAGTGCGGAGACAACCCACACAACACCGGTAACCATGGAGGTAGGTGGGTCTGGTTGTCTTAAAAAACATTGCATGTCCGATTCATCAAAAGTTGGGGGACGGTTGCACTTGTTTCATCATGTGTGCTGCACTTTTACCTCTGAACTTTTACATTCTCGGAAGTATTCAGAATTACAAAATTGAATTTGTATACGAACTACCGTCCCAGTTCAGCATACGCCTAGCAGGAAGTTCATACTTCACAAAAAGAGAGAACAGCAGGCCATGCTGAACTGTTAAGACTAAACACAAAAGGGAATTGAGAAAACAATCAGAGAATTTCAAGAGTTCGTATCAAATATATTTATAAAAAACTAAAAATATGGTGGTTGCCGTATCATTACAGATTTGACCGAACTAAATACTTCCGTTCAGTATGCCCATTTCAAAATAGACACGTTTGTCACACACAGGATCATCGTAAATACCTGAAATTTATCTGGATGGGACAGCTATGGCAGTATAAGGCCTTACCCAATGGGTTGTCATCAGCACCCAGGCTATTACAAATTTATTAAAACCAGCTTTAGCATACTTAAAGAAACATAACCATATCGTCATGGCTTACCTGGATGATATTCTCATTGTAGGTGAAAATTGGAGCTGGCTACATTGGTGGTATCAGCCACAACACAGGGATTTAACGTACATCCAGATAAATCAAAATTGGAACCCTCCACTACCATGGATTATTTGGGGTTCACTATTGACTCTGTTCATATGTCTATCACCTTGCCACCAAACAAAGTGACAGACTTGATGGGAGTATGCAAAAGCCTCACTGGCATCAGGGAACCATCCATTCGGCAAGGAGCAAGAGTGATTGGGAAATTGGTGGCTGCGTTCCCAGCAGCACAATTGGACCACTCCATTATTAAAACCTGGAAGAGGGAAATTTTAGCTCTCAAAAATCATGCAGGCCATTTCAATAGGCCTATGCAACCACCAGGGAAAGCAAATCAGAATTAAACTGGTGGATAGAAATGCTCAGCATTATTCTAACCCCATCACCCCATTCTATATCCCTAGGGTACATTACAGACTGATGCCAGTGCTAAAGGTTGGGGAGCAACTAATACCACCGCAAGTTGTGGTGGCAGATGAGTGCACAAAAATTATTCTGTTTAAAGCACTAGGAATTAATTATCTAGAAATGCTGGTAGCGTTTCATGGACTCAGGGCCTACTGCTCAGATGAGCACCAGTTGCATGTACGGCATAAATTGATACCACAGTGGGGGCCTATATATAATCATATGGGTGAAATAAAGTCGATATCATGTGATGAATTGGCTAATAATATTCTGGCACTGGTGTCTGGGAGAGAGATTTGGATCTCAACCACTTACCTTCCAGGTAAGCTAAATACAGTGGCAGACACCAGGTCACGTAAATTCAACGACAACATTAAATGGATGTTGGATCGGAAAGTGTTTACAGATATTATAGACCGGTATGGGACACCAGATATCGACCTTTTTTTTCCATCCAGACTAATTCACCAACTACCAACATATGTTGCTTGGGAACCAGACCCAGGGGCAGCAGCGATGGACGATTTCTCGCTGCATTGGGGGGGGGGGATTTGTTTTGCTATGCATTTTCCCCTTCTGCCTCATCACGCGAGTCTTACAATAATTAAACAAGACGCCGCAACGGGTACCATGGTTCCCAACAGTACAAAGATGGTCTCAGAACCCTGCATCTGGATCAACAACGGCCAAGGAGGTTGGCACACCCGTGCGGGAAAGTATCCGTGCCATGACTGTATGAAACTTGTTGATTTGCAGTTTCTGAACAGGCCATTTCTGGGATACGGACTCTCCGACAGGACGATCAATGCCATCTCAGCGTCGTGCAGGGAGTCCACGAGAAGACAGTACCTGACATATGTCAGGAAATGAGAAGTGTTCTGCACCAGGACGAACACTACATATGACTCAGCCACCAACACTGAAGTGCTGGAGTTCTGGCCACCCTTCATTTCGATGAAGGATTGAGTTACAGTGCCATTATTGTGCAAGGAGTGCCCTATCTAATATCTGGGCAGAGGGAGTGATCACCTGGCTATAGGATCACACCCACTAGTACCTAAACGAATGAGGGGTATTTGTACTCTATCCCCCCCAGGCCCAGATACACCCATATATGGGACATAGGTAGTACACCATGTTACGAGGATGGACACCAATATCGGGGCTCACTCTGGACAAACTAATATCCTAGGGTATGGAGAAACTCAGCGGGTGCAGCAGCATCTAAGGAGCGAAGGAGATAGGCGACGTTTCGGGTCGAGACCCTTCTTCAGACTGGTCAAACTAATATCCTAGATGGAATGATTATGGCACTTGGATCACACAACGGGTCCAGTCCTTACACAAGCTAGTATAGGACGTCATGTCTGTCACAAATGCAGATAACCTGCTACATACAGGGGTACTTAAACAAGACTGACCCGGTTCCTCTGGCCAATATTAGAGTTCTGGCCTATCCTGCAGATAGTCGGCCCTGCATAGTGACACATATTTTCCAATATATAGTCACCAAGACACTTATGGGCATGGAGAGAGCTTTCTCATTAGCCATAAAATGCCCTCACCTAAGGTCACAGTGCAAACCATATCCAGATGGTTAGGGTGGTATTATGTGCAGTGGTGGATACTAATGTTTCAAATCTCACTCCAACAGGGCTGCATCTACATCGGACGCTAGGATGATGGGAGTTCCTATGGACCACATCCTTGCCACAGCGGGGTGGAGCAATGAACGCATTCAATGCTTTATAATAAACCCGTGGCCGATCCTGAGACGTTTGCAGGGAAAAATTAAGTTCTGTAAAATAAATTACCCAATGTGGGGCATATTATTTTAGGTATGAATAATACCTTTATTGTTTTTCAGCACAGTGTCGTGTGTGAAATACGTTCATCCTCCTTCCCAGAATGGCAGTGTGTGAGCATGGTCTCGTTCCAGGGCATGAAATCACAGAGCTTTGAAATCTTCACGTAGTCACTCACGTGACTCCAAAGTAAAATAGTAAGATTAAATGAGAACTTACCAGTTTGAAGTTTGATCTTTATTTTATGAGGAGTTACGATGAGGGATTACGTGCCCTCCGCTCCCAAAACCCTCTATTATAAAGTTCAACTGGTATGGAAGTTCTCTCTTATCTTACTATATTAGTCTACTCTGGTATCTGTGATTTCACACCACTGCTTTGAAGAATGTCGCGCATGCGTGCTGGCGGGGTCTTCACGTAATCCCTCATCGTGCAACACTAACTTCCCTCAACACGTAATCCAACATGCAACACTAACTTCCCTCAATGTCCTAGGGAATATCCTGTCAGGACCTGGAGACTTATCCACTTTTATATTTTTTTAAAGTGTCAGTACTTCCTCCTCTTTGAATCTCATAGTTTCCATAGCTACCCTACTTTTTCCCCTTAACTCACAGAGTTCAATATCCTTCTCCTTGGTGAATAACGAAGAAAAGAAATTGTTCAATATCTCCCCCATCTCTTTTGGCTCTGCAGATAGCTGTCCATTCTGGTTCCCTAATGGTCCAATTTTATCCCTCGTTATTCTTTTGCTATTAATATAGCTGTAGAAATCCTTTGGGTTTACTTTCACCTTTCTTGCCAAAGCAACCTCATATCTTCTTTTAGCCTTCCTAATTTCTTTCTTAAGATTCTTTTTACATTCTTTATACTCCTCTAGCACCTCATTTACTCCATGCCTCCTATAATTATTGTAGATATCTCTCTTTTTTTCGAAACAAGTGTCCAATTTCCCTTGAAAAACCATGGCTCTTTCCAATTTTTTTACTATTTCCTTTTAACCTAACAGGGACATAAAGATTCTGTACTCTTACAATTTCCCCTTTAAATGTCCTCCATTTCTCTTCTACATCCTTCCCATGAAACAAAGTGTCCCAATTCACTCCTTTAAAATCCTTACGCATTCCCTCAAAGTTAGCCTTTCTCCAATCAAAAATCTACACCCTAGGTCCAGTTCTGACTCTCTCCATAATTATATTGAAACTAATGGTATTGTGATCACTGGTCCCGAAGTGCTCACCAACACTTACCTCCGTCACCTGACCTGCCTCATTTCCTTACAGGAGGCCCAGTACTGCCCCTTCTCTGGTCGATACCTCTATGTACTGCTGCAAAAAAACTATCCTGCACACATTTTACAAACTCCAAACCATCCAGCCCATTTACAGAATGTGTTTCCTAGTCTATTTTTGGAAAATTGAAATCTCCCACAATCACTACCTTGTGCTTACTAATAATATCTGCTATCTCCTTACTCTTTACTCTTTACTCCTTACTCTAGAATTGCTCTTCTAATTCTCACTCCCCATTTGGCGGTCTATAGTACACCCCTAAAAGTGTTGCTACACCGTTCCCACTTCTCAGTTCCACCCAAATAGCCTCCCTAGACGAGCCCTCTAATCTAACCTGCCAAAGCACTGCTGTAATATCTTCTCTGACAAGCAATGCAACACCTCCCCCTCTGGTCCCTCCAATTCTATCACACCTGAAGCAACAAAATCCTGGAATATTTAGTTTCCAATCACAGCCCTCCTGCAACCATGTTTCACTGATTGCCACAACATCATATTTCCAGGTGTCAATCCAGGCTCTAAGTTCATCCACCTTACTTACAATGCTCCTAGCATTAAAATATACACATTTTAGAAACCCACCGTCCCTTATTCTCTGTCTATTATCTTTTTCATCGTTCTCGCCTACATTTTGGGTCCGAGTGCTTCCCTTCTCTGCCTCTTGCCCCACACCCTGACCCCTAGCCCCCTCTACCCGAGTCCCTCCCCCCAGCCTATCTAGTTTAAAGTCTCCCCAGTAGCCTTTGCAAATCTCCCTGCCAGGATATTGGTCCCCCTCGGGTTCAAGTGCAACCCGTCCTTTGTGTACAGATCATGCCTTCCCCAAAAGAGGTCCCAGTGATCAAGAAACTTGAATCCCTGCCCACTGCACCAGTCCCTCAGCCACGCATTTATCCTCCACCTCATTTCATTCCTACTCTCACTGTCACGCGGCACAGGCAGTAATCCTGGAATCGTTACCCATTTGGTCCTTCTCCTTAACTTTCCCCCCCTACTCCCTAAATACTCCCTTCAGGACCTCGTCACCTTTTCACCCTATGTCATTGGTACCTATGTGTACCACAACATCAGTATCCTCTCTCTCCCTTATCAGAATCTTTTGGACACGTTCTGACACATGCGAGACCCTGGCACCAGGGAGGCAAACTACCATCCGCGTCTCCCGACTGCGTCCACAGAATCGCCTATCCGACCCCCTAACTATAGAGTCCCCTATTACAATTGCCCTCCTCTTTTTGCTACCCTTCTGAGCATCAGGGCCGGTCTCTGTGCCGGAGGCCCGGCCGCTGTTGCTGCCCCCAGCTAGGCTGTCCCCTCCAATCGTACTCAAACCCGAGTACCTATTTTCCAGGTGTACGGTCACAGAGGTACTCTCTAGCCCCTGCCTCTGCCCCTTGTCCTTCCTAACTGTGACCCACTTGTCTGCCTCCTGTGGTCTGGGAGTGACTACCTCCCTGTAGCTCCTCTCTATTACCTCCTCACTCTCCCTGACCAGACGTAGGTCCATCGAGCTGCCGCTCCAGGTTCCTAACACAGTCCTTTAGGAGCCCCATCTCAACACACCTGGCGCAGATGTGGGTGTCTGGAGGGCTATCAGATTCCCTGACCTCCCACATCTGACATCCAGAACAGTACACTGCCCTGGCCTTCATACTCCCCCCTTACACAGGATACAATATCAACACAATACAAAGTACACAACAAACTGCTGGGATCTGACTGCCAATCAGCTGCTTACCCTAGTCCACTTCCCACCAATCAGCGGCTTCCTCAAAAAAACCCACTTCTCCAAATGGAATGTTATGGATTTAGGTAAAAACAAGCCCCGCGCTTGATTTTAAAGCTTGGGTGTCGCTCCTCCCCCTCCTTCTCTTCCAACAGCTCCTGTGGGCCTCTGAAAAAACAAGCCCCGCGCTTGATTTTAAACCTTACCGGTCGGGTGTCGCTCCTCCCCCTCCTCCTCTTCCAACGGCTCCTGTGGGCCTCTGAAAAAACAAGCCCCGCGCTTGATTTTAAACCTTACCGGTCGGGTGTCGCTCCACCCCCTCCTCCTCTTCCAACGGCTCCTGTGGGCCTCTCAGAGGAACCAATAAGGGGGAGTTCAGTCTGGTGGCACTGGGCTGTACAGAATATTCAGAGTATCACTCAGACATTGCAAAAATCTAAGGAAAATCAAAGTGCCAAATGTTTTGAGTACGAAAAGTTAAAAAAGAAAGGAGATGCATATGAAAGAAATATTGAGTTGTTTCACACAATCTCATTGAAGTAAGTATGGAACTAATGTGATTTGTGTGTAAAAACCGGTTTTGTATGAATGAGGAAGTTTACATATGTGATAGGTTTGTTTGCTGTAGGCCACATGCTGTAAAGGTATGTGTGTGTGTTCCTTTAAGAAATTGTAAGTAATGGGGAGGTTACGAACAGCTGTAAGCTAACGGACAACGCTTTGTATCATCGCAACTTAAATGGGGAAAGTTGGAAAATGTAGGTTGCTTGGCTTCTATAGATTTCTTTTCAGTAAAGTTAATTTGGAAAATTGTTAGTCGTATGTATTCAAACTAGGAATTGGAATTTGGGAATTGTTCAATGGTTTGAACAAAATTAGAAATAAGTTAATTGCTGAACAACAAGCAGCTTTTATGGTTTGTTTAGATAAACATTCTGGTTGGAGAAGGGTATTAAATTAATGGGGCCCAGGGGAAAAAAAAATAGTAGGCAGACAATGAGTTAAACATGAGTTAAAGAGGTATTCACCTTTGATCGCCCCTGTTCGACAGAAAAAGTGAAACATAGAAATTAGGTGCAGGAGCAGGCCATTCGGCCCTTTGAGCCTGCACCGCCATTCAATATGATCATGGTTGACCATCCAACTCAGTATCCTGTACCTGCCTTCTCTCCATACTCCCTGATCCCTTCAGCCACAAGGGCCACATCCAATTCCCTCTTAAATATGGCCAACAAACTGGCCTCAACTACCTTCTGTGGCAGAGAATTCCACAGATTCACCACTCTCTGTGTGAAAAACGATTTTCTCATCTCGGTCCTAAAAGATTTCCCCCTTATCCTTAAACTGTTACCCCTTGTCCTGGACTTCCCCAACATCGGGAACAATCTTCCTGCATCTAGCCTGTCCAACCCCTTAAGAATTTTGTAAGTCTCTATGAGATCACCCCTCAATCTTCTAAACTCCAGCGAGTACAAGCCAAGTCTATCCAGTCTTTCTTCATATGGAAGTCGTGCCATCCCAGGAATCAGTCTGAACCTTCTCTGTACTCCCTCTATGGCAAGAATGTCTTTCCTCAGATTAGGAGAACAAAACTGTACGCAATACTCCAGGTGTGATCTCACCAAGACCCTGTACAACTGCAGTAGAACTTCCCTGCTCTTGTACTCAAATCCATTTGCTATGAATGCCAACATACCATTCGCTTTCTTCACAGCCTGCTGCACCTGCATGCCTACTTTCAATGACTGGTGTACCATGACACCCAGGTCTCGCTGCATCCCCCCTTTTCCTAATCGGTCACCATTCAAATAATAGTCTAAAGTGGATAACCTCACATTTATCCACATTATACTGCATCTGCCATGCATTTTCCCACTCACCCAGTCTATCCAAGTCATCCTGCAGCCTCCTAGCATCCTCCTCACAGCTAACACTGCCTCCCAGCTTCGTGTCATCCGCAAACTTCGAGATGGTGCATTTAATTCCCTCGTCCCAATCATTAATGTATATTGTAAATAGCTGGGGTCCCAGCACTGAGCCTTGCGGCACCCCACAAGTCACTGTCTGCCATCCTGAAAAGGACCTGTTCACTCCTACTCTTTGCTTCCTGTCTGCCAGCCAGTTCCCTATCCACATCAATACTGAAGCACCAATACCTTGTGCTTTAAGTTTGTATACCAATCTCTTGTGTGGGACCTTGTCGAAAGCCTTCTGAAAGTCCAGATACAACACATCCACTGCTTCTCCCTTATCCACTCTACTAGTTACATCCTCAAAAAATTCAATAAGATTCGTCAGACATGATTTACACTTCGTAAATCCATGCTGACTTTGTCCAATGATTTCACCACTTTCCAAATGCGCTGCTATCCCATCTTTAATAATTAGCAGTTTCCCCACTACCGATGTTAGACTAACTGGTCTGTAATTCCCCGTTTTCTCTCTCCCTCCCCTTTTAAAAAGTGGGGTTACATTAGCTACCCTCCAATCCTCAGGAACTACTCCAGAATCTAAAGAGTTTTGAAAAATTATCACTAAGGCATCTGCTATTTCTGGGGCCACTTCCTTAAGTACCCTGGGATGCAGCCTGGGGATTTATCGGCCTTTAATCCATTCAATTTACCCAACACCACTTTCCGGCTAACCTGGATTTCACTCATTTCCTCCATCTCATTTGACCCGTGATCCCCTGCTATTTCCGGCAAATTATTTATGTCTTCCTTAGTGAAGACAGAACCAAAGTAGTTATTCAATTGGTCTGCCATGTCCTTGTTCCCCATGATCAATTCACCCGTTTCTGACTGCAAGGGACCTACATTTGTTTTAACTAATCTTTTGCGCTTCACGTATCGAAAAAAACCTTTGCAGTCAGTTTTTATGTTTCCTGCCAGTTTTCTTTCATACTCCATTTTCCCTTTCCTAATTAAGCCCTTTGTCCTCCTCTGTTGGTCTCTGAATTTCTCCCAGTCCCCTGGTAGGCTGCTTTTTCTGGCTAATTTGTACTCTTCATCTTTTTCTTTGACACTATCCCTGATTTCCCTCGTTATCCACGGATGCGCCACCTTCCCTGATTTATTCTTTTGCCATACTGGGATGAACAATTGTAGTTGTAGTTCATCCATGCAGTCTTTAAATGCCTTCCATTGCATATCCACCGTCAACCCTTCAAGAATCAATTGCCAGTCGATCTTGGCCAATTCACGTCTCATACCCTCAAAGTTACCTTTCTTTAAGTTCAGGACCCGTGTTTCTGAATTAACAATGTCACTCTCCATCCTAATGAAGAACTCAACCATATTATGGTCACTCTTGCCCAAGGGGCCACGTACAACAAGGCTGCTAACTAACCCTTCCTCATTACTCAATATCCAGTCTAGAATAGCCTGCTCTCTCGTTGGTTCCTCCACATGTTGGTTTAGAAAACTATCCCGCATACACTCCAAGAAATCCTCTTCCTCAGCACCCCTGCCAATTTGATTCACCCAATCAATATGTAGATTGAAGTCACCCATTATAACGGTTTTACCTACGTTGCACGCATTTCTAATTTCCTGTTTGATGCCATCCCCAACTCCACTACTACTGTTAGGTGGCCTGTACACAACACCCACTAGCGTTTTCTGCCCCTTAGTGTTTCGCAGCTCCACCCATATCGATTCCACATCCTCCAAGCTAATGTCATTCATTTCTATTGCGTTAATCTCCTCTCTAACCAGCAACGCTACCCCACCTCCTTTTCCTCTCTGTCTATCCTTCCTGAATATTGAATATCCCTGGATTTTCAGCTCCCAGCCTTGGTCACCCTGGAGCCATGTCTCCGTGATCCCAACTATATCATAATTATCAATAGCTATCTGCACATTCAAATCATCCACCTTATTACGAATGCTCCTCACATTGAGACACAAAGCCTTCAGGCTTGTTTTTACAACACTCTTGGCCCTTTTACAATTATGTTGAAAAGTGGCCCTTTTAGATTTTTGCCCTGGATTTGTTTTCCTGGCACTTTTCACCTCGCTACCTATTGCACCTATCCTCATTTTACACCCCTCTGTCTCTCTGCTGACACATTTAAGAAACCCTCCACTTCTTATTCTCCGTTTGTTATTTTTTTCTTCTTTCCTCCCTACGTGTTGCGTCTGACTGCTTCTCTTCTCTGCCTCCTGCCTCACTAACGGACTACTTGCCTTCTCTTTTTGAGTCCCTCCCCCCAACCGATCTAGTTTAAAGTCTCCCCAGTAGCCTTTGCAAATCTCCCCGCCAGGATATTGGTTCCCCTCGGGTTGTATGGCTTGCTTTAATATGCTGTATTTTACCTGCTTTTTAAGATGCAAACAATTGATATAGTGCACAAAGAAAGATAATACAATAAGTAAGATAACTGCAGTTGAATTGCTAAGTAAAAAGTTCCCTGTATCTAAAGAAAGCTCTCTGAGAAATGAGGAGAAAGAAAGGAAATTGGTGAGGAAGTGGCCCAAGGAAGATACTGTCAAGATAAATGTGTGATAAGATGGAAGTGTTAATAGTAAGATTAAATGAGAACTTACCAGTTCGAAGTTTGATCTGTATTTTATGAGGAGTTACGATGAGGGATTACGTGAAGACCCCGTCCAGCACGCATGCGCGACATTTCTTCAAAGCAGCGGTGTGGATTCACAGAAAACACAACAATTGAAATAAATATAGTAAAGAAAAAATAAGAACTTAATTACCAGTTGATCTGTATAATAGAGGGTGGGAGCGGAGGGCACGTAATCCTCATCGTAACTCCTCATAAAATACAGATCAAACTTCGAACTGGTAAGTTCTCATTTAATCTTACTATTTTACTTCGGAGTCACGTGAGTGACTACGTGAAGACTTCAAAGCTCTGTGAATCCGAACCGTGAACCAGCTCATGCTTCACTCACTGCCTGAAGACCTTAGAGGGAGGAAGCATGTTATACAATCAACAATAACCTGTTTGTGAACATAAAAGGTTTATTAATAACAACAAAAAACAGAGAGCTCCCCCGGGCTTAAATTAAATATTATCTGCAGACTCTAAAATTCTGTCTGCAAATGTAGCAGGCTCCGCCAGCGGCTTATTATAAAACCTTTGGAAAGTTCTCTCCGAGGACCATCCTGCTCTGGCCAGAAATATGGTCCATAGGCACATCCATTCGCCTAGCCGCCGACGTAGATGCAGCCCTGGTGGAATGAGAATTTGTAAACAATAGTATCGATTCCCGCGGACTTAAGCACCTGCTTGAGCCACCTTGAAATGGTTTGGCTCGTCACCTGACCATGAGGCTTCTTGTGGCTTATCCATAAGGCTTTTTCTCTCCCTCTTAAGTTATATGTTGTGTCTATGTAATTGGCGAGATGGGTCTTGGCACACAACCGTGGGTCAGGTGAATATGCCCGGAACTCCATTACTGGAGGCGTGGTACCTGGTCTAGATTGTTTGACCAGCCCCTGAATGTGAAATGTGATACAGTCCAATGACTCTGTCATGCTGTCCAGCCTCAGAAGGTGGAGGGACTGTACCCTTTGAGCTGACACTAGTGCCATGAGCATGACTGATTTCAGTGTAAGTTGTTCCAGCGTGAGTGACCTGGGTGGTGGCCATCCCCTAAGGTACGTCAGTACAATGCTGACATCCCAGATCTGAGTGTACCGAGGCCTAGGGGAATTGGTGTTAAAAATGCCCCTCATGATTTTGACCACTAGTGGATGGGACCCCAAAGTCAGTTGTCCTGCTGCTGGAACCAAATAAGCTGACAACGCACTCCTGGCTGTATTAATGGCGCTGTAGCTGAGTCCTTCTCGATGTAATCCAAGCAGAAACTCCACAACACTGGTGGCTGTAGCTGTAGTGTAGGTAGTTCCTGTTTTGGAGCAATACCGTTCCCATTTTCTTATGTTGGTCAGTATTGTCTCCTGGTGGACTCCCGGTGGGATGCGGCCATCATGTTGATGGCGTCCTCAGACAGTCCCAGGCCCAGTAGAGGTCTTTTTAAAATCTGCAAGCCAGGAGATTGACTCTGTCATGGCACGGGTGACTAATGCCTGACACTGGGTGGATTAATAACTGTCGACTGCTGGGGAATTCCAACGGTGTTTTCAACAGCCATATCGAAAGCCACTGGGAACCATGGCTGTGTAGGCCAGTCAGGTATTATCAAGATTCCTGAAGCAGAATCCAATTGAATCTTGCGTAATACCCGACTGATGAGGCAGAAAGGAGGGAAAGCATAAAAGAACATTTTCCCCCAATGCAGCGAGAATGCATCAACTGCTGCTGCCTCAGGGTCTGGTTCCCAAGCGACATACGTTGGTACCTGGTGATTCAGCCTGGATGCAAATAGATCGATATCTGGTGTGCCATATTGCTTAGTAATTTCAGCAAATACTTTGGGATTTAACATCCATTCGATGTTATCATTGAATCTGCGTGACCTGGTGTCTGCCACTGTATTTTGCTTACCTGGTAGGTAAGTTGCTGATAAACCAAATATGCCTTTTAACACACCATTGCCAGATTAGGTTGGCCAAATTGTCACACGATATCGACTTTACACCACCCATGTGATTGATATAAGCCACCACCGTGGTATTATCTAATTGCAACCGGACATGTGCATGATGCGTATTAGATGAATATGCTTTTTAACCCATAAAACGCACCCAACATTTCTAAGTAGTTGATACCAACCGTGTCTGTAGGCAAGATGATTCAAATTTACTCCATCTGCCCCCTGTGTTGGATTGCATGTTAGTTGCTCCCCAGCCCAAAGCACTGGCATCCGTTTGAATGGTTAATACTGGGTTGGTGATTATTATGGGACTGGAGCTGAGCCTTACGTTCCTTGCCCACCATTGTAACTCTGGAATGGATTCAGCAGTTAAACTCATAGCTCGGTCAAAGTGACCTGAGTTTTGCTTTAGTGCATGCACTTTTGCTCTTTGCAAATTTTGATAGTGCAAAGGCCCAAATTGTACAGCTGGAAAAGCTGCTACCATTTTGCCAATAACTCTAGCTACTCCCGTATGGTTGGCTGATGTTTATTCATGAGTTCGTTGCATGATAGCGCCAATTCTGATGCTTTCCCCTTCGGCAGAGTTACAATCATGCGAACAGTATCAATCGTAAATCCAAGATAGTCCATGACAGTGGACGGTGTAAAATTGGATTTATCTGGATGTATGACAAACCCCAAAGTTTCAAACAAACGTTTGGTGGCTGCTACTGCCAGAATGGCTGTCTCCAAGGTTTTTCCCACTATTAAAATGTCGTCCAAAATACGCCATGACTATATGCTTTTGTTTCCTCAATAATGCCAAGGCAGGTTTTAAGGTTTTAGTGAACAGCCTTGGAGCAGAGGTTAGCCCATTTGGTAAGGCTTTAAATTGCCATAGCTGTTTCATCCAGATACATTTTAAGTATTTTCGATGCTCCTTATGTATGGGGTACTGAGTAGTAGGCATCTTTTAAATCAATGCTTGCTAAAAAGTACCCTCTAGAAACCAATAGTCTGGCTGTTTCAAAAGTATCCATCTTGAAATGTATATACCTGACAGACTTGTTTAAATTAGTTAAGTCAATGATGATGCGTCGTCCACCATCTTTTTTGATTTTAGTGAAAATATTAGACACAAATTCCAAAGGTTCATGTTTTGTTCTTTCAATGACACCTTTTTGCTTGTAACCTCATCAGTTCAGCTTGACCCTCTTGTTTCTCTTTGACTGAGAGGGTGAATACCCTTTTGGTATATGCTGAACTGGTGGAATGTTTTCATGAACAAAGTCAATTTTGTAGCCATGAACGCTGCTGAGTATATACTTGTCACTAGTGATGGATTCCCATGCATCCAAAAAACAAGTGCAATCTCCCCCCTGTTAGTATAGAGCCCCTACTGCTCATATGCTGAGAGGAACCAGACCCACCTACCTCCATGGTTATTGGTGCTTCTTTCTTCTGCCTCTTCGCTGGGCGATGAGGCGTCTGCTGGCCTGTAGAGGGTTGATGTTGATCTTGATGTTGTTGGGGGTGGCGCATTTTCCATGGGGTCCGCTCTGGGCCCTGGCCTAAAAAAGGCTTACGGGGAAATGGTTGCGGACCCCGAGCTTTCACCAGTCCCATAGTGTGGTTGACGACTGGTGGACGCCATGGGGTACTGCCGCCTGGGTTTGTTAGGTCTGCTCGGTCCTAAACCTGCCCTCACGAGACCAAAAGGTCTTGGATTCTTCCTCTAGGTCTTTCACCTTTTTTGGAAGGTCTTTCCCAAAGAGCAGAATAGGAGGTTCTGAACCCGGTGTTTTGCAAAGTCCCGCAAAATTAGGGTTGAGGGCAGGCTTGATAACTTCCTTCCGTAAATTGTTTATTTCATATTGAGTGGTGCACAGCAGAGCTAATGTGTCTTGCTGATTTGTGGAGATGTCCACACCATCAATGGACCAAGCATAAGATGTTATTCCTGCAGTCAGGAGTTTAAGGATTTTCTGGAGCTTCAACTCCAGGTTCCTGATGTTCTGCCCCAAATGTCCCCAAATTTGGCTGTTTACAGCGGGTACATTTCAATGATGTACAATTTACTGGGGCTGTATATAGTTCAAGAGCCTCATTGACCACCTGTTCTTGTAGGGGTTTTGAGGACAGGTGGTTAATGCTGGCTGCAAGTTTCGGCTCTAATGGCCGACCCGCTTGTGGAATGGCCACGTAGCGGTTGACCACACCCAGCAGCTCTTCCTGATCCTGTACACCCTGCGTACTCCCGAAATCTTCAGCCAGTGACCCCTCTTCTTGACCAGCCCAGACCTGGTCGCCAATGCTGCCTTCAAAAGAAGGTGAAGCAATGGCCAGTGCCGTAAAAGGCACTGCGGGAGTGCCTGAACTCCCTTGGCGAGGCTGCTGCTGCTCTCTCAGCAGATCTCGCTGGAGCAAATGCTCCATAAGCCGTTCCATGCGGCTTAGGCGGCTGCCTGTGTCGCTCTCGAGCGGTGAGGCATCTTCATCCGAATCGTCGGACACTACCGCCCGGTTCTGGCTGCAGGTACCTCCAGGCCCGCTGCTCAGGCAGCACTAGCGGTGCTGGGCTCGGCTCGGTAGTTATACATGCCGCCTCTTTCCCCCCCTCCAAAGAGCATTTCTCAACGGAGGACGAACGGGCGAGCTGCAGATTTTCTTTCCTCTGGCCTTGCTCATTCTTCCTGGAACACAAGCACCACAGAGAAAAGACACACGGCCACGGTAAAACTTACCTGTCGGCCCGACATTTCGATTTGTAGCGGGAGCGCCTTGGACTCCCGTCCGTCGCGGGTGCACTGCATGAACGCTAATGTCGCGCATGCGTGCTGGACGGGGTTCACGTAGTCACTCACGTGACTCCGAAGTAAAATTGTGAATTATATGCCACAGATAAGTTGGAAAGGTGGGAAAACAGAAGGGAAAGGCAAAAATGATGTTGCAGGCAGTACAGCAAGGGGTAAAGAAGAAGGGAGACGAAGGTGATAGAAGGCTCATGGAGACTGGGGAAGGGGAAGAGGCAGAGACAGAGGACGAGGAAGAGGTGCATGGAGGGACCGAAGTTGGGGTCCCCGGGAAAACAAGGAACAAGGATCAGGAGGGTGGTACACGGGGCCATCCCGGTGTTACTATTGTAACGAGGAGCGTCATTTCAAGAAGGAATGTCCCAGGCTACGACGGGAGGTGCAGTCGTACACACGCATGGAGGAAGAATAGGGAAGTCGGGGGTCCTGCTCCCTGGGGTGTATGGGATACACACGGGAACCTCTGGTAAACTTGAAATTAGGACCCCGGGGAGAGGATATGGAATTTATGGTAATTCAGGAGCGGAGAGATCAAGCGTAAGTAAGGTACCGGAAGAAATTGGATTGGGTGAAAAACAAGTCAGAATCTCGGGGGTAGGAGGAAAAGTGATGACTGCCCCCGAGGTAGAAGGGGTGGTGGTAAAATATGAGAATCGAGAAGTCAGTGGAAGATTTTAAAAGGAAGGTGAATTAATTTGCAAAGGATGATAAACTATCTGAGAAGTAAGACATTGAGTTTAGAATGAGAAAGAAGGCAGATCAGAAAGGATTAAAGTGGGCCTATCTGGAGAACAAGCTGAAAAGGTGGAGACTGGAAACTGAACAAAAATAGAAGGCAACCAGTTAATGAACACTATATTTTGAACCACTGTGGTGGATGTCATTCCTCCTAAAGTCATCTAGATTGGAGGAGGTGGTGGGATTGTAATCTATTTCCCACCCCTGATTCAGTGATCATTTGGTCAATGAGGTTGAGAAATATCGCAAAGATAGGAAAAAGACTTGCAGACCAGCAGGAAGAGGTGCAGAGAAAAATGATGCAAATGTAACTTGAAGAGCTCAAAAAGAAAGAGTGTGAAAAAGAAAAGTCAATGTTGTCAGTAACAACAGACCTGGTTAAAAAGTCTGAAATTAGTGAAGCACCGACACACAGTGAGTCCTATGACAGAGCCAAACAGGGGCCAGAGATTCCATGCCAATAATAAATGTATTTGGGAGAGTGTTTCCTCAAATGCCCTGTCAGGAGTGAAATAAATCTGGATATAAGCCCAGACAGAACTGGGGTCCCCAAGGGAAGGAGGGATCTCAAGGAAGAGGTCAAGGAAGGCTAGTAAGGAGATAGGTAATGGATAAGGTGTGTTGGGGATGTGAACAGGTATGGTAATCAGGAAATAATAATAATATTAAGATAATGTTGAACATAGCTATGGTAAGAACATTAAGAAGAGGTATTAAATACAACTAGGCTAGGATGCGGCAGGGTTTTAAATACTAGCCCCATGATTTTAATCAGATGTTGTAGGCAGATTTGGAAGGTGTTGATATAGTATGTGGATGATTTGTTGGTTTGTTCCACAAGTGAGAAGCAATGTGAGAGACATTGTAATTATCTTGGAAAAGATGGCACAGGAGGTCATAATGTATCAAGGAAGAAGTTGTTGTTTTGTCAGCAGCAGGTAGAATATTTTGGACGAGTAATATCTAAAGAAGTAAAAGTTATAGCGCAGGATCAAATTGAAGCGATAATTGAAGTTCCCAAACCTCAGACAGTAGAACAGATGATGATGATATTGGGAATGGCAGGATATAGTTCAGACTAGATTGGGAAGTATGTTGAAATTGTGATGCCAGTAAGAAAAATAATGAAGGAAGAAGAACACACAAGCCTGAGAAATGTTTTACAGTCAGAGCCTTTGAATGAAGGACAAAAAGGTTTTGCTTGTGGATGTTTCTTGTTAAAGGGATCATAATAACAAGTATGCAGGGTTTGAAGTGATGCATCAGGATGAATTAGACTTTAAGGTAATCAAATTGGAAGCTTGCCTGCAATCTTGCTTAGCTCAATTGGCAGAAATTAAGGCTTTATGAGCAGCATATGTACATGGAGTCTGGCACATGTTTGGAGCAGTGGGGAAACAGAAAGGCTTTGAGAAAAGCAACAGAGACCCCATGCAAAGTTAGCAGTGTCCCCCTATAACCATATAACCATATAACAATTACAGCACAGAAACAGGCCCTCTCGGCCGTTCCAGTCCGTGCCGACCATTTGTTTTCCCCTAGTCCCATCTACCTGCACTCAGACCATACCCCTCCATTCCCTTCCCGTCCATATACCTATCCACTTTACTTTTAAATGTTAAAATCGATCCTGCCTCCTCCACTTCTGCTGGAAGCTCATTCCACACAGCCACCTGAAATGTTGTTTGGGTTACCTTATTTGGGAAAGATAGAAGGAATACCCACCATAGAGAGCAGTGATGTATTCTTAAGGAACTATTTACTGGCAGTATCTCATTCCCTTACAGAATTAAAAGCTAAAGGACTATTGGCTCAAAGCCCACCACTCGACTTTCCAATACATGCTGTAAAGGCCGGCGACTGGGTATTGGTCAAGAATTGGAAGGAGGAGAAACTCCAGCCTAGGTGGACCGGCCCATACCTAGTATTACTGACAACCGAGACAGCAGTACGAACAAAAGAAAAAGGGTGGACCCACGCAATCCGGGTTAAAGGACCCGTTGATCCACCCGCTCCTGATAAGGAGGAACAGTGGATGGTGAAACTAGGAAATAAGCCCCTAACATTAACTTTTAGAAAAAAATAAATGTATAACTAACAGCATGAAAGGAGCAGTCGTGGTATTGTTTGCTCTGTATGTAATTATGGTAAAAAGTATTAATAACTGTGATAAATGTTATCATCCTATCAGATACGGAGGGTGGACAACCAGATCATTTACCTATCATTCCCATGTGAACGATGCTTGCTATAACATGAGGACTAGAACTATTTGTGAGGACGGGGGAAAGAAGTATTATACGGTAGAGAATAGGGGATATGTAGGGAGGTTTGGGTACGTTACCTGCCCAAAGGGGGAGAGATGGGTTTGTATGACTAGGACAGGGCAGTTAGGTCTCCCTTTCCATGCCTTAAGATGGACATTAGACAAAATAAAGGAGGAAGTAATAACAAGGTTAACAAAAGTAGTGGTAACCAAGCCTTCCCCTCCCCCACCTACTCAGCCTCAATTGCACCAGACACTGTACGAAGAAATAAAGAAGCAGATTGAGATCCCTGAAGGAGGAAAAAACCTGTTTGTAGACTTGGCCCTCCGGATAGCTGGAATCCTGAATGTGACTAACTGTTGGGTCTGTGGCGGACCACTGATGAGCTCACGTTGGCCGTGGAGAGGATCCATTGTTGAAGTATGGGACCTGATGGAGTGGAACCTGACAGTTGGACAAGACCGAGATCCCCAGGCATGGGTCCTGACAGACGCTCCGGTTGGGACTGAGTGTATCGCTAGGCCCTGGGCAAAGATGCCGTCCTAGTAGGCAGCAGCCTCTGCCAGCGCATCGTCACCCAGTGGCCAAATCAGTCCCGAGTGTGGTGGCCAGAGGAGCCTAAATGGTACCCAACTAAGAAAGACGGGAGAAACTGCACTATCTGGATGAAGACCGCTGGAATGGAATCAACTGGACTATGGAACTGCACCTTATCAAGGAATCCCGGTGTTGCGAGACATATGGAACAAGGTTACCTCTAGTGGACCGACCCCTGAGGGACTGTTATATATGCGGACACAAGGCATACTCGGTGTTACCAACAAATTGGAGCGGGACTTGCTTTATTGGACTGGTACAACCGGGATTTTTCCTGTTAAACACCGAAGAAGGGCGGTTGCTAGGAACACCTGTATTTGACGACCTATATCGGAAGAAGAGGAAAGTAGACATTGGAGAATGGGAAGATGATGAATGGCCACCCGCAAGAATCATCTCATACTATGGACCAGCCACTTGGGCACAGGATGGATCCTGGGGCTACCGAACCCCGGTATACATGTTAAACCGGATCATAAGACTTCAGGCAGTACTGGAAGTAATTACCAACCAAATTGCGGGGGCACTGGAGATGCTGGCAAAGCAGCAGACACAGATGAGAGCAGCAATATACCAGAACCGGTTGGCCCTAGATTACCTCCTGGCAGGAGGAGGAAGGGTATGCGGGAAATTCAACCTCTCTAATTGCTGTTTAAACATCGATGACAATGGACAGGCAGTGATGGACATATCAGAAGGAATCTGTAAGTTGGCACATGTTCCAATACAGAAATGGAATTCGATTATGGGAACCCGATGGTGGGATTCCATCCTCGGAGGAACATGGTGGAGAACAGTGGGACTTGTGTTTCTATGTGCAGTGGCTGGACTGATCTTTATCCCCTGTTGCATCCCTTGGTTTAGGGAAATTATTACAAGTCAGATGCAGGCTGTAGTCATGCCTATGGGAGAGAAAGGGGAAATACGGAAAATAATGATAATAACCATATAACCATATAACAATTACAGCACAGAAACAGGCCCTCTCAGCCCTTCCAGTCCGTGCCGACCATTTGTTTTCCCCTAGTCCCATCTACCTGCACTCAGACCATACCCCTCCATTCCCTTCACATCCATATACCTATCCACTTTACTTTTAAATGTTAAAATCGATCCTGCCTCCACCACTTCTGCTGGAAGCTCATTCCACACAGCCACCACCCTCTGAGTAAAGAAGTTCCCCCTCACGTTACCCCTAAACTTCTGTCCCTTAATTCTCATGTCATGCCCTCTTGTTTGAATCTTCCCTACCCTCAATGGGAAAAACGTATCCAATAATGCGGCCAGGGAAGGTCCAGGATCTACAGGAAAAGGAGATTAGGACAATGTTACATCAATTTGAACTGAAGGAGCTTGAAATTGAGGTTTAATCAATAGATGCATAGCAAAAGAAAAAGGGAGGATTGTGAGGGATAAAGTGATTAAACCCCACTATTGCAAGGGGCTTTAAAGAGGATTCAAACCGATAGGGGCCAGGGAGAGGGTTCTGACACAGCTGTGTATCAAAAGTTACCAGACCCATCCATGAGTAAGAAGTGATAGCATTGTATTGCGGTAGAAGGGAGTGATGTAGATAGATCCCTATCAGTAGAATGGAGTGATAGATGGGACCCTTGTCACTATAGCTTAGGCTTTTAGTGCTGATATAGGAGAACTGAGAGGTTCACTTGGAGGTGAGTAAGAACTAGGGTAGGTCATGAACAACTGAGCATGCTTAATAAAATAAATGAATATTACAACACACCCCTGGTCAAGAAACTGCTCATTACCATGGACATGCGATGTATGATGTGGGAGGTACTGGGGGGACGTACCGACAGGTTGTCCACCTCAGTGTCTGATTGGAGCGGGTCAAAGGAGGGGAAGTTGGATATAGAATTGTGTGTATAAAGGAGGTTTACCGTTCTGACTTCGGTGTGTCTCAACTTGGAGAGGCACCCGACTCTGCAGACTCGAAAATAAAGAATCTCTTGCTTCGACTATTTAGTCTTTGAGTAGTGATTGTGAGCACATCGCATATCTCACAACTGTAACACCCACACACTCACTGTAACACCCCCTCACTCACTGTAACACTGATACACCCCCACACTCACTGCAACACCCCCACACTCACTGTAACACCCCCACACTCACTGTAACACTGATACACCCCCACACTCACTGTACCACTGATACACCCCACACTCACTGTACCACTGATACCAACCCCCCACACTCACTGTACCACTGATACACCCCCACACTCACTGTAACACTGATACACCCCCACACTCACTGTAACACTGATACACCCCCACACTCATTGTAACAGACACACGCCCACACTCACTGTAACACTGATACACCCCCACATTGTAACAGTCTGATACACACCGTTTCCTTAACTGTAATACACGAACACACTCCGCATCCCTCTCTGAAACACTTTGATACATCTCACACCCTTTCCTCCAACAGTGACACATCTATTCCCCTCACTATATCACCCTGATAAACCACACTCCCACACCGGAACACTTTGATATCACCCTGACTGTTAAATGTTAACTGCTGCTACTAATCGCCTCACCCCACAGTAATATTGCTATACGCACACCCCAGAATGTCACCCCACACACACTGATAAGCCCAGACCCTTCACTGTAACGCTGATACACATCACACCCCTTGTCGCAACCTTCTGATAGACACTGCAACGATCTGATACACCCCCCAGCCCCACTGTAACGCTTTGATACAATACATTATATATACATATATATAATATATAAATGTGGCCAGGTTGGTTATTAAATTTGCAGATTATATTAAAATTGCTGGGGCCATGGACTGTGGGGAAGGCTGGCAAAGATCAGCTACAGAAATGGGTGGAGAAATGGCAGATGGTGGATAATCAGAGCAGGTGTGGCACTTTGGGAAGTTGAATGCAAGGAGGGGAATATACAATTATTCCAATTGCATAACACCCTTAAAGTGGCAACAGAAGTAGATAGCGAGTTAAAGGTGGTATGTGGTATGCTTGCCTTCATTGGTTGAGGCATTGAGTTGGGAAGTCATGTTGAAGCTTTATAGGACTTTGGTTAGGTTGCATTTGATATATTGTCTGCAGTTTTGGTTGCCCTATTAGAGGAAGGAAGTAGAGACGGTATTGAGATTGTTTACCAGAATGATGCCTGGCTTGGAGTCATGGAGAGTCATACAGCATGGAAACAGGCCCTTCGACCCAATTTGTGCATCTCGACCAAGATGCCCTCCTGCACTAATCCCACCTGCTCATGTTTGGCCTATATCCCTCCAAACATTTTCTATTCATGTATCTGTCAAATGTCATTTAAATGTTGTTATAGTACCTGCTTCAACGACAGCCTCTGGCAGCTTGTTCCATAAACCCACCACACTCTGTGGGAAATGTTGTCCCTCAAATTCCTATTAAATCTTTCCCCTCACTTTAAACCCATGTCCTCTGGTTCTTGAGTCTCCTATTGTAGGTAAAAGTATCTGTGCATTTACTCTATCTATTCCCCTCATGATATTATATAACTCTAAGATCACCCTCATCCTCCTGTGCTCCAAGGAATAAAGTCTCCAAGGAAGAGCTCTGGCCCTCAAGTCTTAACAACATCCTCATGCATCTTCTCTGCAAGAGAGAGTTAGATTTAGCTCTTAAGGCTAAGGGAATAAAGGGATATGGGGGAAAAAGGCAGAACGGTGTACTGATTTTGGATGATCAGCCATGAATGGCAGGTACTGGCTCGAAGGGCCGAATGGCCTACCTCTGCACCTATTTTCTATGTTTCTATGCACTCTTCCCAGCTTCACAACATCTTTCCTAGAGACTAAAACTGTAGACAATACTCCAAATGCAGCCTCACCAATGTCTTGTACAATTGCAACATAACATAATTTAGTTTGGAGATACAGTGCGGAAACAGGCCTTTCATCTCACCAAGTCTGCGGTGCCCAGCAATCCCAACACACTAACACTATTGTACACACACCAGGGACAATTTTACCGAAGCCAATTAACCTACAAACCTGTATGTCTTTGGAGTGTCGAAGGAAACCGGAGTACCCAGAGAAAACTCACTCAGGTCAAGGGGATAACGTACAATCTCTGTACAGACAGCACAAGTAGCCAGGATTGAACCTGGTCTCTATCGCTGAAAGGTAGCAACTCTATCGCTGCACCACCGTGCCGCCCTGATACTCTGACTGATGAAGGCTAACGTGCCAAACGCTTTCTTGACCTCCCTATCTACCTGTGACGCTACTTTCAAGGAACTATGTACCTGCACTGCTAGATCCTTCTGGTCTACAACAATCTCCAGAGTCCTGCCATTCATTGTGAAGGGCCTGCCCGGCTTTGACTTCCCAAAATGAAACACTCGACACTTATCTGCATTAAATTCCACTAACCATTCCACAGCCCACTCTCCCAATGGCTCAAGAAATTGGATTTAATTTTTGATAACCATCTTCACTGTCTACAATACCATCCACTTTAGTGTCATCTGCAAATTTACTAATCATACTTTGTACATTCTCTTCCAAATCGTTGATATCAACCACACCAGCAATGGGTCCAGCCCCAATCCCTGAACCACACCACTAGTCACGGGCCTCCAGTCCGAAAAATAACCTTCCACCATTACCCTCTGCTTCCTTCAGGAATCCAATTTTCAATCCAGTCGGCCAACTCTCCCTGGATTCCATGCGATTTATCTATCCAGAGCAGCCTACCATGTGGAACCATATCAAATACTCATTGTGGACTCTGTCCTTCTGCAGCTCTACACAAAGACGACCTTCTGAAGAGCCCTAATCTCCCTCTAGTCACTATTAATGTACATCAAATCTTTTTGGATTTCCCTTCATATTATCTGACTAGAGCTATCTCCTGCCTCGCTATCTCTATCCCAAGCCTCTTGTTTAGAGGGGGGGGGGGGGGGGGGGCATTACCTACAGCAAAATATTTAACAGACAAATTGTTTTTTCTGCAATGCTGGAGTTTGCAAGATGTGACAGAAGGCCTGATTTAAGGAACAGCAGCATAGCTGGTAGAGCTGAAGCTTCACATCGCCAGAGACCCGGGTTCAATCCTGACCACAGACTGTCTGTGTGGAGTTTGCACATTCTGCCTGTGACCGTGTGGATTTCCCCCAAGTGCTCCGGTTTCCTCTCACATCCCAACATTATGCGGGTTTGTAGGTCAATTGGCCTCTGTAGAATTATCCCATATATGCAGGGATTGGATGAGAAAGTGGGATGACATAGAACTAGTATGTACAGGTTGGCGTGGACTCAATGGGCCAAAGGATCTGTTTCCATGCTGTATATCTAAACTATACATAGAAACATAGAAATTAGGTGCAGGAGCAGGCCATTCGGCCCTTCGAGCCTGCACCACCATTCAATATGATCATGGCCGATCATCCAACTCAGTATCCTGTACCTGCCTTCTCTCCATATCCCCTGATCCCTTCAGCCACAAGGGCCACATCCAACTCCCTCTTAAATATGGCCAACGAACTGGCCTCAACTATCTTCTGTGGCAGAGAATTCCACAGATTCACCACTCTCTGTGTGAAAAACGATTTTCTCATCTCGGTCCTAAAAGACTTCCCCCTTATCCTTAAACTGTGACCCCTTGTCCTGGACTTCCCCAACATCGGGAACATTCTTCCTGCATCTAGCCTGTCCAACCCCTTATACAAAATGATGAATGGCATAGATTAGGTAAACAGTTAGATTGTTTTTCCCAGTATGGACATATCAAAAGACAAGAGCATATAGGTTTAAAATTAAAGAGGCAAAGTTTAAAGAAGGGCGGCGTAGTGGTGCTGCAGTTGAGCTGCTGCCTGACAATGCTGGAGACCCAGGCAGGATCCTGACCTTGGTTGCTACCGGTGTGGAGTTGTATGTTTCCCCTATGGCCGCGTGGGTTTCCTCCAGGGGCTCTGGTTTCCTCCCACATTAGCCGTATGGGTTTGTAGGCTAATTGGCTTCTGTAAATTGGCCCTAGTGTGTAGTGGGATAACTAGTTAATGGTCGGCATGGACTCGGTGGGCTGAAGGGCCTGTTTCCATGCTGTATCTCTGAACTAAAGATGTGCAGGGCATAGAGTGTTGAGTGCCTCACAGCATACTGATACACCCCACATCCTTCACTGTAATACACCCCCCACCATTCACTGTATACTAATACACAACCCGCCCTCTAACCCTGATACCCCTACATCTCAGGGGCATGATGGTGGTGCAGAAGTAGTGTTGCTGCCTTACCTAGCCAGAGACCTGGGATCGAACCTGACAGTGGACGCTGTCTGCACAGAGATTGTAGGTCCTCCCCATGACCACATGGCTTTCTCCAGGTGCTGCCGTTTCGTCCTACACTCCAAAGATGTTCAGATTTATGTTGATTGGCTTTGATAAAGATTGTAAATTGTCCCTAATGTGTAGGATAGTGCTAATGTAAGTGGATCGCAGGTTGGTGGGGACCCGGTGGGCCAAAGGGCCTGTTTCTGTGCTGTATCTGTATCTTCCTAAACTTTTATTGTAACAATCGGATACACTGCACACCCTCACGGTAACATCCTGCATCCGTCATTGTAGCAGTCTGATACACCAGTCACTAACTCTGATGCACCCTCACCTCCCGTTTTAACTGATATTGCCCACAACCTTCACTGTCAGCTTCTGATACATTCCACTCCCCTATTATGTACACTGTTACTCGCCATACCTGAGTGTAGTACTCTGATACATTCCACCCCCGACTGTCACACTTGGATACACCCATCACTGTATCACTGAGAGTCCACACCTTTCCCTGTCCCTTTGTCCAGCTCACTCACTTGTGTATTTGGCAGCCAAAGTGAAGATAGCTCCTTCCTCTGATGGCCTCCGATGATAAACCATTTCCCCGCCCAGAACCAGGTTGCGGGAAACGCTCTGGAGAAAGTGTGCAACGAGAATCACTGTGTGGTGGAAGATGGTGGTGGGGGGGGGGGGTGGGGGGGTGGCGACAGTCACGTCAGTTCTTGGCATCTGAATACATCCCTTTCCCTATCAACCGCCTGGTTCAACTTCACTTACTGTACGGACCTCAGAACCATGCACCCACTGCAGTGTCCACAGAGAACTAAGCTGCAGGAGAAATGGCCAGGGTGATGGGAAGGGGGGGTCATGGAGCGCCACACTGTGGGAGGGGAGGGGTGCAGTGAGAAGACCAACGCACACTGCGGGGGGGGGGTTTCTTGGGGACCACCACACTGTGGGGGGGGATGGGTGAGAGGACCATCACACACGTGGGGGGGGGGGTGAGGGACCACCACACTGTGTGGGGGGGGGGTGGAGGGACCATCACACTGTGGGGGGGGTGAGGGACCATCACACTGCGGGGGGGGGGGGGTGAGGGACCACCACACTGTGGTGGGGGGGGTGGAGGTGAGGGACCATCACACTGTGGGGGGGGGATGAGGGACCATCACACCTGTGGTGGGGGGGTGGGATGAGGGGACCATCACAACCATGTGTGGGGGGGGGTGAGGGACCATCACACTGTGGGGGGGCGGGTTGAGGGACCATCACACGGGGGGGGGGCGGGATAGAGGGACCATCACACTGTGGGGGCGGATAAGGACCATCACACTGTGGGGGGGGGTTGAGGGACCATCACACACAGTGGGGGGGGGGGGTGAGGACCTACCACACTGGTGTGTGGGGGGATGGGACCATCACCCTGCGTGGGGGAGGGGGTGAGGACCCATCACACTGCCGGGGGAGGGGGGAGAGAGGGACCACCACACTGTGTGGTGGTGGGGGGGTGAGGACCATCACACTGCGGGGGGGGTGTGAGTGGACCACCACACTGTGTGGGGGGGGTGGGGATGGGCGGGATGAGAGGGGACCACCACACTTGTTGAGGTAGGGGGGGGGTGGGTGAGGGACCATCACCAGTGGGGGGGGGGGGGTTGAGTGAACCATCATCACACAGTGGGGGAGGGGTGGTGAGGACCAACACACTTGGGGGGTGAGGGACCAACACCCGAGGGAGGGGGTGAGGCCCATGTGGTGGGGGGGTGAGGGACAATACTGTGGGGGGCCATCACACAGGGGGGTGAGGGAGTGGGGGAAGAGGGACCATCACACAGGACTGTGAGTGACCATCACACTGGGAGGGGGGGTTCTGGGACCATCCCAGACCTGGGTGGGATGTAGGGACCATCACACTGTGGGGGGGGGTGAGGTATCCTATCGACACGGCGGGGTGGGGGGGTATGTGGAGTGAACCCTCACACTGTGGTTGGGGGGGTGAGGGACCATCTCACACTGTGGGGGGGGGGTGAGGGACCATCACACTGTGTTGGGATGAGGGACCATCACACGAGTGGGGGGGGGTGTGAGGACTATCACACTGGCGGGGGGGGGGTGATGACCATCAGCACTGTGGTGGAGGGGGGTGAGGGACCATCACCCTGTGGGGGGTATAGAGGGACCATCGACACTGTATGGGGGGGGGGTGAGGACTCGTCACACAGTGCGGGAGGGGGGGGTTGAGGGACCAGTCGACACTCTGTGGGGTGAGGGGGTGAGCCATCACCTGGGGAGGGGAGCTGAGGGACCATCACACTGTGGGGGGGTGAGGGACTATCACACTGCGGGGGGGGGGTGATGGACTTCACACTGGGGGGGGGGGGAGGACTATCACACTGCGGGGGGGGGGGGGTGAGGGACTATCACACGTGTGCGTGGGGGGGTATATGGGACCGATCTCCACTGTGGGGGGGGGGGTGTGAGGGACTAATCACACTGCGGGGTGGGGGGTGAGGGGACTCATCACACTGTGGGGGGGGGTGAGGGGACCATCACACTGTGGGGGGGGGCTGGAGGGATCGCACTCATCACTGAGCGGGGGGGGGGGGGTGAGGACGCTATCAACCTGTGGGGGGGGGAGAGGACCATCTCGCACGATGCGGGTGGGGGGTGGGGCGTGTGAGGGGACCATCACACTGTGGGGGGTTGGGTGAGGGACTATCACCCTGTGGGGAGTGGGGATGCGGTGGATCTTGCGCACACTGTGGGAGGGGCAATGATGGATCTGTGTGTGCCCTCATATGCCTGGGTTTCGTCCTGGCACTGTCATCCCAGCACCCGATGCTCTGCTGAGGGTCTTCCTGCCCAGTGCATGCGCTCCTCCAGGCCCCATTCACCTGATTCGTTGAGAAAGGTCAGTTCCGGTCTAGGTGGAAAGTTGGCCTCGTGAAAGCGCGCCACGAGTACTCGTGTGTCAAATGCAGGTTTTTGGAATCGATCCTGTTGTTCTGTATACATTGGAGAGTAAAGACCAAGATTAGCTCCACTCTCCTAACAATACACCTGCACCGAGCGCGTAAGGAGGCCGCTAGTAGCCAGCAGTCTTAGCTCTTTCCAGGCCCCCTGAATAATGCTGCAGAGTGTTTTGCGGCCTACGCTCCCACTGTGGGTTAGAGAGCCACTCGTCCACTCCTCACTGTGGGGCAGGGGAGCCAACTCCTCACTGTGAGGGGGTTAGCGCCACTCACCAGCTCCTCACTGGTGGGGCTAGGAGGCTACTCCTCACTGTGGGGTGAGAGCCACTCCCACTCCTCACTTATAGGGTTTATGAGCCACTCTCCACTCCTCACTGTGGTGGGTTTAGAGTGAGCACTTCGCACTCCTCAGCTGTGGGGCATAGGAGTCCAGCTCCCAGACTGTTGGGGTTAGAAGCCAACTCTCCACTCCGCACTGTGGGGTTAGTTAGTCACCCTCCCTCGTGCAGCTGCCCCCAAAACCCCCCAGAGCTTCCCTGGGGTTTCCTTCATGATGACGTCCGCGCTTACCACCCCTTCCGCACTGAAAACTCGAATGAACGTTCGTCTGCACCCATGACTGTTCCCAACGTGACCCCTGGAGGTGGGCAGGGCTGTGGGAAGACTCACATTCTCTGCCTTATTTAACCTACACCAGCTTTAAAGGACTGTACTCTGTCAAATTCACCTGTGGGGACGCGAGAGATGGAATGGCACGATGGTTCTCCCCGAGTGCGGTCTTCACTAGGTTCAACTCAGGCCCTAGCGGCACCCCCCTGTCCACGTTGTCCCACTTGCAGTGACCCCAGTGTGGGCTTCGCCTTCTCCACCAACCATGCTACTTTAGCCGACTGATCCTCAGGAGATGGGAGGGTGGTCCCTCACGAATCTCTGCCGCTCCTGGTGTGAAACTTCCAAAGATACTGATGGACTTTCCTGACGTTCCCCCCAATGTGCACCATTTAGCTGTTTTCAGCAGCCCTGGTCTACCATCGGTGCACAGCTTGGGTCAACAGCCCAAGGAAGGGGGCAAGTGCATAAGGTTCAGCTCATCTATCATCAAGAATTCCCAGCAGCCGAGGTACGACACTCTCCCCGACTGCTTATTTCGGCAGAGGCACAGAGGAGTGGAGTCACACACCCGACCAGCTTCAGCGATTCTGGACGTGACTGCACAAGCCCAAGTCTTCCCCAATCACAGAAGATCATGCCCCACTTCGATGCACTGCCTGATCTCGTGTTTTCTCTCAGTTTTTTGCACTAACAGTCTGCTTATTACACACAATCTTTGTAGCATTAGTGCGTGTAATTTGTAAGATTGTCCCTTTGAGTATTTGCCTGTCAATGCGCCTGTGATGATGCTTACAAAGTAAGGATCTTTCATTGTACCTGGTTCCTCACAGTTCATGTACATATGAACTCGCCCAAGCCTCGAACTGACTATCAAGGCACTCATCAGTCCTTCTCGAGTATTCATTCAGAATCACCGCACGTAAGTGATGGAATAAGAGCAGACGGTCAGCTGTTGTTACAAGTTCACGATCCTTGAATAGAGATGAACATTGGGAGGGGTTATGATGAGTTTATGAAGTCTGAGCAGTGCCTTGTGAGCGCCGACCCAAATACTCTCTGCCAGTAGCATGTCACCTCCCAATCACATCAACCCAGCATTTGAGTTAGTGGCCCAGGCGCCCCCCATCTCCCGCCGACCCCGAGCACTTCCCAGCACCTGACACCTTGAAAGCCAGCCTATGGCTGCGGGATCCTGAGGGGCACATAAGCCCACGAACTGACGTTCAAACTGCCAGGCACTGAGTCCACTTACACCTCAGCAGCTGGAGCAAGGAGTCTACAGTGCAGGTCTAAGAAACAGAAATCGTTTTAGTCTAACAGATTGTTCGAAGTCTCATATAAATCCCCGTCCATCCTCCACTTTCACATGAGTAACCACTTCCCACTCACCCAATGTCCCCACACTCCCTTCCCATTTTCCTCTCACTGTCTCTGCGACTCCCTAGATCTTTCCATTCACGCACCAATTTTCCACACTCCAGATGGTGCAGTCCTATTCCCATTCACTCCAACTGTCGACACTTCCCCATTCATTCCAACCATGCACACTAAAACAGGAATCAACCCCTTCCTGGTTAGAAGAGAGAGGCAGTGATATAGGCTGAGAGAGAGAGAGAGAAAGAGAGAGTGAAGAGATAGAGTAGAGAGAAGAGAGAGAAGAGAGGCAGAGAGAGAGACGTATCTATAGTGGACGAGATGCAGAGATTGGATATAGCAAGAGATAGAGAGGCAGAGGAGGAGACAAGAGAGTGAATAGGAGGCAAGAGAGAGAGAGGCAGACTAGAGAGAGTCAGAGACAGAGAGAGAGGCATGCGAGAGAGAGAGGCAGAGAGAGAGAGAGGCAGAAGAGGAGAGAAGGCAGAAGGTGAGAGAGAGAGAAGAGGCAGAGAGAGAGAGATTGAGCAAAGAGAGAGAGAGAGCAGAAGAGTGGCAAGAGAGAGCGGAGAGGCAGAGGAGAGAGCAGCGAGCGATAAGTAGAGGAGAGCGTGAGGCAGAGAGAGGGGCAAGAGAGATCAGGCGAAGAGAGATGAAGGCAAAGTGAGAGAGAGAGGCAGAGAGAGAGAGTGAGGCAGAGAGAGAGGGCAGGAGCAAGAGAGAGAGAGAGAATGATGCAGAGAGAGAGAGATTGAGGCAAGAGAGTAGCGAGGAGAGAGAAGAGAGCAGAGAAGTGGCAGAGAGAGAGAGAGGCAGATGAGAAGACGAGGCAGAGAGAGAGAGAGGAGAGAGCGCGAGCAGAGAGAGTGGGGCAGAGAGAGAGCAGAGAAAGAGTGAGGGCAAGTGAGACAAGAGAGGAGCAGAGAGTGGAGATAGGAGGGCAGAGAGAGTAGCAATGCCGAGAGATAGCGCGCGTAGAAGCGGGAGGCAATTGAGAGAGAGCAGTAGAGAAGAGCAGAGAGAGAGGGTAGCCAGAGAGAGAGAGAGGCAGAGAGTGCAGGAGTGCGAGGCAGGGAGAAGCGGAGCAAGGTAGAAGAGCGAGGCATGGAGAGAGCGAGGGCAGGGAGGACGAGGCAGGGGAGCGAGGCAGGTGGATGCGTGAGGCGGAGAGAATGAGCTGGAGAGAGAGAGATAGGCAGCGAGAGAGACAGTAGAGAGAGAGGCAGGAGAGAGAGAGGCAGAGAGAGAGAGAGAGAGAGTCAGAGAGAGAGAAAGGCAAGAGAGAGATTGAGCAGAGAGAGAAGAGAGGAGGCGAGATGAGAGAAAGGCAGAGAGAGAGAGGTCAAGAGAGAGAGAGTGCCGCAGAGAGAGAGACAGGGAGAGCGAGAGGAGAGAGATGAGAGAGAAGAGTAGGGGGGGGCTAGACAGAGAGAGAGGCAGACAAGGTGCAAGGCAGAGAGCGAGCGAAGAGCAGTGCAGTGAGACGTGCATGAGAGATAGATCAAGGAAGAGAGAGCAGAGAAAGAAGCAAGAAGAGGCAACAAGGAGAGAGGCAAAAGCGAGAAGAGACAAGAGAGACGAGGGCGATGCAGAGAGAGAGAGAGTAGAGAGGGCGAGGCGAGGCAGGGAACGTAGTGAGAGGAAGATGGGACAGAGGCAGGGGGCGCGAGAGGCAGGAGAAGGAGCAAGAGAGACGGAGGCAACAAGAGGAGCAGACAGCGAGGAGGCAGACCTAGAGGGAGGCCGACAGAGAGGAAGGCAAAAGGGAGAGAGGAGGCAGACAAGTGGGAGGCAGACAGGAGGGAGACCGAGCGAGTCCTCTCCCAGATAGCGATGCATGGAGAGCGAGGCAAGCGAGAGAGGCAGAGAGAACCGAGAGAGAGGAGCAAGCGCAGAGAGAGGAAGAGAGAGCAGAGCGAGAGAAGAGACAAGCGAGAAGAGAGGGGGAGACATAATAGCAGAGACGGGGGAGAGCAGAGAGAGATAATAGAGTAGGCAGAAGGAGGCAGAGAAGAGAAAGAGGTCAGAGAGAGGAGAGCATGAGAGAGAGAGGCAGAAGAAGAAGAGAGAGAGCTGCTTGGCAAAGAATGAGAGAGAGAGAGGCAGAGCACAGGCAGAGAGAAGAGAGAGGGCAGCAGAGAGAGATGAGAGAGGCAGAGAGATAGAGAGGCAAAGTGAGAGTAGAGAGGCAAGAGAGAGAGATAAGCTAGAAGAGATAGGGGAGGGGCAAGGCAGACAATGAGAGAGAGCGCGAGGCAGAAGAGAAAGAGTGAGAGGAGGCAGAGAGGTCAGAGAGAGATAGGCAAGACTAGGAGAGAGCAAGAGAAAAGCTAGCAGACAGAGATGCAGGGGAAGCGAGCAGAGAGAGCGTCAGCAGGGAGGAGCAGGCAGGTGAGTGATGTCGAGGCAGGGGGACGTGGCAAGAAGAGAGGCTAGCAGAGAGAGTAGGCAGAGACAGAGAGAGCGGCAGCGCGTAGAGAGAGAGCAGAGCAGAGCGCGAGTCGAAGAGAGAGAGAGGCCAGAGAGAGCTCGTAGATTTTGTAGGCAAAGAGCGGAGAGAGAGTGGGAGGATAGGAAGAGGAGAGAGGTATAGCAGAGAGATGCAGAGAGAAGGAGAGTGGCAGAGAGTAGAGAAGACAGGCAGAGAACAGGAGGAGACAGAGAGAGGGGGGCAGACAGTAAGAGAGAGCAGACAGACAGCAGGCAAGAGATGAGGCAGGGAGAGCGAGGCAGGGCGAGCGAGGCCGAATATCGAGAGAATAAGAGATAGAGAGAGAGCACGAGGCCATAGAGAGAGAGAGAGCACGAGAGAGAGAGAGAGTGAGATCTCGAAGACGAGTAGGCAGAAGAGAGAGAGATGAGAGCATTAGAAGAGAGGGGCAGATAGGGAGAGAGAGAGAGGCCGAGAGGCAGAGAACAGAGAAATGCAGACAGAGAGAGAGGCAGAGAGCTATGGCGAGCACAGAGAGCTGATTAAGAGAGAGAGAGAGAGAGAGACAGCGGGAGAGTGGAGGCAGCGATGTAGATGAGAAGAGGCAGAGGCAGAGAGACTGCGAGAGGCAGACGAGATGAGAGAGACAGAGAAGTGGCGAGTCTCTGAGAGAGAGATAGGTGCAGAGAGAGAAGAGCATGAGAGAGAGAGAGCAGAGAGAGAGAGGCAGTGCTAAGAGAGGCCAGAGAGAGAGAGAAGCGGGAGAGAGAGGCAGGCAGCAGAGAGATAGGAGAGCGCGAGCAGAAGAGAAGGTCAAGAGAGAGGGGCAGAGAGAGAGTGCAAAGTGAGATCGAGAGAGGCAGAGAGAGAGAGGAACCATGCTGTAGTCCAGCGGAGTGACTCTGGAGGCCTATCCGTGGCGCTGGTCCACCGCTGGGGTTCAGTGTATTTGTGAACAATGATTGTATTGTAGTTGTACTAAAATGGTTGGTATATATGCCCATTTTTTTTGATTAGTGGTTTTGATAGTGTGAATGTATTATATGAGATTGTGTCAATATAAGTTATTTGTGAAACGAAAAAAGAAAGAGAGGCAAGAGAGAGGCAGGGTAGTGCGAGGCAGGGGAGCGAGCAGAGAGAGAGAGAGGGCAAGAAGAAGTAGAGGCAGCGAGAGAGATAGGCGAAGAGAGAGCAGGGAGAGAGGATGAGAGAGAGAGAGAGAGAGGCAGAGATCAGAGATGAGGTGAGAGATTTTAGGCAAAAAGAGAGAGAAGACAGGCAAGAGAGATACAAAGCCGACGTGAGAGATGCAGAGAGAGAGAGTAGAGTGCAGGAGAGGAGATAGACAGTCCGAGGCAGACAGAGAGAATAGAGATACGGGGGGGCAGTGCGCGCGTGAAATGGAAGAGGCAGACAGACAGTGCGAGTGCAAGAGTGAGGCAGGGGGAGAGGTCATGAGGCAGAGAGAGGATAGAAGAGAGAGAGATAGAGCTCGAGGGCAGAGAGAGAAAGAGGAGGCAGATAGAGTGGCATGAGAGAGAGCAAGAGAGAGTGAGGAGGCAAAGTGAAGAGAGAGGCAGAGCAGAGAAGAGATTAGGCAGAGAGAGAGAGGCGATAGCAGAGAGAGTAGAGAGATCGCGAGGCAGAGAAGAGAGAGCAGAGAGAGGTGGCAGGAAGAGAGAAAGAACAGTAGAGAGAGGATGAGAGGCAAAGTGAGTCAGTGATGTCGAGGCAGGAGTGCGAGTTCATATAGAGCGAGCAGGGAGAGAGAGGGGGGCAGTGAGAGAAGGGGCATAGAAGAGTAAGCAGAGAGAGAGAGAGATTAGAGTGCAGAGAGAGAGAGAGAGGCATAGAGAGAAGAGATGCAAGAGAGAGAGAGAGGCGATGAGGGATTCAGGTGCGGAGAAGAAAAATAGAATGCAGAGAACAGAAGGGGCAGAGAGAGAGAGGGCAGAGAGAGAGAGAGCAGAAGAAAGAAGCAGAGAAGAGAGAGAGATTGAGAGGCGCAGAGAGAGATAAGAGAAAGGGAGCAGACAGAGAGGAGCAGACAGAGAGGGAGGCGAGACAGAGACAACCGAGGCAGATACTCGAATATCGGTGTCTAGTAGAGAGCGAGGCAGAAGAGAGAGGAGGCACGAGAGAGAGAGTGAGAGGCAGAGGGAGAAGAGAGAGGCAGCTGGGAGAGAGAGGGGAGAGGCCAGAGATAGAGGGGGGAGATGAGGCAGAGAGAGAGAGAGAAGTGCAACGCTGAGCGAGAGGTGAGAGAGGCACGAGAGAGAGCGAGAGAGAGAGGCAGAGAGAGTAACAGGTGCAAAGAGGGAGAAAGAGAGAAGAGGCAGAGAGAAGAAAGCACAGAGAGAGTGGTAGAGAGTAGAGAGCAAGAGAGAGAGACAGGAGGCGGCAGAGAGAGATAGAGAAAGATGAGGCAGAGAGATTGGAGAGAGAGATTGAGTCAGAGAGAGTCAGAGGCGGAGAGAGAAAACACGAGAGAGCGAGCAGAGAGAGTCAGTGCGCAAGAGTGCGAGGCTGGGAGTGCAAGGTGAGGAGAAGGAGAGGGAGAGTCGAGCATGTGGAGAGAGAGAGCAGAGAGAGACATAAGTGGCAGAAGAGAGAGGGCAGAGAGAGGAGAGGCAGAGAGAGAGAGGAGAGCAGAGAGAGAGGCAGAGATAGAGCAAAGAGAGAAGGCAACAGAGAGAGAAGCCAGAGAGAGAGAAGAGAGATTAGGCATGAGAGAGAGAGTAGAGAGAGAGAGAGGAGCTGACAGATGAGGGGCTGTGCAGACGTAGAGGGAGAGCAGACAAGAGACAGATCGAGGCAGATACCAAATAGCTTGGCAGGGAGAGCGAGTCAGAGATGAGATGAAGGCCGAGAGAAGAGAGGCAGAGAGAGTGCACATAGAGAGAGAGGGCAATGAGAGAGAGAGAGCAGAGAGAGATAGAGAGGCAGAGAGAGGAGAGTGGCGCTAGAGGGAGAGAGAGAGAGAGAGAGAGGCTGAGAAGAGAAGAGGCTGAAGAGAGAGAAGGTAGAAGACAGGGAGAGGCAGAGAGATAGATACAAGGAGACGGCAGAGAGAGAGAGCGAGAGGGGAGGCACAGTGAGAGAGAATGAGAATTCGAGGCAGAGCGGAGAGAGTATGGAGAGAGAGAAAAAGAACAGAGAGACTGAGAGAGGCAGAGAGAGAGGCAGGGATTGAGTCGAGAGGCAGGGAGAGAGAGGGGGCAGAGAGATGATAGGGGCAGAGAGCGTAGAGGGCATCGAGAGATCAGCGGCAAGAGGCAAGGCTGGCAGAGAGAGAGGCAGAGAGAGAGAGGAGGGGGCAGAGAGAGAGAAGCAAAGAGAAAGAGATTGAGATTGAGGCAAGAGATGAAGAGAGCGAGAGGGGAGTGCGACGAGGGGCAGTCATACAGAGGCAGTGGAGGCAGACAGAGAGGTGAGGCGCACGACCGAGACAGACCAGAGGCAGATACCTGATTAGCGGGTGGCAGGGAGAGCCGAGGCAGAGAGAGAGAGGCAGAGAGAGAAAAGGTAGAGAGATGACAGAAGAGGAGAAGAGAGGCAGAGAGAGAGAAGAGAGGCAGAGAGAGAGAGACAAGGCAGCTGAGAGAGGGGGAGGACGGCAGAGAGAGAGAGGTGGAGAGCAAAGAGAGAGAGAGGCTAAACTGAGAGAGAGGGAGAGGGCAAGAATGAGAGAAGAGAGGGGGCCGACGCAGAGAGAGATGGCAACAAGAGAGCGAGGCAGAGAGCGAGGCATGGAGAGCGAGGCAGAGAGAAGAGAGGCAAGAGGCAGAGAGAGAGTGAGAGGCAGGAGAGAAGACAGAGACGAGAGAGAGGGCGAGCAAGAGAGAGACGAGGGCAGCAGAGGAGAGAGAGGCAGGAGAGAGAGGGCAGAGAGAGAAGAGGCAAAGTTGAGAGAGAGAGGCAGACTAGAAGAGAGACTAAAGCAGTAGAGATAGAGGCAGAGGCAGACTAGAGAGAGAGGAGCGTCGAGGCAACATGAGAGAGAGAGCAGAGAGAGAGCCTGAGAGAGAGGCAGGGAGTGCGAGCATAGAGAGCGAGGCAGGAGGAGAGCGAGGCAGGAGAGCGAGCAGGGAGGCTAGCAGAGAGAGAGAGAGCATAGAGAGAGAGGCTTGAGACAGAGTAAGAGAGGCAGCGAGGAGAGAGAGGCAAGAGAGAGACAGAGGGCAGAGAGAATGAGAGAGAGAGAAGAGAGAGAAGAGCAACTGAGAGAGAGAGATTTGGGCAAAGAGAGGAGAGAGAGAAGATGAGAGGTGCATGAGAGAGAGACAGGCAGAAGAGACAAGAAGGATAAGAGAGGGGTGAATACTATCTCCTGCTATG